>JAJJMC010014301.1:11973374-12176416 GCA_023531435.1 Papaver californicum | reverse complement strand
AAGCTTAATGTTAATGTTTTGTCTCTCTTTCAATGTTTTATCATTCTCGATGATTTTTAATGTTGTATGCCACGTAGGGTTCATTGTTTGATTAGTAGAAGAACTCGTTGAGACCTTGTTTTGAATCGATTTATGAATATTCTTGGACTATTTATGCCACGTATACCTACTACTTCAAAATTCTACCTTAGGCTGGGAGCAAACGATTCTTTTTGAAAATTCTTTCTTCGATTCTTAAACAAAATTTCTTCCGTGTAATAGTAGCTAGATTTGCTATTTTTCACGAGTAAAATCGATACCCTTTATGATGAACGGAAGTAAAACCTAATCTACAACGGATTCCCGAAACCTTAACGCTTTTCTCTTACTGGTTTCGATCTCCGTTAAATAGTTTTAATTCTCTCATTGGTTTAATTCTTAACAAAAATCGGAAAAACATCTTTTGACCTAAAAGTTACTTGAATTAATTAGTATAAGTAATACGCACTCCTCGTGGGGATGAACCGTATTTTCTCCTGTCTACATCTTTCGACACTATGCGCTTGTGGTAAAACAAAGTTGGTTTTCCGAAGCATCACTAGCAAAAGCTAAGTGTGGGGGAATTTGACAAGTGCATAATTTACATATTTTAAGTGTCATTTCCTTATGCTTATTTGCTAGATTTTGTGTGAATTACTGTGTTATAATAATTTTGTAGTTTATGTCTTTTGTTTGGTTGTATCTCTGAAAGATGCGAAATTGAGCTCTACAAGGAAGAACTATCAAAGAACCAGTCTATCTCATTCAAATCCACGATTTCCACCTTTCAGCTTGTATAGAATTAAACTACGAAGACAACGCAAAAAGAAAAAGGTCATCCAAAGTTCGTATGAAGAAGTTACGAGCAAAACCGTGAAACCAACTCGGATTTCGTATCTTGTTGGCCTGCGAGGGAAGAGAAATAAGGGAAGCGTTTTGGGCTCGCCTTTGACGTGAAAATTAGGGTTTTTGTTGGTTTTTGTTGGTTTTTGAGGAGGTTAAGTCTCCTAATTGGATAAGGATCAAAAGGAGGTGGAAACGTTTAGTGAGATAAGGTTTCCTAGTTGGATAAGGATCAAGAAGAGGTTACCAAAGCCTATAAACAGAGGAGCACAGCACCAACCGAGGGATATATCCCCTCTCAACACAAGTTACACTCAACTTCCGTTAAGGGTTTAGCTTTTCGTTTTAAACATATTGATTTTCTTCTTAATTTATTTATGCCTTTTAAGAAAGCCATGTCTAGCTAAATCTCTTTGTTAGGGTTAAAGGACGAAATTGTAGAGATATATTTTCTTGCGTTTCAAAACTAGGGTTTTCAATTGTAAAAGCTTAATGTTAATGTTTTGTCTCTCTTTCAATGTTTTATCTTTCTCGATGATTTTTCATGTTCTATGCCACTTATGGTTCATTGTTTGATTAGTAGAAGAACTCGTTGAGACCTTGTTTTGAATCGATTTATGAATACTCTTTGACTATTTATGCCACGTATACCTACTACTTCGAAATTCTACCTTAGGCTGGGAGCAAACAATTATTTTCGAAAATTCTTTCTTCGATTCTTAAACGAAATATCTTCCGTGTAATAGTAGCTAGATTTGCTATTTTGCACGAGTAAAATCGATACCCTTTGTGATGAACGCAAGTAAACCTAATCTACAACGGATTCCCGAAACCTTAACGCTTTTCTCTTACTGGTTTCATTCTCCGTTAAATAGTTTTAATTCTCTCATTAGTTTAGTTTTTTACAAAAATCGGAAAACATCGTATGACCTAAAAGTTATTTGAATTAATTAGTATAGGTAATACACACTCCTCGTGGGAACGAACCGTTTTTGCTCTTGTCTATATCTTTCGACGCTATGCGCTTGCGGTAAAACAAAGTCGGTTTTCCGACGCATCACTAGCAAAAGCTAAGTGTGTGGTAATTTGACAAGTGCATAATTTACATATTTTAAGTGTCATTTCCTTATGCTTATTTGCTAGATTTTGTGTGAATTACTGTGTGTTATAATTAATTTTGTAGTTTATGTCTTTTGTTTGGTTGTATCTCTGAAAGATGCGAACTTGAGCTCTACAAGGAAGAACTATCAAAGAACCAGTCTATCTCATTCAAATACACGATTTCCACCTTTCAGCTTGTATAGAATTAAACTACGAAGCCAACGCAAAAAGAAAGAGGTCATCCAAAGTTCGGACGAAGAAGATACGAGCAAAACCGTGAAACCAACTCGGATTTCGTATCTTGTTGGCCTGCGAGGGAAGAGAAATAAGGGAAGGTTTTGGGCTCGCCTTTGACGTGAAAATTAGGGTTTTTGTTGGTTTTTGAGGAGGTTAAGTCTCCTAATTGGATAAGGATCAAAAGGAGGTGGAAACGTTTAATGAGATAAGGTTTCCTAGTTGGATAAGAATCAAGAAGAGGTTACCAAAGCCTATAAATAGAGGAGCACAACACCAACCGAGGGATATATCCCCTCTCAACAGAATTTATGTTCACCTTCCGTTAAGGGTTTAGCTTTTGGTTTTAAACAAATTGATTTTTTTCTTAATTTATTTATGGCTTTTAAGAAAGCCATGTCTAGCTAAATCTCTTTATTAGGGTTAAAGGATGAAATTGTAGAGATATATTTTCTTATTTTAATATTCTCAGTAGAGATGAGCCTTATCCATTCTACAAACTTTTTAAAAGGATCAACTTCCCATTCACATCGTTAAGGAACAATGAGGTTGATACATAGGTCAAGTCCCCAAGCCTTGATGGGACGTGAGACAACTGGTTGTAAATAGAGTTGTTGAATAAGATTTACTTGTAATCGAAATCAAAGGGCGCAACGCATCACCTGTTCTCTATGTAATTGTTTAGCATCAAGATCCGTTGTTTGGTGGATTTCTTGGGGTAAGCAATTTTAGGGTCTGCTGGCTTGTTGGCGCCTATAGGCGGGTCACTTGGTGACGATTTCTCTAGAGATGCGTCAAGCCTTTCCTTGTTCCGGAGGATTCACGGATGTCCCAGAACCATGACGTAGTCTGGATCTACAGGGTTGTTGTTGATGAAGTTGTAGCCGACACTCCTGTCCATAAAATGGTAGGGGTAGTGGTCTCTCTAGACCCTTATGAATGACGTAGTTTGGTCGCTGGATCCTTATTGCTTTCTTTGAATGAGGTACTCGTCGCCGCGTTGAATGTTGATTCTGGATTTGCTGACGTTGGTTGCATAAGAAACGTTGGTTGGCTCCATCTTTCTTTTCACGATGTGTAGAACCATACGGGATTTCATGAAGAATTTTGGCGATTTTCGTCGTCAAAAAAAAATATCAAATTCAGGTCTTCTTTCCGTAATTGCCGCAGAATCTTCTTCCGGAGTCGGAATGAGGTGGTTGACCTTTCATTCTTTAGATAAAAGGAAGGGATAACTTCTGGATTTAGAGTCCATTTTCTAGGTGAAAAGAACCTGACAACGAGAGTCCAGAACTTTTCAGGCAGAATTCTGTAAGTTTTCAGCTGTCATATAGTCGAGTGTTTCTGCCGCCATTTATAGCTCGTTCATCCGATTGGTTTGACCTTTTAATATGTTGTAGTAGAAATAAATATGAATCATTTTGTATATAAATCACCCCCAAATTTTTTACCAATTAACGTCAGTTTCAGTTCTTCCGGAGGGTAGTGTAAAAACGTTTTTGACTGCATTTTTACAGAACGACCCATATCTCTTCTAACCCATATGCCATGACCCAAAACACTTTTTAATGAATGTTTAGGTTGCTAATGGACATATTTTATGAATTTCATGGTTTTTGCTTTAATTCATTGTGCTTGAGACATAACATCTATAATGTCTCTATTTTTAGGGGGGAATGAACCAAAGCAGAGAGATAAACTTGCAGGTGAAGGATTGGAAATTACCATGAGTCGTGACGATGGTGATGTGTCTTTTATAACTCAGAATCATAAGCAAGATCCCCTGAAATAATTGTTGAAAAAGGCACTCCGAGTGTTGTTGTTGTAGCGAACGCTTCTATGATGGAGGTTGTTCATGGTGTTTCCAGTAGCACTGCTTCAAAGAGTAGTCTTACTGTTTTTGGTTAAAGCCTTTCGAGAAATGGAACACCAAAATTGAGATTGGTTGTTGAACCTTAATTGAGTTTAATGATTGAACTTGACCTAAGATCCACCCTATTTTCGAATGGTTGAAGAATTGATTTTCGGATGGTTGAAGAATTGGATTTGTGACCGGGAGATTGATTTCCCGCTGTGGTCGCCAATTGTTAGTACCTAAATATTATTTCTAGGCAAAACAATGCACTGTAGAATTACTTTATTTAGATTCAGAGATCAAAATCGTACAGAGCAATCCTAAACCACGATAGTAGCCGTTCCGCCCTGCTTCGGTCACGATGAGAATAAATGGGTTGATCTTAGGGGAGGGAAGCAAAGAAAGTTGAAGAAATTCTGTGTGTTGAGTAGTGTTTAAAGTTGCAGAACTATTGACAGAAATCACAGAGCTTATGAGAATTATAAGCTTGTTGTTATTTTGAAATGGGCTAAGGAGCCTATTTATAATAGTTTGGGAACACACGTTTCTTCCTTGTAAAGTAGTGGGAGTAGTAAGGAGATGGAGTAGTGGAAGTCGTGGGGATAATGGTGTAACATCCCATTATCCCTGGAAGTTTCTGGAAAACCACAATTCCATTATCTTGTTAACTGCTCCAGCTTTCCCACTACTTTGTAACTTCCAGTTCATGGGATGTTACCACGCCTCATGTTGATGTAACCGCCAGAGCAAAACCCCATGAATAATCCCCCCATGTAACATGATTTGATTTCTCGTATGAATTGGTGGAGTTGTGGACTCAGGATGATGCTAGCAAAAGCAAAAATGCTTGAAAATAGGGAGAGGGAAGAGATAGCGGTAGTGCTGCTAGGCTAGCAACGCCGTTGGCGTTGGCGCTGGAGCTAGCGCTAGCGTTAGTGCTAACGCCATCAGGCTAGCGTTGTTGGCGTTGGAGCTAGCGTTAGCGCTGCCAGGCCAACGTCAACATCACTGAAGCTAGCGCTGCCACGTCAGCGTCAACATCGCTGGAGCTAGCGCTAACGCTGCCAGGCCTGCAGCGCTATTGGCGCTGGTGTTAACGCTAGCACAGCTAGGGCTTGTATGGCGCTCACCTTGTTAGCTTCGTTAGCCTTTTTTTTGCGTTTTGCCACATGTGTGTGCTACTCATTGGTGTTCGGACCATGACTAGGGTTTGCCAAGGCTAGCACTTCCTAGTGCCATGATTATTGCTTATGCACCGCTAGCTTTGACATTAATTAATGTCCATATTTATGGCCTGTTTAGGGTTTCTCAATTGTATGAGATTTATTGTTAACATTTTATGCTTAACTTTTATGCAGTGCGTACAAAACATTTTCAAGAGATTCTGACGTGGAAGTTTGCAACTTGAGATTATGCTTGATGCGACTCTATAATTAGATGGTATGATGCATTTTCTAGCACATTTATTCGAGAATAGTGTCAAATCCCAGAATGACCATTGTGTCCTTTTCATTTGACTTTTTGGTAAAATGATTATTTTACCCATGGTCCAAAACTAGATGAATATGAATTTTCACCTCTAATTATAATATGACCATTTCCCCCTTGATATGTAAAATTATTATTTTACCCCTAGTCTAAAAAATTACCCAAATTGACTGTTTTACCCTTTGTCAAAACCCACAATCAACAAAAGGGTACGTGGAATATTGGTCATAACCAAAGGATTGGTTGTGATTATACTGCTCGTATGGTTGGGAATTATCATATTGTTGTTGAGGTTGAAAACCATATTGATTGTTGCATTATGCTCCTTCCATGAAAAATAGGTACCTGAAATAAGATTCTCAAAACTAGGTTAGATTCGAAAATAAGAAAACAAAACACAGAAATAAAAATAAAAATAAAAATAAGAAAACAAA
The DNA here is from genome assembly GCA_023531435.1 of Papaver californicum. NCBI lineage: Eukaryota > Viridiplantae > Streptophyta > Magnoliopsida > Ranunculales > Papaveraceae > Papaver > Papaver californicum. The sequence goes on along the minus strand of JAJJMC010014301.1, from coordinate 12,170,443 downwards.
AAAAAATAAAAATTTGTTGCCTCCCCGGCAGCGGCACCAAAATTTGATGTGTGTCGTACCACGCCAAAATTATTTATTACTTTCTCACTACTTATAATTTATTATGAAGTACGAGGCAAGAAAGATTCGTTCCCACAGAGAAGTCTGGGTTGTTATATGGTTTCAAAATCTTATGTAAAAGGGGGGATTTTTCAGATTTAATAAAAGTAAATTAAACTAATTAAGAAAACTAAGAATAAGTAAAAGAGAATCAAAGTGTTAAGAATATTGGTCAAGGTTTCGTTTTCATTCACAAAACATGTTCTTGTACTAATAATTAGAATTGATATTTAATCTCGTCCAGAATATTTTCCGAGTTAAATATCTGACTTCTTTGCCTAATAAACAGAATATTAAGTGAGTTTGCCAGAGCAATTGAAAATGATTGAAAATGAAGTCATATAGGAGAGTATTTAGGCTTGGTTAAGTTGTAGGAAGCCAGGATTGAGATTAGGATGACCAATTGATGCAGTGGTTGCAAATAGTTGAGAATCAACAACATTTATTAACTAACTAACCCTAACAGATAAAGGGCTCATGCTCATGAAATGTTCCTCCAATTTTATTTTTGAGATATTTTAAGATTCTCGATTATGTCCCCGACCTTGCTCCATCTCCTGGCTATTAAGATCAGAACTGAATCACTAATATAAACTATCCAAAAAGCCTATTCTGCTTTGTTGTGAATCTCCATCTTCTACGTTGATGTGGTAAGCAAAAAGACATACAATATTAATTTAACAAAGCTCTCAAAACTAAAATCAGTTTCAACTCCTTTATCTAAATTAGTTTCACACTTCTTGTTGATTAGCTACCCAGGTACTGGTTCTATTCATATCCTTTGTTGTACATCTTATTTATTGCACAAAGGGAGTCTGGTCACGTTTCACTTAGTACTTCAAAAATACATTCTTAAATTGTTGAACCGATCGAGCTACTATCTTTATGACTCTCTAGATTCAGGTCCCCCGTGATAGTAACTAGATAGGACAGAAAATTGGATGTTAGCAAATTGTTAATTTGTAATCCTCTTGTTCTTGCAATCTATTTGATTATTATAATGAGAAACTGCTCAATTATGAATAGTTGTTCTTGTAATACTTTTGACTTGCATCTTATTGTTACTGTAGTATGTAACTGAAGCATTAAATAAGTTATTCATGGAAATTCATTATATTCTTTTGATTGCAGCGCCTAAATTACGAGGCATTTATTTGAGGGAAGCTAATTGTCACGGGATCGGTCCTTCGCCTCGACTTTACTCCGTGCGGAACTTGACTAGAATTTCGTTACTAGGCAAGTCAGCCTCCTAAACAAAGTTTAACCAACTTTGTGTAACTACTCAAGATCAAAACTCACAAGAAACTCAAGAACGCTCAAGAACACTCAAGAACAAGAGAGAATGATTGAATGAGAGAATTAAGTTTGTATTACTCTCTTACTTGAATAATTGGATTGTTGGATGATTACAAATGAGAATGGTATCTCTATTTATACTAGTTGGGAGCCAGGAATGTTCTAGAAACTTATCTAAGATCTATACAAATGTATGGCTAGGATCTACTTCTAGATTATTCCAATCTTATCCACAAATATCTACACTATTCTAGAATGTTCTAAGAAAAGGACAAATGGTAGAAGATTCTAGAATGAGGCTAGCCACTTAGCCAAAAGGGCTAGCCAAGGTGGTGCACAAGGGTGAATTAGCCATGTGTTGAGCCATTTGGTGCACCCCTGTGACATTCTCCCCCACCCGAATTCGCAGACGTCCTCGTCGCGTTGTACTTGTCGATGAGATCTTTGTATTGCCAAAGTAAGTCTTCATGTTCCCAACTGGCTTCACTGTCTGGTTGATCCTTCCATCGGACAAGATATTCCTTATAAACTCGCCCTCCTCTTGAGACACGTCTGTGTGACTCTATGCTTGAAGCTTGTTTGTCTAGAGAGGTAATCATATTGAACGGGGCTCTCTTGGTAACTCCTCTAGACTCGTCATCTTGATCCGCATAATATGGCTTCAAGCAGCTAACATGAAAGACGGGATGGATCTTCATGTGGCTAGGTAGCTCTAATCTGTAGGACGCCTTCCCGACTTTCTTGACGATGCGAAATGGTCCTTCGTACCGTCGAATGAGTCCCTTGTGTACCTTTCGAAAGGCCTTGAACTGTTGTGGGTTCAACTTCAGCATGACTAAGTCATCTTCTTCGAAAGATACGGGTCTCCTTTTCTCGTCCGCCCATTTCTTCATTCGCTGAGAGGCTTTCTCCAAGTAAGCTTTGGCCAAGTCGTGCTTCTCCTGCAACTCCTTAGTGAATTGGAAAGCAGCAGGGCTCTTTCCTCTATATCCTCCAGCGAGTGTGTGTGGCATCAAAGGTTGTTGGCCCGTAGCCAACTCGAATGGACTATGGCCAGATGATTCACTCTTCTGCAAATTGTAGCAAAACTGAGCCACGTCCAATAATTTCACCCAATTTCTTTGGTTAGCGTTCGCGAAGTGTCTCAAGTACTCCTCCAATAAGGCATTGGTGCGCTCCGTTTGTCCATCTGTTTGAGGATGAAAGCTTGTGGAGAAGTTGAGCTCAGACCCAAGTAACTTGAACACTTCTGTCCAAAATTTCCCCGTAAATCTTGGATCGCGATCGCTAACTATGATCTTCGGTATGCCTTAATATTTCACCACGTACTTCACGAACAGTCGAGCAGCCTGTTCAGCGGTGCAGTCCGTAGGTGCAGCGATGAAGGTAGAATACTTGGTGAACCTGTCCACGACCACCAAGATTGATCCCAAGCCATCTACCTTGGGTAAGGCAGATATGAAATCCATCGATAAACATTCCCACGGTCTATCTGGCACTGGTAATGGCTCTAGAAGTCCTCCTGACTTCTTGTGTTCTACCTTATCCTGTTGGCATACCAGACACGTCCGAACATAGGCATCCACATCGTCCTCCATCTTTGGCCAGTAATAACTTGCTTCCAGCAAAGCCAAAGTCCTTCTCTGGCCAGGGTGGCCTGCCCATCGGGTGTCATGACACTCGTGCATTAGTTCTCGCCTCAGGTTCCCATGCTTAGGTATGAACATCCTGTTCCCATGTGTGAATAGAAGACCGTCTTTCAACCAGAACCGACGAGTCTTCCCCTTATTCACCGCATGAATGAGGCTCTTTGCAAAAGTGTCCTGTTCCAAGCCTTCCCGAACACGATCCGGAATGGTGCCCGACAATTTGGCGATGGCAGCTACACGTTCCAATGCAAGACTAGCAAGTTCCGCTTTTCGGCTCAATGCATCAGCAACATAGTTGGTGCGGCCTGGCTTGTATTCCAGCTTCATGTCGAACTCGGCCAGGAAGTCTTGCCACCGTGCTTGCTTTGGAGACAACTTCTTCTGAGTCTGGAAGTAGCTAGTAGCTACATTGTCGGTGAAGACCATGAAATGTGACCCAAGAAGGTAGTGCCTCCATGTCCGAAGACAGTGTATGACGGCGGTCATCTCTTTCTCTTGCACCGTGTAGCGCCGTTCCGCATCGTTCAACTTCCGACTTTCATATGCAAGTGGGTGTCCCTCCTGCATAAGTACTCCTCCAATAGCAATGTCAGAAGCGTCAGTGTATACCTCAAAAGGCTTGGCATGATCAGGTAATCTTAAGACTGGCTCCTTCATCACCGCGGTCTTAAGATCATCGAAAGCGGCTTGGCATTCTTCGCTCCACGTCCAAGTCCTCGCTTTCTTTAGCAAATCCGTGAGCGGTGCTGCTCTCTTCGAATATCCCTCGATGAATCTCCGGTAGTAGTTGGCAAGTCCTAGGAAAGACCGCAACTGAGCCACTTTGGTAGGCGGTTCCCACTCCTTGATAGCCTTGATCTTCTTTTCCTCCATCCAGATTTGGCCATTACCTATCCAATGTCCAAGGAAGGACACTTTGGGTTGAGCGAAGCTGCATTTCTCCTTCTTCACATATAAGGAGTTCTCCCTCAGTACTTGGAACACGACCCGTAAATGTGTAAGGTGCTCCTCCAAAGTGTGGCTATATACGACGATGTCGTCAAGGTACACGACTACGAACCGATCGAGATATGGGTGGAAGACCTTGTTCATCGAAGTGCAAAATGTGGCAGGAGCATTGGTTAGACCAAAAGGCATAACTAAAAATTCGAAAGCTCCGTACCTTGTGACACATGTGGTCTTTGGCTCGTCCCCTTCTGCTATTCGAACTTGATAGTATCCCGACCTCAAGTCCAGCTTCGTGAAGTATCGAGCACTACCCAATTGGTCGAACAAGTCTTCAACTCGGGGAATTGGATACTTGTTCTTCACGGTGACCTTGTTCAAGGCTCGGTAGTCGATGCACATCCGAAGACTTCCATCCTTCTTTTTCTGAAACAGCACTGGGGCTCCGAAAGGGGCCTTGGAAGGTTGGATGTAGCCGGCATCCAACAATTCTTTGAGTTGCTTCCTCAACTCCTCCAATTCTGGTGGGGCCATGTGATATGGGGCCATGGCAGGCGGTTTTGTTCCAGGTTCTAGCTCGATCTGATGATCCACCTCCCTCTTAGGTGGTAGTTGCTTGGGCAACTCGGCTGGCATCACGTCCTGGAACTCCTGCAAAGCCTTTTGCACCTCCAATGGAACGTCCTCGACCAGTTTTTCGCTTTCCTCGATGATGGCTGCTACAAAGGTGGGTTCTCCCTTCTGAACACCCCTCTTTAGTTGTAGAGCCGACAGTGCACTCGAGCAAGTCTCCTTGGTCCGGGTGGCTGGAATCACACATGGAGACTTCTCGTCACTGATGCTGACTACGCCGAGGCAAGGCACCACGGCAACTTTGGCACGATCCAAGAAATCCATTCCGAGGATAACTTTGAAATCGTCCATCTTTACCACCATAAAGTCGGTAATTCCCTTCCACGCGCCAACCTTCATTTCGACCCCCTTGGCCGCTCCGTGAACAGGTATGGCTTCGGAATTCACCGCCTTGATAGTGCTTGAATCAGCTTCAACCTTCAACTTCAATCTTTCGGCTTCTCCTTTAGAGATGAAGTTATGTGTCGCACCAGAATCGACCATTGCCTTGGTCTTCTGCTCATTTAGACTTATGTCCACATACATAAGTCCTTTGTTCTCATTTGGTGCTGGACGTTTTTCCTTGGGCTGGCTCTTGATGGCGCTCAACCGAACGGCTCCTAGATGCGAGTCTTCGGTTCTCTCTTCATGCTCCGCAATCAAAGAGTTGAGCAAGTTCTTCTTGGGACAACTGTGGGCAAGATGGTCACCTTGGCAAATGAAGCATTTCTTCACACGGTTGTCTTGCCTTCCTTTCCACCCGTTGTTTGGCTTGGACCCTTCGCGGCTAGTCTGTGGCTTATCTCGGTAGTACCTGTCTCCCCCACCCGTTCCTTGTGATAATGGCTTGGATGGCTTGTTCTTGGCAAGTTGATCAGATTTGCTAGAAAAGTCATCAAGCTTCTCGACAGTGCTTAATGCGGTGGACAAGTCGGTAATACCTCTTCGTTGAAGTTCCATAGAAGCCCAACGAGGTAGGCCACGATTGAAGTGGTAGAAGCGGTCCTCGTCTGCCATTGTTAATATGTCTAACATGAGAGAATTAAATTGTTTGACATATTCAGAAATGGTACCTGAATACTTCAAATTGTGAAGTTTGTCCCGAGCTTTGTGCTCAACGTTCTCCGGATAGAACATGGCTTTGATCTCCCTTTTGAACTTTGCCCAAGTAGTGATGGTGCAGACTCCTCTTTCGATTTCTGCATATTTTCTCCTCCACCACAATATTCCATCTTCTATCAGGTACATGGTCGCCGTGTCGACCCGTTCCTGCTCGTCATCAAGGCCCGTGGCCCTGAAGTATCTTTCCATGTTCCATAGAAAATTTTCCAACTCCTTAGCATCCCTTGCGCCGGAGTACTCCTTTGGTTCTTGCACCCTCACCCTAGATGGTCCACGAACCGCCCCTCCTCGGATCAGGATCTTTAGCTCATCGATTTGAGCTTGCAGCATCCTCACATGAGCATTTACCTCGCCCATCTCGTTCCGATATGTCTCAAAAGAGACCTCCATCGATTTTTCCAAATCGTATTGTTGCTCCATGGATTCCCCTAAATCCAGGTTCAACTTTTCTACTTTTTCTTCCAGCGATCCAACACGAGATTCTAAACGGGGGCCCACTGATCCGTTGTTGTTTCTTTGTCTTCTCAACCTTTTCATTATTGTTAGTGATAACAACATTTGCATCATTTGAAGACATGGTGAGAGATCTTACCGAAAGTAGTATGAACGCAGCTCTGATACCAGTTGTCACGGGGTCGGTCCTTCGCCTCGACTTTACTCCGTGCGGCACTTGACTAGAATTCCGTTACTAGGCAAGTCAGCCTCCTAAACAAAGTTTAACCAACTTTGTGTAACTACTCAAGATCAAAACTCACAAGAAACTCAAGAACGCTCAAGAACACTCAAGAACAAGAGAGAATGATTGAATGAGAGAATTAAGTTTGTATTACTCTCTTACTTGAATAATTGGATTGTTGGATGATTACAAATGAGAATGGAATCCCTATTTATACTAGTTGGGAGCCAGGAATGTTCTAGAAACTTATCTAAGATCTATACAAATGTATGGCTAGGATCTACTTCTAGATTATTCCAATCTTATCCACAAGTATCTACACTATTCTAGAATGTTCTAAGAAAAGGACAAATGGTAGAAGATTCTAGAATGAGGCTAGCCACTTAGCCAAAAGGGCTAGCCAAGGTGGTGCACAAGGGTGAATTAGCCATGTGTTGAGCCATTTGGTGCACCCCTGTGACATAATGCATGCCAAAAATATAATGAGGTCAGAGATTTGTAGAATGAAAATCTATTGTCGTATACTGTGCAAATCTCCTAAATGAAGAATCACTTTATGGTGTATCTGATCCATAAGTTACATGCACACTACCATTTCTTGATATTTTTGAAACTGCTTAGGTAATTAGTATTATCTAATTTGAGAGAGATTGTAACCTGAGAAGTTAAAAAGTTAAAACTGAACATTAATATCGGGATTTGCATGATTGTAATTTGTGTTTGAGGGTCTGACTATTTTGATTTTGTTTCTTTACTTTTTCCTAAGATCTTCAAAGATACTCACAGTTGTTGAGAGTGGAGGTTCTTTCCCTTTCTGTTAAACTAAAGTGATTGATATCAATTTGAATCCTAACTAAAAGCCTATCTGCTTCATTGCAAAACAATTTGTAAGAAAGGTAAGCTTGTAATCTTTGTCGTTTTCAATCTCGTTCAACCCGATCCCCATTAGGTGCAGATTTTTGACTTGGACCTTGAATTAAATGATATGTTTTATGTTCATGTTGTCTAGTCGATCCTGTTGGTCAAGTTCCTACATCTTTAGTAAATCCAACTACCTGACATTTGATATTATTTTTATGAACCTCATGTGTCTTGGTTAAGTTGAAAATGATTGAAAATGAAGCCATATATGAGAGTACGTAGGCTTGGTTAAGTTGTAGGAAGCTAGGAATAAGATTAGGATAACCAATTGATGCAGTCGTTGCAAATAGTTGAGAATCAATAACATTTGTTAACTAATTAACCATAACAGATAAAGGGTTCATGCTCCTCCAATTTTATTTTTGAGACATTTTTCTATTCTTGATTCTGTCCCCGACCTTACTCCGGCTCCTGGCTACTAAGATCAGAACTGAATCACTAATAGAAACTATCCAAAAAGCCTATTATGCTTTGTTGTGAATCTCCATCTTCTACGTTGATGTGGTAAGCAAAAAGACATACAATATTAATTTTATGAAGCTCTCAAAAGTAACATCAGATTCAACTCCTTTAATTAAATTAGTTTCACACTTCTTGTTGATTAGCTACCCAGGTACTGATTCGATTCATAGCCTTTGTTGTACATCTTATTTATTGCACAAAGGGAGTCTGATCACATTTCACTATGTACTTAAAAATACCCTCTCAAATTGTTGAACCAATCGAGCTACTAACTTTATGACTCTCTAGATTCAGATCCCCATGATAATAACTAGCTTGGACAGAAAATTGGATGTTAGCACATTGTTAATTTGTAATCCTATTGTTCTTGCAATCCATTTGATTATTATATTGAAAAAACTGCTCAATTATGCCTAATTGTTCTTGCAATACTTTTGACTTGCATATTATTGTTATTGTAGTATGTAACTGAAGCATTAAATAAGTTATTCATGGAAATTCATTATATTCTTTTGATTGCAGCGCTTAAATTACGAGGCATTTATTTGAAGGAAGCTAATGCATGCCAAAAATATACTGAGGCGAGAGATTTTTGTAGAATGAAATGCTATTGTAGTAGACTCTGCAAATCTCTTATGGAAGAATCACTTTATGGTGTATCTGATCCATAAGTTACATGCACACTACCATTTTTTGATATTTTGGAAAAATTTTAGGTAATTAGACCGTCCACAGTGGGACGAGTATACCGAACGACCAAAGAGTAAAACTTTTACTCTTTGGTCCGCCTCAAACGCAACGGGTGCAGGAGTAAATTTGATCGGGCGTAGTCCTAGAAAACCGCCCGTCAAAACTTAAGGCGTAGTCCTAGACAGCCGCCCGTCAAAACTTCAGGCGTAATCCTAGACAACCTCCTGATGGGGTGTTCACATAGACAACCGCCCATCAAAATTTCAGGCGTACGTATAAGAGCACGCCCAAGTGATAGGCGTTCACCTAGACAACCGCCTGATGGGGCGTTCACCTAGACAACCGCCCGTCAATTTTCTGATGCACGTCTAGTTAAACGCCTGGCACCATACGGAGACCCAGCGTTACGCCTGGAATCAAGCATTCGGCTATATTAACGCCCGACTATATTTGGGTTTGGTCCAGTTCGGGGATCAAATTTGATCTTTAACAGTAACAAATCCGGACCAAAGACCATTTATACTCGCCCCACTACGCCTGGTTTTGGACGGACCAAAGACCAAATTTGGGTTTGGTCCGTCTTTTAGTCCAATGACTGTGGACGCTCTTAGTATTACCTAATTTTAGAGAATGTGTAACCTGAGAAGTTAAAAAGTTAAAACTGAACATTACTTTCGGGATTTGCATGATTGTAATTTTTGTTTGAGGGTCCGACTATTTTGATTTATTTATTTACTTTTTCCCAGGATCTTCAAAGATACCCACAGTTGTTGAGAGTGAAGGTTATTTCCCTTTATGTTAAACTGATGTGATTGACATCAATTTGATTCCTACCTAAAGGCTTGTCTGCTTCACTGCACACAATTTATAAGAAAGGTAAGCTTGTAATCTTTGTAGTTTTCAATCTTGTTTAACCCGATCCCCATTAGGTGCAAATTTTTGACTTAGACCTTGAATTAGATGATGTGTTTTTTATTTATGTTTTTTTGTAGTCTAGTCAAACTTGTTGGTCAAGTTCCTAGAGGATTATTAAATCCAACTACCTGACATTTGATATTATTTTTATGAACCTCAGGTGTCCTGTAGATCATCTAATGTAAATCTTGCAGCACCAATTGCGCACGTTTCAATTCCGCACTCAAGTTCAGTACCACGGACCGCAGTCATAATCTCATCGGAACAAATAAGATGTGCTTCTTTTTGTTTCATTGTATATAGTTTAACATGTTGTGCTCAATCCTCATCTCCATGGGTCTGATTTCTTCTTTGTATATCATATAATGGAAACCTCTTTACTCTTTAATTAGTCGCACATGGACTTGTTCACTCAATTTGTAGTTTTTTTTTTTTATGTTTGGTATGAACTTTATTAATTTCATTGTATATATGATTGATATTGGAAAGAATGTTGTAAGGTTGTTGTAAGTAGCAGTTATTGGGATGAATGCAACAAGTGCATGGTTTTGTAATTCAGGAATTTCAATAATACAAAATATACAGATTTTGTAATTTTGTATATTTTTAATTCTCATTACATATTTTGCAACAAATATAATTGTTGCTTTAATTTATTTATCCGCTGCTTTCGTTAAATTTCAACGTATATATTTGTTCCTTTAAATAAATTAAGGAACATTTATAAACGTTACACAATACGTAGCAAATACTTACTACGATGTTATTGCAACGGATATAAATATTCCTATAAATCAGTGAGACGGTTATAACCGTTGTAAAATGGTCGAAATTATGCAGTGCCTGAAGGATTCCAAACCACGGAGAACAAGGAAAATTAGTTCTAATGGGATTCTAAACCCTAGAAAGAGAGTATACTTGAGGGCCAAGCATTGAAGGATATAAAAGAAGACATCTAAGGCTCAAATAAGATATTTATTAAGTAATCTCTTATCTTCTACCTCTCATATCACATCTTCTACATCAAAAACCTAGGGTTTTCTTCTTAGGGGGAAACCATTATTCTTCTTTGTATATTTTTCATGGGTTTTAGTAAATCCATGAGTAGGTAACTTTGTTTTATTGGTCAGGGATGTAATCTTAAGTTCTAGACATGTAAATCAATCTGGCTGGTTAGTGTTACTGTTAGTGATCTCTTTTTTCGCTTATGTTCTACTGTTTATAACGCCATATATGATTGAAGACTTGTTCATTTAAGTTGCAAATTGAATGAGAATATATTCATATCTAAAGATAGACCAGGGTTTGAGATCCAGAATTATCGAAGAGCCATAATCACAAGTAGCACAACATAGTTGTTAACGTCGGGATATTGCTATGCGATTATGTGTAGAAGCTTAACCTAAGTTAAATCCGTATGTCTCTTGCGCCGGATTGCTTAGAATAACCTCCACTCACGAAGACCATTGCTTTCATTGGGTTAAACTTGAGTGTCTCTTGAGCCAAGTTATTCATTGAAAAGGATTCAAAGAGTGGCTCTTGCGCCTTTGATGTTACAAGGATTTTTTGCGGAGTAAGCCTGCGATAGGATGCTCTAGGGTTATTGATATGAAAAGGATTGAACGTTAAATCAAATCGATTGACGAGCAGGTTTGGTGATGAAAGATGAAACCCCTAATCAATATTTTCTCACCTTGATCTCAACCTTTATTTACTTTATTTAATTATATAATTTAGATTAGTAATTCTACAACCCCCCTTGGTTACATAAGAAGTTAAAAACATATACAATTCACAGCTCCTCATGGGAACAATCCTTACCACTGCTATACTACTTATTAATATTAGTGGGAAATATATGAAGTAATTTGTTGAACTTACGACACGCATCAAATTTTGGCACCGCTGCCGGGGAGCACTTGAAAATTATTTTTGTTTGAGATTTTTTTTGTTGTTCTATTTTATGTTTTACTTTTAGTATTTTCCATGTTTTTAGGCTTTCGTGGTGGAAAAAACTGGTTGGTGGAATCCGTCAAACGTCAAAAGCGGGAGGCAAATTCTGAAAAAAGGTTGTATACATCACTTTCATTTTTCTTTTTAAATTATTAGTTATATTTTTTTTCTTACTCTTTGTGTGTCATCATGTTTCCTTATGTAAATAACATGTATGATGCACAAGACCATCCATATTATGGTTCAGTTTATTTATAATTCTCAATCTTTCAATAACTTCCAACCAACCATGGGATACAATCAGAATCAATCATTTGGTTTTGATCAATTCCCTATCGAGTATTTTGGTTATTCTCATACATTCCAACAACCTTATGGTGGTGTAGATGGTGAGTTTTTGACAAAGGCTAGAATTTTAAAATTTCCCTCTACTAAGCAACAAGAACATATATATGCACATTTATGCGCATATACTTAATCTAGAATGATGTATTTTTATTTATATTCCACAAGCGAATTGAGAGCACAGATTCTATCTAAATATTCTAAATTGGCCTTGTAGCCTTATCAATACTCATAATATCCCTGTTATATCGAACAAGTCTCAAGTCGCATAAATTCCACGGCTGATTTCCTTAAACTTGCATCGAATTAGTATTGATGTTCTAGCAACATCTATTAAATTCGGGAATAGCTAATGCTAAAACCCTGAAATACACTACTGCTTAACGTTTCATTCGCAACGAATGCATCTCAAATTGCTATTCTAAGCCTAAATATGCTACTTTAGAACTTTGCTTAAATATAAGCCACAAATAATGCGCCACTCTATCTGATGCGCCACAGTCGAGTAGAAATTTCATAAAAGATGCATTGAACCTCTCAGTTAGGGTAACCCTAACCTTTTCTCATATTAACACTAAGATAGCACTAGTCGTTCGGCTTAGCATCGCATTAGCCAAAGTGGCGCTAAAAGCGCTAACTTTCCTGGCGCTAAACCCTAGCACCTGAGAGGCGCTAACTAACCAAAAATGGTCATAGCTAGTACATTTTGGCCTTATAAGGCCTTAGCCCACGTATTTTCATCTTGGCACATAAACCTTAGAGTACCAAAATGCTAACCCTAATTCTAGCAACAAAAGCACTAGACCTTTGCTCATGATGCCCATGCCTTAGATCGTAACATCGTTGGATCTGAGACGCTCATGCTAGCTTTTCCGTGACGCCTATGATAGCTTCTCCGTGAATCCCTTGCTTGCTTGTATCCTTGACTTCCATGGCTCCAAGACGCCCTTGTTTGGTCCGAGAAGCCCTGCTTGGCTCGTGACTCCCTTTCCAATGTCCTTGATGGCATGGCTACTATATGACGTCCATGACTTCTAGATTGTCCCTAGATAAAGCTCATGCGCGTCTGAGCCCCAATACGTCCCTAGACTTGGCGCCATTGGTTTCCCATTGGCGCCCTTGGCCCTGGACTCTACGCGTCTTTAGCCAAAAGCTAGCACGCCCCATAATGGCTAATACGTCTCTAAGTTTTCTTGCATGCCCCATAGGGGCTAATACATCCTTAGAATCCTTCATGACGTATCCAATAAGTCTCAAGCTCTAGGACGCCTCTTGGACTAACATATCCATACTTAGTGACTTAGCCACAAGTACATTAATGCTAAAACTACAGTGATAACTATACAATTGAAGTGATAACTTCAAACCTTCTTGGTACTAGCTTCCTAGCGCTAGTACAATTAATATTTACCAGAAGATGTGCATATTGGTCTTACTCCTGAAACGTTAGCACATTATCATTTTTACACTAAAAAAGATAAAACATTCATATTTGCGCTAAGTAGCTAGTGTTAGTTTTGCGATCTACTTTCCTCATAAATACGCCTTTCTTCTCAATATAGATAATACATTGAGTCTTATATGAATTCCAACAAGTCTTTTTGCTTGAGGGGCCCTCACAACATTTTTCCTCAAAGGCCTCCCAGACTTACAATGAGTCGCTTCTATGTTAATACTTAACCATTAAATATCTCATGTTACTTTCAAACAAGTACATGACTGTTAAAATTCCCAGACTCGATACTTATCAGTTTGGCTATCAATCAAGTGAGTTGCACAACTTACCTCACTGATTTAGCAAGTCATTTTACTTGACTTGACTTAATCAAAACCATAGTGGTTTATAACTCCACTATTTCCACGTAATCTCAAATACAACAAGGGGAGATTCTCATTAGGGTATTGGTATGGTGGTCTACAACATCATGGGTGGTGACATAACCCCCACGAACAAGGAGGTAACAAGAAGTGGGCACAGGGAAAATAAGAGGATGAGGAGTAGCGGTCAGACCGGTCTTCCATACTTTCTGGGCACCACCCCACTACATTCTCAACAATCATCACATCTCCATCTCTCCCTAACTTCCAAAACTTACGAGAATATCAATGTTTCTTCTTCAAACTATATATAAATGATTCTCATCTATTCGAAACAAGACAGAACGAGACAACCACATAATTAATCTGAAGAAACCAAAACCTACAGAATTAGCGATTTCTCTACGAAGAATCCATTCTTTTGTACACACTACTGATATTTCTCAACCTTTTGTTCTTCCCTCCCTTAAGACCTACCCAAATCCTTTCCATGTTTGTAATCGAAGTAAGACATGAATGACCATTTCTTGTTTTAGGCTCATCCTGTTTGATCTTGATCTCTCGAACCTACTCGAAAGTACCACTTTGCAATACATTTATTTTCACCCTAAAATAATTGGCGACCGCAGCGGGAGATCAACCTCTCAATTATAAAAGTCACTTTTAAGTTATTTCAAAAATCGTGGATGTTAGGTACAGAGTATTTACAACTTATATTGTCGATTCAGGTAGTACTGGAGGTGGGGATTCTGAAAACACCCCTATTGCTACTGAGCCTCCACGCACCAATTCTACTCCTACACCTCCTCTCGGTGACAAAACAACTTAAAACATCGAGAATACTCAAAATCCGATCAACTTAAGGCAAGAAGTTCTTACCATAACTCAGGTCGACATGTCTACTAATCAGAAAGAAGTACTTGCTTGCCTCAAGACCCTGACGGAGCAACTCTCACCAGAACAACGTCAGCCTACCGGAGCATACCAGGACCAACTTTGCAGCGGCCACTAATGTTGAAACACTTGGGGATTGAAAATACAAGGGAGTTCATATCATTCCTGATCGACCACCACAGAGGTACCAGTAATCCAATTTCGTCATTCGTGAAGATCTGGAGAGACTCTTGTGAAACCATAGCAAAAAGGACTCATCCTCGGCCCATCAACACCAACCACCCTACCCGCCTGAAATTCAAAGGGTCCCTTTAACAGGAGGTTACTCGTCTCTAACTTTCTCATTGTATGATGGAACTGGAAATGCTCGTGAACACGTATCTCGATTTCTCGAATCACTCGGGGGACATGAATACAATCATGAACTACGTCTCAAAGAATTTTCAAAGTCCCTCACTGGAAGGGCCTACACGTGGTATAACAACATTGCTCCTAATATCATATCTGGCTCGGAAGACATGGTTAACGCCTTTTATAAGAAGTATTTTTCGTCTCCGAGAAAATCACCCTATCAGACTTGGGAAGAATGTTCCGAAGAAATAATGAGAACCCGATGAATATGTGAAGAGATTCAGAATCCAAGCATTGGATTGTCACGACCCAAACGTAACAGAATACCAACTAGTGGAGCTCTGCATCAATGGTATCATCCTTGTTATCGCGTTCTTTTAGAAAATTTACGCTTTTAGACTTTCTCTGAGCTACACGAAGCCGCGAAGCGATATGATACAACTGTTCCTGCCCTCTTGGAGAGGACCATACCAGCAAGAGAAGAGATCCATGGAGATACCCGTAGGAATCAACGACTTATCAACAAACAATATAATGTTCAACCATCAATTGGTGCTGTCAGTAATGAAGCACCCAAGAGAAAACCCTTATCCCAGCAGGAATCACAAGCCAAGCGTCTTCCTTCCACCCCAGCTGTGAACCAGGGACCAACCCATTGGGTTACTCGCTCCCAAGGTACTCATAAGGCGTCACAACAACAACATCTACAATAACCATAAGAACATAACATAAATCCTGATATAACTTGCTCTGATTTTCCATTTCCCATGGAGGAAGTCCTTGAACTACTGGAGGCGTAGGTACAAAAAGGAATCATCAAGTCACCACCTGTACGATAACTACCTACTCCTCGAGATATGTTAGATCCAAGATATTTTCTGTTTCATCGGTTTGTTAATCATCCTACCAACGAGTGTAATGGCCTGAGACGTATTTTTAAGGAGAAAATATAATCAGGGGAGTAACAGCTGGGGACTGAAGGGATTCATAAAAATCTGCTTCCTATTAGAAGCTTCACTATCTCTGAAAAGCCAGTCAACCAAGTAGTTCGGTCATTAACGAAACACATATGTGAAATCCTCCACTTTTCAAAAGATCAACATAGACATCTTTTCACTGCCCTCAATCAAGTTATATCTAGTGAACGTTTGCCATCTCTCGTTTAAGACACTCCCACCGGAGATAAGATCCCTTCGGAAGACATGATCCACCAAAATGGCGAAGGACGCGACCGGAACTTTTCACTACTGCACACCTCATTAATGTTAAGTTCAGAAAGGCATTAGTTGATGCTGGTATGGATGTCAATGTTATCAGTGTCGTAACTCTGAGACCCACAGGAGTAACTCGACATGAAGCTACACGTGCGCCAATAACAGTCAGAGAGCCTAGAGGAGTAACCATAGATGTTTACAGACACATCACTCTCATGATAGCGGTCGAAGCCACTCGAACAAGTACCAAGTTTCACATCATCAAAGGAACGCTTAATTATGACATGATCCTGGGACGTACATGGCTCCAACAATCAGCAGTTATCATAAGAGCTTAGTTAGAAGTCCAGCCTCGAACCAAGCGCCCCCTTCCTGGGGTCAAGCCATGTTCCAGCAAAAATATACCTTTATACATTTCTCAAATCCACGAAGGGGAGTCAAACACCAACTAAGAGCGTTTCGGCTTATATCAACAGATTTCCCACTCAGGTAGCTCTCACTCAATTTGCTTCTTTTTCATTAGGTCATCCCCATATGCCAACATACTGGGGAATAGACCTTGCTAGGAACAAAAATCATACTATAGCCTGTCGTTATGAATGGGTAGCCACTTCATCTTAATACTTCAACAAATGGGAAGAAATCACTCCCTCCTTTTGTGAATCACCAGAGTTCTTAAAGATATCCTCCTTCGTATATGATCCGACGGACATTAAAGAAGAGGTTCGGCTATATGAACAAAATATTTATAGATCCACAGAAATCAAGCCAAATGTTTTTTGGATAGGAGAATGGCCCTTAAGGCATTAAATCAACGTCGCTCCCCCTGGAAGGAACATATAGAATCTCCCGAGCTACCATTGGCGGCTACTATAAACTGATTACCACATAAGGTAAACCTGTCGCATCATCTATTCACGGCAAGTGGCTCAAGGCTTTCAACTGAACATCTTATCGTGGTCCCTATTTCCTTGTTTTCCCTCATGTAGTATTAACAATTCCTTCAAAATACCTACGAGTATCAATGTGGGCATACTTAGGATTTCAATTTCATTAATCAAATAGAACTATCATTTTTTCTTTAAAAAAATATTTACTAATCACTCGTCCGAACTTACTCCCACAAAAAAAAAATCTCTTTCGAAATACATAGAGGTTTGAATTCAAGCAGACCTTTGAAAAATGAATCAAGCCCCTCAGAAACATACTTCCATCTCACCTATCAAACCCATCCTTGAGTCATCTCCTGGAATTTCATAAAATCTTAGCAAAATAGGGACCTATGCATATGCAAAGGCCTTATCAGAAGAAAAAAATCATCATCCGTGCCTGGGACGCCCAATCACCACGATCCTGGAATTCTCTCCAGAGTAGCGGTGTAGGTGGATGAAATGGCGATTCCTCTCAGTACGAAAGTGCCAAGGAAGAGTCCTTTTGGAGCCAGAGTAGACGTTAACACCCCTGCCAGAATGCTCAATGAAAGGACTTCTCTCAACTATCATGCCAACAAGAGTCCTCTCATGATTGTAGGAATAGGAGAAGGAATCATCTACACTAGGATCAACGGTAATTCTTGTTCTTTCACTAGCGAGCTCGACTCTCTGAATTTGATCATTCTCCCCCTAAAAATAAAGATGATATGGGAAAATTAAGTCAGAACATCTCAAACACAAAAATATTTATCATGAACCATAAAGCTTGTCATACATACTCATAAAAATCATATACATTCATTACCAAGTGTTATTAAATGGATTATATGAGTTGGAACAATCACAAGGCGTTCTACGACTCAGAAGCAATTTTCACTACCTCTTGAAAACCCTAGAGCTGAAAACAACAATTGGTGATGAATTTGAGCATAGTTTTTATATCAAAAGTTTTGTATTGAAGTCTACTACAACGTGTTAAAAGGGTGTATCAATCGGATGAGTGAGCTAAGAGTTGTGGCAAAAACGTTTATTAGAGTCATGTCTGAAAACTGTCAAGATTTTCCTGGATACTTCCTGAGTTCTACTGTCAGGCGTTTTTACGCTCAAAACAAGCCTAAAACCTGGATTTGTTTCTATCAGGTTGCAGGAAATTGTTTTTCTAATAAGAATGGAGGGTTAACCATCCAAAACAAAGGTCGAATGAAGATTTTATGGCATTTTTCCTAAGCATTATACTTCTGAAAATTTTATGACAAAAATTGATGACATATTCTAAATAAAGTAGTTCATTCATTTCAAGATAAGAAGACATTGATGCAAACCCACTAGAAGTCCTAAAATAATAATATGGTTCTATCATAACGGCCATACACGAAATTTTTGACTCAAGGAAGACCTTTACGAGAAGAAGGAAAGAAAGCTAAAAGAGAGATTTAATCAGAAAACTCAGAGTCCATGATCATTTTCACCTTCTTCATCAGAACCAGGTCCTTCTCGATCTTCCTCAGAATCTTTTTCTTCCTCTTCAGAATCCGCTTCAAGGTCTTCTACTTCAGAATCATCTTTTGGAATCCCGTCAGGGTCCTCCTACGAATCCTCTTCGCTCTCCTCACCAGGGTCGGAAAAACCCGTTTGCATATCATACCAAGCATCAGCATGATCAGCTTCACGATCATCCTCGGTCTCAGAGAAAGATTCAGACTCAGACTCATATACTATGTTAACTTCATGATCCTCCTCAAAAAGATACTCATCTGCATGAGAATCGGGAGCCACACCATAAGAGCGAAAACCTTGCTCCATTTGTTCAGCTTTCTCCCTTCTTGCAATTGCTCAAAGACGTCGCTTCTCTATAAAAGATGTAAGTTTCTCATCGTCAACCCTATTCTTCTCCAATTCCTATATGCGTCTTGCTTCTTCTTCAACAATAATGGAAAAACAAAAATCAAGAGCATATTGACGAGTTTCCTTGAGACATTCGAGAGGCATACCTCGAACAACTATTGTGACTTTATTCAAAGAACGACTGATTTTTGAATGTACTTCTTGAGGAGAAGCCACCTTCATCCTTTTGCCTCTACAACCTAGTTTCTTGCTTGAAGGATTAGAGATATGATTTCAATCAGAAATTGCCATGATCTGCCTAAAACATAAAATAACAGGAGAAATACTTCAGCAAGAAAGATAAGAAGATATTATCAGAAGGTATTCTTGTTGTTGCTTCCGAAAGGAAAATTACTTTACTATAAAAAATAAATAAAATAACAGCTTATCTAAGTTAGTGATTCAAAAAAAAAAAAAAGGGACGTGCTTATCTTGTTCCTAGCTGGTGATACCTGTCAGTCGCTATCACCAACACCATCTACTGCCAACAAGCATAACCAAAAGAGAAAGTCACGTAAAAGGGGAAGGAAGCATATATATATATAGGTACCAACCTGAACAATCCTCACCTAGTTAAAAAAAAAAAAAGAGACGCAAGATTGTTTTTTTCTTGGTCGCGCCGACTTTGGCTTTTCTCACCCGTGGAAATCAATATTTCAAGCAAGGACAAGGGTGTTTATTATACACAATCAAATTTCACGCTAAGGGGTGCACATCTCGATATCCCAGAAGCTAAGTATACCTTCATCTGCTTTTAAAATCTAAATTATGTATATATATAATTATTGAAAGCATATTGTCACCATATAGTGCTTACCGCGCAACATTATTGTTCCTCACTAAGCAGGGGAGTTAATTCAGATGGTGAGTTTTTGACAAAGGCTAGAATTGTAAATTGCCCTCTACTAAGCAACAAGAACATATATGTGCACATTTATGCGCATATGCTTACTATAAAATATTGTACTTCTATTTATATCCGCAAGCGAATTGAGAGCACAAATTCTATCTAAATATTCTAAATTTGCCTTGTAGCCTTATCAATACTCATAATATCCATGCTATATCGAACTAGTCTCAAGTCGCACAAATTCCACGGCTGAATTCCTTGAACTTGCATTGAATGAGCATTGATGTTCTAGCAACATCTATTAAATTCGAAAATAGCTAATGCTTAAACCGTAAAATACATTATAGCTTAACGTTTGATTCGCAATGAATGCATCTCAAATTGCTCTTCTGAGCCTAAATATGCTACTTTAGCACTTTGCTTAAATATAAGCCACAAATAATACGCCACACTCTCTGATGCTCCACAGTCGAGAAGCAATGTCATAAAAGATGCATTCAACCTCTTAGTTAGGCTAACCCTAGCCTTTTCTCATATTAACGCCAAGTTAGCACTAGTCATTTGGCTTAACATCGTTTTAGCCACAATGGCGCTTAAAGCGCTAACTTTCCTGGCGCAAAACCCTAGCACCTGAGAGGTGCTAACTAACCAAAAATGGTCTTAGCTAGTATATCTTATCTTAATAAGGCCTTAGCGCACGTATTTTCATCTTGGCACCTAAACCCTAGATCCAAAGTGCTAACCCTAATTCTAGAAACAAAAGAACTAGCCTTTGGCTCATGACGCCGATGCTCTAGCTCGTGAAGCACTTGGCTCCGAGGCGCCCTTGCTTGGTCCGAGACGTCCATGCTAGCTTCTCTGTGACGCCCATGCTAGCTTCTCCATGACGCCCATGCTAGCTTCTCTGTGACTCCCTTGTTTGCTTGTATTTTTGACGCCTATGGATCCGAGACGCCCTTGCTTAGTCCGAGAAGCCCTGCTTGCCTCGTGACGCCCTTACCTATCTCCTTAACGCTATGGATTCTATGTGACGTCCATGACTTCTAGCGCGTCCCTAGCCATGGAACCCTTGGATTCTTATTGGCGCCCTTGGCCCTGGCCTCTACGCGTCTTTAGCCAAAGGCTAGCACGCCCCATAATGTCTAATACGTCTCTAACTTCTCTTGCATGCCCCATAGGGGATAATACATCCTTAGAATCCTTTATCACTTATCTAATAAGTTTCAAGCTCTAGTACGCCTCTTAGCCTAACATACTCATACTTAGCGACTTAGCCACAAATACATTAAAGTTAAAACCGCAGTGCTAACTATACAATTGAAGTGTTAACTTCAAACCTTCTTCGTACTAGCTTCCTAGCCCTAGTACAATTAATATTTACCATAATATGTGCATATTGGTCTTACTCCCGAGACATTAGCACATTAGCCTTTTTACACTAAAAAAGCTAAAACATTCTTATTTGTGCTAACTAGCTAGTGTTAGTTTTCCTAGCTACTTTCCTCAAAAATACGCCTTACTTCTCAATATAGATCATACATTGAATCTTATATGAATTCCATAAGGTCTCATTGCTCGAGGGGCCCTTTACAACATTTGGCCTCAAAGACCTCCCAGAATTACGATGAGTCGCTTCTAAGCTAATACTTAACCATTAAATATGTCATGTCACTTTCAAACAAGTACATGACCGCTAAATTCCCCAGACTTGACACTAGTCATTATGGCTATCAATCAAGTAAGTCGCACAACTTACCTTACTGATTTAGCAAGTAATTTGACTTGACTTGACTTAATCAAAACCATAGTGGTTTATAACTCAATTATTTCCACGAGATCTCAAATACAACAAGGGGGGATTCTCATTGGGGTATTGGTATGGCGGTCTACGGGATCATGGGTGTTGACATAACCCCCACGAACAAGGAGGTAACAAGAAGTGGGTGGTTACAGAACAGTTGAAAGGATGAGGAGTGGTGGTCAGACAGGTCTTCCCTACTTTCCGGGCACCACCCCACTATAATCTCCACAATCATCACTTCTACATCTCTCTCTAACTTCCAAAACTTACGAGAATATCAGTATGTCTTCTTCAAACTATAAATAGATGATTCTCATCTATTCGAAACAGGTCCGAACAAGACAACCACACAATCAGTCTGAAGAAACCAAAACCTATAGAATTAGCGATTCCTCTACGGAGAATCAATTCTTCTTTACACACTACTGATATTTCTCAGCCTTCTTTGCTTCCATCCCCTAAGGCCTACCCAAATCCTTTTCATATTATTAATGGAAGCAGGACGTGAACGACCATTTCTTGGTTTAGGCTCGTCTTGCTCAAGCTTGATCTCTCTAACCTACTTGAAAGTACCACTTTGTAGTATTTTTTTTGACCCTAAAACAGGTGGGTATGTAGGTCAACAACCTTAAAGAAGTTGGGATAATTATACTTCTAATTGGCTCCACTCGAGTTGTATGCAGATTTTAAACCAATTAAAGGAGATGCAACAGAGACCAAACCGGCTTGATACAACACTTAATAGAGAAAACGTTGCACCAACCGAATTTTACAATAATATACCTTACCCGACCAATGATCGTATTTATATTATTCACCCATTCAACTAGAAGAGTCGTGGTTTAGTGATCCCATTCTAAGTAATAGTGGGAAACAAACATAAGAAAACTCTCGAAAAAAATATATCAACTGGAAAATAACGGAGCACCGGAAGAAATTCTCCAAGAAATTAGTAGTATCATATGTATAGAATTCAAACGACGTTTTTCTAATGGAGAATATGAGGTCGATGAAGATTCTGATCAAGAGTCTGTTATAGAAGATGATGAAATATTTGAGAATGAGGGATTGAGTAATATCATGGAAGACCCGATTGAGATTTCTAAGTAATATAATAATAACGTTAATGCCGAGATTTTGGTTGAGGTAGAAACTGACGAAGATTGGTTAAAAAGTTTGGTAGAGGACCACAATACACAAGAGGTAAATAATTCATTGGAGTTCTTTAAGAACAATGAAGATTCTGTAATACAAGAGATAGTAGAAGGTTTGTCTAATCCTTCGCGTAATTCTATTTCTAATAATCCTTTTCCGCTAATCAAAGTAGTTTCTCAAAAATTTGTTAACCCAACTTTTAGGAAAATACCTCACTTATGATTGGAGTTGTATGCTTCCAAATTTTTTACGAATTATTTTGCTTCTAAGTATCCACCGTTAGAGATGCTTGATTCTAACAATGTGCAGGTTCACCAATAGGAACCTAATGAAGTTCCCAAACTATATGTTCTACATACACTTTCAAGTGTATAACGAACTAAGTATGGGAGTAACTTCTTTATGATAATGGTTTCACTAGTAATATCATATGCTAACATTTGTGTGAAGCTGTTATTAGAATTGCATATTGTTATCTGGGAGGATCCCCATGTTTTCAAATTGTTGATGTATGGACAATAACCAGAAGGTTAGGATGAGGACGTTAAACTAACCGCTAAATGGGAGGCAACCCATTGGATTTGTATTTCTATCTTGATCTTTTAATTTTTAGTAGTTTTTCGTATCATTACTTAGTTTCCCATCTTGATTTTACATTGAATGAGTCAATTTACATTAAGGACAGTGTAAAGCTTAAGTGTGGGGGAATATGTAGCATATAGATTTTTTAGTCTTTACTTAGATTTTTCACTTTTATAAGTAAAATTTTAAACTTTTTATACATATTTGCATGAAAACCTCCAACTTTTAGAGACTTTAGAGTCACTTAGTATACTTCTAGTTAAGTCTGAATTCAGAGATCTTACAAGAATAACTGAACTTAGAAGTATTCGAAAACTATATTGGGGTTTCTTAATTGTTGAGAGGCAATATTCGACAACCACTATATTTACCATACTCGACACTAATCAGTCTAATTGTCAATTTAATAAGTTGCGCAACTTGCCTCACTGACTTAATTAGCGAGTCCTTGAGTTGAATTAAAACAAAGTGGTGGTCCACGACTCATCTATTTCTACGAGATATCAAATACAACACATGGGGGGGGGGGGGGGGTTCTTATTGGGGTAATTTTTCTGGCGGTCTACGATAATCGTGCGTTGTTGCAAAACATCCACGAACAAAAAAATAATAAGTAGTGGGACAGTGTCATAACAGTTGAAAGAACGAGGAGTATTGGTCATACAAGTCCTCCCTATTTTTCGGACATGACTCGACTACAATCTCCACAATCGTTACCCCTCCAATTCTTCTATAACTTCCACCACTTAAGAGAAGTCAGTGTGTTTCCTATAAACTATAAATAGATGGCTTCATCTACTCGAAAACTAACTAAGGAAGACATAATTAATGATTTATCCTATAGATAATCCATTCTAAACTAAACACTGTAATTACTCATCACACTGTAATGTCTCAACCTTCTTTGTTTCCCTCCCCTAAGACCAACCCAATCTTCTCCACCTTTGTAATTGAAGCAGGGCGTGAATGACCATTTTTTGGTTTAGGCTCGTCCTGTTCGAGTTTAATCTCTCAAACTTACTTGAAAGTACTCTTTTGCAGTGCATTTGTTTTCACCCTAAAACAATTGGCGACCACAGCGAGAGATCAAATTCTCGGTTACAAAAGTTAATTTCTCGATTATTCAAAATGGTCGGCCTCAGGCTAGATATCACAATCAATGATCTCAATTCCAAATCGTATGGTACCAATGTTAACCTCCCTAGTATTGATCCTCCTACAATTAATAGTGATCCTAATGATCTTCACTCTAATAACGTAAGGGAGATCAAAGACACTTCAAATCCAATACCACTCACCATAGATGAACTTGAACGGAGGCAAAAAACTATGTCAAGGACTCTGGCAAGGCTAGAAGACTCGTAAAACTTCATTCTTGATTTCCTTCACCAGATGAAGGAGGAAATGAGAGGTAGCGCCATTTTCAGGGAAGACCTACAGTCTATGGGATTGGAGACTCCTCCCCATACAAACGTGTCCCCTCCTCATCGCATCAGGAGATTCACCACCTGTGAGAAACCGGTAAATCAAGTAGTTAATCGCCCGGTGGAAAATTTATGCAAACTTCTACACTTTTCAAAGGTCCAATGCAAAGACGTATTTGCTTCCCTGAACCATATTGTTGCTGCATCTGACTCGTCCATCCGAAAAGGCACCAGAGGTACCTGCGTCATCTCACCCTTCTGTGACCAACGTCAAATTCACCGAAGAAGACATGATGGCTAAAGCGGGGATTAGTCGAGCCTTGTACATGACTGTTTATCTTAAAGATTTTGAATTTCGTAGAATGCTTATTGGTACAGGTGCTGCAGCCAACATTATTACTCTCAAGACGCTCAAGACTGCTAAAGTCTAGCCAAGCAAGATCGTATGCTGTCCTATTCTGATAAAAGATTTTGAAAGAAACCACGAGCACCTACCGACACGTCTTCTTAGGGATCAAATTAGGATCTATCTCATCGAAAGTGAAATTCCACTTCATTGAAAAGGAGCCTGAATATCATATGATACTGGGAAGACCGTGGCTTCATGAAAATAAGTTCGTCCCTTCAAATTATCATCAATGCATGAAGATTGTGTTGAACGAGAAGATAATTTGAATTCGAGCATTGTTACCTCCTTATGCTCTTATTTGTGGTATCGAATTCTTCGAATCCACAGAACATCGCTACCTAGATGGACATATTTTGAAGAATCTGACTAGGGAATGTCTGTGGATAAAGAAAAAGGTAAATTTTCAGAAATGAATCTCTCCACTGATTTTAATAAAGGTTCTTTCATGACTACCAATGCACCAAGTCACGCTCATGGCAAAAGAGAACATAATTTTGTGATAAGTTGCGATACCGAAGGAAGAATTGTCTACCTTCATCGTCGCTGTTAGCAATTAGCAGGGGAGACTAATGGAGATTTTTCCTTTCCAGAATGTAATTATAGCACGGAGCCTAGTAAAGACAAAATTCAAGATGCTCCACGATAATTACAAGACAGTACTGACTCCACCACAGATGATCTTGAGATTGTCAACATCGGGACGAAAGAAGTCTCGAGGCATATATCCATCAGCTTTACCCTGTCATTAGAAGTGCGGACAAGGCTTGTTGACTTCTTAAATATTACTAGGATGTATTCTCCTGGACTTATGAAGAAATACCAGGTCTTGATGACAAGTTAGTCATTCACTATGTACATATCACCCTTGGTTTTAAACCTGTCAAGCAACAACCGAGACAGTTTAGACATAAAGTTGAGAACCAGATCAAGATCAAGTCCATAATCTACTCACGGCAGGCTTTATCAAACTTATTCAACACCATACCTGGCTGGCCAATGTGGTACCTGTCAAGAAGAAGAACGGTCAAATCAGATGTTGTGTTAACTTTAGGAACCTGAACAACAGTTGTCCCAAGGATGATTTCCCACTCCCCAATATAAACATGCTTGTGGATACGACTAATGGATACAATATGTTCTTATTTATAGACGACTACAACGGTTATAATCAAACAAAGACATATGAGCATGACGCCAGCAAAACTGTATTTTGGACTCCCATTAGAAACTTTTATTATGCCGTAATGCCATTTGGCTTAAAAAGTGCCTGCGTTACTTACCAGCGAGCCATGACCGCAATCTTTCATGAAATGATGCACAAGCAAGTGGAAGATTATGTTGATGACGTAGTTTTCAAATCCAAGATGCAAGCAGCCCACCTGAAAGTTTTACGACAAGTCTTTGAAAGGTGCCGTGAGTACAGACTGAAGAGGAACCCTTTGAGATGCGCATTTGGTGTCTTCTATGGTAAATTCCTAGGATTCCAAGTGACGACAGAATGAATCAAAGTACATCCGGTCAAGACTCAATCCATCACCACCATGTGATAGACACATTTTAGTGTCTAAATTACACCTTAATTTCTAGTGAGTTAGTATTCGATTTTGTGTCTATTACGTGTTTTTATGCTTTTGTAGGTACATTAGAAGAATAAAGATTTGTGGAAAAATTGGCTCAAAAAGTGTTCAAAGCACCCGGAAATATGGATCAAGGCACCCACACTTTGGATTGGGGCACCCTTGGATCGGGATGAGCTGGATCGGACCAACTCAGCGGGTCAACTCGGCCCAGTCAACTCGGTCAAAGTCAGTTGACCGAGTCAAAGCTTCATCGGGACAGCTTCATCGGCAGCAAAATTTCGATTCAGATTTTCTAGCGATTTCATCGCAAATTGGGAGTTACCCAATCTAATTCAAGGTTAGTAGAATCGATTAGAATCTCTAGAAGCCGAAGATAAGGGCCAGAGAAGCATGAATTTGGACGGGAACAGGAATCCATCCCTGTTTTGGATTGGCATCAAATTATCGTCAAATCACCGAGTTATAATGGGATTAGAACATCCTAGAAGATTCACAGGGCCTATATAAAGAGTTTACAAGCCTCAGAAATAAGTACGCAGCCCTAGAGATCAATTTACCCTTTTTCCGTTCAAGTTCCGACACCGGCCGGCTACTGCTGCTGCTCCCGGTGACCGTGTTCTTCACCCATCGCCGCTGGAGAAGAAGACAGTGCATCGTTTGTATCTGTTGCTAATTCAAATCTCTCTGTTGCTATTTCTCACTGTTATATTCTTGGTTGAATTGAGTTGTAACAGTGGAACTGATTCTGTAACGCATCTGCCGTGTTGCTGTTTAGCTGTTACAGCGTTAATCAATCTTGTAATCTTTGTTTTGAGCAATGAAATCAATTTTTGAGCAAGTTTTCTTCACCATGGGCTAAGTCTATTTACTGGGATGATGGAGGAGGTTTTTCTCTCAATTTTATGTGGTAAGTCTATTTTTAATTAATTATTTATAATTCTTTTATTATTATTTGCATGGATTTAAATTAGAAAAAAATGGTTTTTATTAAATAGTTGTGTTCTCTTTTGATGGGTCATGCTTAGTTAATTACTCTTGATGTCTCATGCTTAGGATTTACAATTATTCTTTTAGGAAACATATTTTTGGCAAACTTGAATTAAATTGTTAAAAAGAATTACATGATTAATCACATGAATTGTTAGAAATAACTGAATCTTGATTCCTAGTTTTCTCCATATTTTCTAAAAATATTCTCTAGTTTAATTTCCTGATTTTTATTAGTTTAGATTAAGTTTAATATTTTCTAAAATCATTACCTTCACAAGTTGGAGAATCGAACCTCTTTTTACCACTATATAAAATCACATCACCATGCTTCCACCAAAGACTGTGAGAGAACTTAAAAGTTTCATGGGAAAAGTGTCATATATCAAACGTTTAATCCCAGGGATAGCTCAATTTGTCTCCTCTTTAACACCGTTACTAAAGAGAGGAACAAGTTATGTCTGGTCCTTTACTCAGCAAGAAACATTTTCTAAAATTCGATAATTATTGTTATCTTCGGCTGTCATAAGATATCCAGTCCATGGACAGCCTCTACTTTTGTATACAACTTCCAGAGGTCGCTATAGGGGATCTCCTCATTCAAAATGATGAAGAATGAATAGAATACACAATCTACTACATTAGCGGATCACTAAGAGATGCGAGCTAAGATATGCTAAAGCAGAGAATGCGTGCCTATCGGTAGTACATGTTATTCAGAAATTCAGACATTACTTACTCTCAAACAGGGTAGTGATGATCGCCAAAGCTGACCCCATCAGATTCCTACTTTCAAAATCGTCCCTGATAGGTAGACCTGTTAAGTGGTTACTTTAGATGTCAGAGTTTTACATAGCATGTGTCTTCCTGTAAGAAGTCAAAAGATAAGCAATGGCGGATTTTTTGGCATCTTTCCCTGGAGAGGATGTAACTGCATTACACGAAGACATACCTGGAGAATTCCCTGAAATTTCTATCATCAAAGAAGAGGTATGTCTATTGTACGTTGACGGTTCCGTCACTCTCAGTAGTAATAGTGGAGGAACTGGCGTGGTACTAGTGTCTCCAACCGGGGAAATCTTCTCGTACTCGTTCAAGATCGACTTCAAATGTACCAACAACTCCTCGAAATACGAAGCCTTCTTGTTAGCTCTCTCATTGGAAAAGAAAGCGGGCGCACCACACCTTGAAATAAGGGGGATTCAAAACTACTAGTCAATCATATGAATGGAGTTTACTCGCTTAAAGAGGTAACAACATAAACTCAGAATTTACTAACCAATTTTGTCAAAGATATAGTAGTCCACGTTGGACGATGCAATAATAGGCACGTTGATTACCTACCCACTTTAGCCTTCAAACTTCATTTTGAAGGGTCAAAAAAGACTGTAGTGGTACAAAGACGTATTATGCCATCAACGTGGCTAAGCCAGTCTGAAAACGACTGATTGGAGAACACCAATTATAGAGGAACTCACCATCTCACTCCTCAGAAGAAGGTCAGTCTCAAAGACTTGAAGAATTTCTTCCTAATCCACGAGAATTATACCATAGGAATCCAGACAGATCCCTCTCAGATGTCTCGGAGATATGTGGAAAAACGATGGTCATGACTCTTTACCGCCGCCGTCAACGCCTGGGATAATACTGGCCTACGATGGAAAACCAATCTCTAGCACTGCAAGGATCTTGTTCCAACTGCCAAGCAAAACCGCACCAGTTGGAGACCCTGACAATACATCATAATGGGGACTGGAGAGAACCCTACATCAAATATATTCGGGATAATTCCCTTCCTACGGAGAAGCAAGAAGCAACTAGACTAAAACAAAAAACGAGGAGGTTAATTTTTCATGAAGGAATCTTATAACGCAAAAGTTTTGGAGGGGTACTGCTAAGATGCATCCCGACAATATTAAAAGAAGTATATGAAGGAGAGCATAAAAAAAAAGAGGAAGATGTTCCTTCGGATCCAAAAGAGGTATTATAGGCCGACTATGGAAGATAATGCAGCCGCGTTTGTTCAATGGTGCCTTCAATGTCAGATCCATGGGAATCTCATTCACACATTTTGCCTTCCTTTACATTCAGTAAGCGCGGTCCTTGGCCTTTCTATAGCTGGGGACTAGATCTCATTGGAAAAACAATCAGTCCTCGTTAAAACAATATGATCACATCATCACAGCTACAAAGTACTTCACCCAAAGAGTCGAGGCCATCCCTCAAGAGCACGACAGGAACAACCATAGCAGATTTCATCAAGGAATAAATCATATGCAGGTTCAGTTTCCCTAAACATATCTTCACAGATAATGGCACTCTTTTTGCTAACCAGAACGTGACAGAAATACTTGAATAGTATGGTATCAAGAAAGTATTCTCTACTCCATATTATTCGCAAGGAAATGGGCAAGTATAAAGTACCAATAAGACACTGATTCAGATCCTTAGTCGCACAGTATAAGATAACCCTAGGTCATGACATGAAAAACTTCCCATGGCACTCCGGGCATACAGAAGGGCACCAAGAAGCTCCATTGGGACGTCTCCATATTCACTTGTTTATGAGGTTGATGCCATCGTCTCTGCCGAGATCAGGATGCCATCATCCAGAATCCCTTCATCCGAGATCAAGATCCCTGCCGAGATCAAGATCCCTGCCGAGAAAAAGATCCCATATTTAATGGGATGAGGCCGAAATCCCTAGGTTCCGGATTTCAGAGCAGGACAACCTGGAATCAAGGTGATCCAAGGCAGAAAGATATGTAGAAAAGTACCGATGAAGAATTTCTAGAGCTTACAACAAAGCAGTGACACCCATAGTATTTCAGGTCGAGACTTGGTACTTAATAGTTACCTAAAATGCATAATTTGATTATCAATTTCTTACGCTTTTCTTAGTTATTTCTCTTGTATTTTGTATATTTTACGTTTTTTTTTTAGTTTTATAGGTATTTTGGAATCATATGAAGCAAAAGAAGAGAATTAAAGGCTCAATGCATCGCTTGGAAACTTTGGATGTTAGTTGTAACACCTGTAATTTTCGTATAGAATTTACTCATAGACGTGTCATGGCCTGGGTTGAAGCTTCATCCTAAGCTTATAAAGCTTACCCAGATATGCATTAGGGTGTGGATGCCTTGACCTCGAATTATAGTGTTAAGGCCCTATTACGCGTGATGCGTATTCGAGGAAGCATGATAGTGCCAAGGGCACTATTATACCAAGCCAAAGTTGTGTACGAATAATGCATTATAGTGCTAAGGAACTATTATGCCATGATGCATTATTGAAAATACATAACTATGCCTATGTTGCATACTGAGAATGCATTTTAGTGCTAATGCACTATTATGCCGTGATGCATGATCCAATGCATCACTAAGCCGAAGTTGTATATGTGGGAGCATCATAGTGCAAATGCACTATTATACAGTGATGCATGATCCAATGCATCACTAAACCGAAGTTGCATAAGTGGGAGCATCATAGTGCAAATGTACTATTATACCGTGATGCATGATCTAATGCATCACTAAGACGAAGTTGCATAAGTGGGAGCATCATAGTGAAAATGCACTAATATGCCGTGATGCATGATTCAATGCATCACCGAGCCAATGTCGATATTCGATGAATGCATTATAGTGCTAAGGCACTATTATGCCGTGATGCATGATTGAATGTTTCGCTTGGGTTTGGCAAGAAATCTTTATTTTCGGCCTTGCAGTCGATGGATGACACTTACCATTCAAATATTTATTTATAGAAATGCGAATAAAACATATATATAAGGGAGCTTATCTTGAATGTGCATTAGCGATAATGCACATATAAATGCGATGTAGCCTATACGTTGGAGCATACTTGATGCATAAGCATTAATATGCTTGTAGCTTAACCGATGAAGCTTGAATGTGTATGAGGGGTAATGCACATATAGATATGCGAAGTAGCCAATACGTTGGAGCATACTTGATGCATAAGCATCAATATGCTGGTAGCTTAACCGATGAAGCTTGAATGTGCATGAGCGGTAATGCACAATATGTTGGAACATGCTTGATGCTAAAACATCAATATGCATATAGCTTAGCCTATAAAGATTGAATTATGCGAAAGCATCCTTCAATCGTGCTACGTACTTGAGAATGCATATTTGCATAATAAATAGCGATAGTTATGCACAAGCTAGTGCATACCTTGCGAAAGTCCTTCGGCCTATACGGTCTAGGCTTTTCTTGGCCTTTGGCCTTGCGATAAAGTTGGAATCGAAGTTGGTTTTTCCTTAATAGGCTTAAGTTGCTAGTTCCTTTCGAATTGACCCTTTAATGAACTACGGTCATGCTTGATCCCATCAAGGTACGGGTTGGGTACGTAAGTAGCCGCGATGTAATGCATTGAGGTGCCGCACCTTGTCGCTCATATCATCTCATTTGGGAGATGATTGCGACATTATGGTAACTCATATCATCTGGCTCGGCAATGCTAAGTAAGAGATTATTGTTGCCACACTTGATGGGGTAGTTGCAATTCCATTTGATGGATTGTTCATACTTCCCTAGCAACCGTTGCGGCATGGAATTACACGTGCTTGGATGTTGCACCCTTGGCAAGAATAAGATAAGTGCAAGCTCCAGTGCATGGTCGAAGCAGAATTGATGAAGCGAAAGCTTAGGCTTGAAATATCCTAGGTGTTGGTCCAAGGGAATGAGTTAGGCCGGGACAATGATCGTAATTATGTGATGCTTTCCAAAGGCGTCCCCATTAGCTTGTATAGCCTTCAACCCTCGGTAGAATAAGGGTAAGTTGGAATGGTATGCTAGTCCAAGGCATGGGTCAGGCCTGGACAAGGATAGTACTTAGGTGATGCTTGTTAAAGGCATTCACCATGGGCTTTAATGGCCTTGCACCCTTTGTAGGTCAAGGGTGAGTTGGAACGATATGGAAACTACGGTCGGAGTACCATGCTTGCAAAGCATGTTTGGAAAGGTAAATATACCTGGAACGGTTTAAACGTAGCTTGAATAATGTGAGAACTACGTTTCGAGTATAATACTTACAATGCATGCTTGGAAAGCAAAATTTTACCTGCACTTTCCAGCGAGAAGCTAAGATTTAAGGTCCGGTTACTTTCTTCTAAATCACACATCGGGGAGTTCCAGCCTGCCCAGGCAACACGCGCCAGGAGGAAGTTTCCGGTCTGTGACAAATGGTATCAGATCGAATTCCGAGAAAACACTAGGGACTGTGCGTTTTGGACTAGTCAGTGAGCATTTTGTATTATGACTATAAAATTTTTCGTTCAAAGGAAATAGATAAGTTGGAAGAGTAGGTCAACTGTTGTGCGAAAATAGAGTGGATAAATAAGGCCAAGTGCCCATACAAAAGAAATTGTAACTTACTAGTTACTCCGCTAAGATTTGGATGAGTTTGATCTTGTTTTGTGAGTTTGCCAGGAAACCTGTTTGGAACGGTGGCTCTATATCCGACTACCCTTGGCACGGGACTGATCATCCCCACCCTTCACTGGAACGGTGTGCGTTGTCAGGTTGTCTAGCACCCACTTACGAGTGGAAGATCGTCTGGGACGATGGCTTGCATCCGAATGCACTGGCATTAGAATTTGGTCCTCACAGTACTACGCTAGAAACTATTTATAAACTCGCGATGACCCTTTCCAACCTATGTGAATTTTGGGGACTGTTAAGTGTATGGTATGGGACGTCCACTTAAGATCTCGTGTTGAGTAAATTCTTTTGCATTCTTGACCATGTGGTATGGGACGCATGTTTATGGATCCAATTTGATTTTCTCTCGGTAGATTTATAAAACCTTTGCTGATCTTCGAGCATGCGGAATGGAACGTATGTTCGGAAGGTATCAATCGGCATTTATGGCAATCGTAGGCCCTATTAGGATTCTGGGATATGCGGAATGGGACGCATATTCAGAAGGTTCTAATTTTTCCTCATTAACAAATATTGGACCTTTGCAAGATTTTTGTGCATCATGGAATGGAACATATGCATAGGAAACTTTAATCGATGAAGCTTGTCCACAATAGTTTTTGAGTTAAATTTCGGGAAGAAATTCTTTGAAGGTGGTAAGAATATAACACCCGTAATTTTTACATGGCGCTTACTCATGGACGCGTCATGGCATGGGTTGAAGCTTCATCCTAAGCTTATAAAGCTTACACAGATATGTATTAGGGTGTGGATGCCTTGACCTCGAATTATAGTGCTAAGGCCCTATTGCGCGTGATGCATATTCGAGGAAGCATGATAGTGCCAACGGCACTATTATACCAATCCAAAGTTACGTACGAAGAATGCATTATAGTGCTAAGGCACTATTATTCCATGATGCATTATTGAAAATGCATCACCAGGCCTATGTTGCATACCGAGAATGCATTTTAGTGCTAATGCACTATTATGCCGTGTTGCATGATCCAACGCATCACTAAGACGAAGTTTCATAAGTAGGAGCATCATAGTGCAAATGCACTATTATTCCGTGATGTATGATCCAATGCATCACTAAACCAAAGTTGCATAAGTGGGAGCATCATAGTGCAAATGCACTATTATGCCGTGATGCATGATCAAATGCATCACTAAGCCAAAGTTGCATAAGTGGGAGCATCATAGTACAAATGCACTAATATACCGTGATGCATGATTCAGTGCATTACCGAGCCAATGTCGCTATTCGATGAATGCATTATAGTGCTAAGTCACTATTATGCCGTGATGCATGATTCAATGCATCACCGAGCCAATGTTGTATAAGTAAGAGTATCATAGTGCTAATGCACTATTATGCTGTGATGCATTGTTAAAAATGCATCACCGAGCCAAGAATACATCACCGTGATGCATCAGCGTGTTTATTTGTAGCTTACCCG
Source organism: Papaver californicum (assembly GCA_023531435.1). Lineage (NCBI taxonomy): Eukaryota > Viridiplantae > Streptophyta > Magnoliopsida > Ranunculales > Papaveraceae > Papaver > Papaver californicum. Next base: position 12,135,964 of record JAJJMC010014301.1, on the reverse strand, counting down.
AGAATGCTTCGCTTGGCTTTGGCAAGAAATCTTCATTTTCGGCCTTGCAGTCGATGGATGACACTTACCATTCAAATATTTATTTATAGAAATGCGAATAAAACATATATATGGAGGGAGCTTAGCTTGAATGTTCATGAGCGATAATGCACATATAAACGCGATATAGCCTATACGTTAGAGCATACTTGATGCATAAGCATTAATATGCTTGTAGCTTAACCGATGAAGCTTGAATGTGCATGAGGGGTAATGCACATATAGTATGCGAAGTGGCCAATACGTTGGAGCATACTTGATGCATAAGAATCAATATGCTGGTAGCTTAACCGATGAAGCTTGAATGTGCATGAGCGGTACTGCACAATATGTTGGAACATGCTTGATGCTAAAACATCAATATGCATATAGCTTAGCCTATAAAGATTGAATTATGCGAAAGCATCCTTCAATAGTGCTACGTACTTGAGAATGCATATTTGCATAATAAATAGCGATAGTTATGCACAAGCTAGTGCATACCTTGCGAAAGTCCTTCGGCCTATACGGTCTAGGCTTTTCTTGGCCTTTGGCCTTGCGATAAAGTTGGAATCGAAGTTGGCTTTGCCTTAATAGGCTTAAGTTGCTAGTTCCTTTCGAATTTACCCTTTGATGAACTACGTTCATGCTTGATCCCATCAAGGTACGGGTTAGGTACGTAGGCATCCGCAATGTAACTCATATCATTTGGCTCGGCAATGCTAAGCAAGAGATGATTGTTGCCGCACTTGATGGGGTAGTTGCTATTCCATTTGATGGATTGTTCATACTTCCTAGCAACCGTTGCGGTATGGAATTACATGTGCCTGGATGTTGCACCCTTGGCAAGAATAAGATAAGTGCAGGCTCCAGTGCATGGTCGAAGCAGAATTGATGAAGCGAAATCTTACGCTTGAAATAGCCTAGGTGTTGGTCCAAGGGAATGAGTTAGGCCGGGACAATGATCGTAATTATGTGATGCTTTCCAAAGGCGTCCCCATTAGCTTGTATAGCCTTCAACCCTCGGTAGAATAAGGGTAAGTTGGAATGGTATGCTAGTCCAAGGCATGGGTCAGGCCTGGACAAGGATAGTACTTAGGTGATGCTTGTTAAAGGCATTCACCATGGGCTTTAATGGCCTTGCACCCTTTGTAGGTCAAGGGTGAGTTGGAACGATATGGAAACTACGGTCGGAGTACCATGCTTGCAAAGCGTGTTTGGAAAGGCAAATATACCTGGAACGGTATAAACGTAGCTTGAATAATGTGAGAACTACGTTTCGAGTATAATGCTTACAATGCATGCTTGGAAAGCAAAATTTTACCTGCACTTTCCAGCGAGAAGCTAAGATTTAAGGTCCGGTTACTTTCTTCTAAATGGCGCATCGGGGAGTTCCGTCCTGCCCAGCGCAACGCGCGGAAGGCGGAATTTTCCGGTCTGTGACATTGGCGGAATCAAAGCATAGACGAATACAAGTCATAATTGTGCACAAATCGAGAATTACTAGGAGGAGGCCTACTGTTCTATTAAGATGTGCTAAAAAGAGTCCAGTTTATTAAATACAAACTCGTTTTTCACTTAAAGGGCCACCCTACTTTTTTTATAAACCTAGAACTAGGGCTATTACCTTCTCCTCACAATTTAAGTACAAAAGCTAGGTCGAGTTATAACATCAACGACCAAGTTTTCTTGATGCCCTAAGGTTCCAGACGGCAAGCTCAGGGTTGAAAGTTGGTTACACCGAGAAACTGGGAATATAACAAGGAAAGAGAAAAATCAGGTGAATGAAGGGTTTTGGTATGAATTTGTTTTAAGGGTTCATTCGAAAGACAACAACGAAGACGGAGAGAATGGATACAGAGGATGGTGAAAAAGGGGTTCTTGGTTTCACTGTTGCTGTGGAAGATTGAAGCAGAAATATGTCGAGAGCATAATGGAGTGTTTCACTTTGAAGGAGGAAGGTTGGTGTCGTTGTTGGGTTCGAGAATTAATGGGTTTCTATTGAAGTAGAAACAGATAGGTCATTAGGTTGTTGTTTCCGGTGTGAATGGAGGATAGTTACTATGGGTTTAGCTGAATGGTGAGTACAGATGAGAAAAGAAGATGAAATTCAGAAGTGCAAGAACTGCTGTCGGAATTGAAGAGATGGAATCTGGAGTTTTTCGGCGGAAATAAAAGAAGACAAGAAGAAAAAGTGATGTGTTTCCAGAAAATCGATTGATCTTGTGATTGATTTGTTCTGAATTGAGTTGGGTGTGTTTGTGAAGGTTAAATGATTGCAGGGAAGGAGAATTGACTGTTAGATATTACCAACAAGACTCAACTGCATCAATGCCATGAAATCCACACATATGCTCGATGAAATGTCCCAATGAATTGGCGTGGATGAATTAGATTTGCCTTGTCAGTTCCTCAAGACTGACAGGCTATTGTTGGTTTGGGCTTGTTTTAACTCGTGGGATCTGTTTAGAATCTGATTTTGGCTTGGGTTATAATTTTGGACGTGACTAATGTTATATATTAAAATGTTAGGGTTTGATTAGGAAAGAGTTCTTTTCCAGAAAGTTTTTACAAGGGAGAAAGCTATAAAAGAGCAACTTCAACAAGAGAGGGGGATATCTAAGTTTTCACCTAGTTCTTTTCTCACCTTTTCTACTTCGTTCTGTAGGTTCGCACGGGGAAGATTTCTCACATCTAGGGTGTGCAATTTATTTTTCTATTCAATTTTGTGAACTCCAATTATTATGAGTAGCTAATTTTCTTTTTTGGTTAGGGATTAGTTAAATCTTACAATATATGATTCTTTGATTAATATATTAGCTTTTTCTCAATATTATCATTCATAATTCACTACAAATATCATTCCACTGCGAAAGAGTCTCACCGCATAGTAAAGTATTGTCTGCAAATTGTAAAGATCATTGCAAGTTTAGAATGACACATAAACGTGATTATAAATAATACGGTTTGTTTCTTATCAAAGCAGAATACCATGGACACACAATTTTTGTAATAGTGACAATTGAATACCTGCATTTTATATGTGAACAACCAAAAAGAATTCCATGGACGAACTGCAGAACAACCAACAAAACATATCATCTTCAAATCAAACGTAAGTAACAATACCACAATCACCAACAAGAGCAGGTCCATCCACTATCACTGAAGCTACCACGAGAAACACCAACATTCACCCATAACGCGAACAACTACTGAACCACCAGCTTCACCATCAAAGTACTACTACCAACAATGACAAGAAAAATATCACCAACCACCAACACCTGAAGCCAACCTCAACCTGTCTTCAATCTATCGTGTAAAAAAAACCAGGAAAATCACTGTGTAGTATCACATGTTACATCAAACATGAAATTGAGATAAACAATGTATTGGAACAAATAACTAACATCTTAGTGGGAAGTAGTGTTCTTTCTGCTAGTGATGATAACCATGGCAACTACAGTCAATGTCTTGAACAAGCATCCTAGGAATAGAAATGGTATTCAAAATTCCCAAATGTCTATCTGTATTTGTAAAATTAGTTGGTCAGATTTTCTAAAATAAACTGATAGAATCAGTAGAAAATACAGTTAGAGATGCCGATATTTTTTTCCATACTTACCAGGATATAGAAACCGTAGAAAACGATACCCAATACACCATACGTAAAAAAAACATAACTGAATTTGGGCAGCCCAACTTCAACAGAAAGAATCGTCAATATCTACAATCAAATAAACACAAAGTTAAAATGAAAAAAAATTATTATGAAGTTTGTTCAACTCCCACAATATACGACCAAAAGTATAGTACTTACAATATATCCAGGCATATGAGGGACACAAAACAAGAAACCTCAAGCTATATCAAGATCAAATAAATAATATAACAACAACTATCATTTATATAAAAAAAAAGGATAACACAATTTGAACTCATTGAGACGCCGAATGAATGGCTTCATCTCTAGAAATACTTTTGAAGCCCCATCCAACACTTCTATTTTGGGATCAACCTTAGGCGAGAGAAAATTCATTTAAGAGACTCAAAAGATATGGATATATATATCCATGGACAGTAAGAAACTATGTAAAATCGTTGAACATAATTAAAACGATGATAATATATTAATACAACAATCAAAGTTCCTAAACATTTTGCATCGATGTAGTACCAGATGCTTCACTATCCCATTTCCCTCAACTCTCTCTGTTATCATTACGAATTCAGTCATGTCCTGCCTGCAGATTTAGTAAAAGCCATTACATAGTTAGCTAACAAAAATTAACTCTAACAAACAAGATTCTTACATAGATAAAATTGTACCCATAATTGCAGATCTTAAACAAATAATAATGCCCAAATAATAAGAAAAAACAAGAACTAAATACAGACCATAATAGTTTTCATTCAAGGAAACCTACAATTAATTGAATTTTTTACGACAATGGGGATAGCTGGAAAATGGAGCACATGAGACTAACAAGGGTTGAACTAGCATTAATAAAAGATGTACATGTACAATAACCAGATTTCAATAATAAATCCATCAAAAACTCTATCAAAACTAAATCTCCAGCTAGAACCATTCAAAAAAAATTTCTAAAACAAGAGATTCATCATATTAACATCAAACCCATCACAAAAACTCATAAATAAAATCACAAAAAAATCAAAATAAATAAATAAAGACATAGAAGATGAAACAAACCTACTCGTGGGAGTGTTGAGAAAGCAGAGTGATTAAGTTGTTGTAGTATTAAGATTTAGAAACAAAGTCGATGATGGTTGTTTTGGATTTCAGAAACATAATAGATTTTTTAGGGTTACGAAAAAATGATTTTTGTTTTAAACATCAGTTCATAAATCTAAAATCAAAAGCAAACTCATGCCTTAAAACTCTTTCAAATACAGTAAACAAAAACAAAAATCTCATAATCTTATTGAAATATTATGTTATAAAAGACACTATTCACAAAAAGAATCTCAAAATCAAGCAAAAATTGCCGAAATCAGGTAACAAAAATAGGTTTTATACCTGATGATATCTTCTTTTTGGAGTCTTCAGTTGTATCGCATATGAGGATTTGTTTTTTATTTCAAGAGCAAATCAACTAGATCTAAGGTTACAAAAGAGGGGTTTTCTTCTTGATCTGATACATGGGTTTTGGTTTTGAAATGGAGGCTAGGATTAGTCCTTTTTTACGAGTTAATTTCTAGGTTTTAGCTGAAAAAATAGCAGATCAACAGTTTCTCTCATCGAGGAAAAAATGAGGTGCTGAAAGATGGAGAGAGGAAAACACGGTTTTATTTTTTCAGGACTCTCTAAATTTGTCTAAATAGTAATTAGATGAAATAGAGACATATATGATATATTCTCTTTATAAATGAAAATAGATTAAAGTTTTGATAATGAAAGAAGTAGAAGAAGTAATAATTTTTTTTTTGGGGGAGGGGAATCAGATTTAAGTTTTGGGAGGGAAATTGATTGGTATAGGTGAAGAAAAAAAGGAGATTTTGGGAGGAGATCATTTTCTAAATTTATCAAAAAAATTCATATTAAACCTAAAAATTAGATAAATAATAAGATAATCCATATTAAACAACCCTTGAAAAATGATATTTTAAAACATTGCCATAATTTGAAACGTGCAATGTTGCAAATAAGTTGCTCAATTATACTGAGATAATATTAAAAGTTTGCAACGTCTATATCAGTTTCATACCCAAAAAATTAACATTGCAAAATAGGCCATATGGTGTAGTGCGAGACCGGGTTTTACTCGTTTTAGAAGTCCATAAACGTATTAAGTACTCCGCCTACGGCTAGGAATTGTTCCCACAACCTATCGTATCTAAATAGCAATTTTAGGGTGATTTTCAGGGTCACTTACGGCTGGGTCGAGCTAGTCAATTCCTGGCCGTAAGTGGACCAGGATTTCACTTTTCTTTCCTCTACCATTTCTGCCATAACTTCTTCATATGATGCCCGATTGACCTCATTCTTTTGGCGATGGCTTCGTCTCTTCATCCTCTTCAATATGGTGTCTTTCAATTCTTCATATCTCTTTATAGTTTCTGCAACTTATGAGAACTCAGTGTGTGCATTATAACTATAAATAGACTTCATCTATTCATAAGGGAAGATCTCAAAGAGATAATCCGATTTACAGTCATAAGTATAGACATCACCATAGTTCAACAAAATCATACTTCAAATTTCATTATACAATGATTTCTCAACCTTTTATGCTTCTCCTCTAAGATCAACCCATCATCTCCACCTTTGTGATTGAAACAAGACGTGAACGGACATTTCTTGGTTTAGAGTCATCTTGTACGATCTTGATTTCTTGAACCTGAAGAAAGTAATTTTTTACAGTACATTTGTTTTTCACCCTAAAACAATTCTCTACCACAACGGGAGATCAACCTCTCGGTTGCGAAGCTAAATTTTCAATTATTCAAAATGGTAGATTTTAGGTCAGGATCTACAATTGAGTTTTTTTTTATTAAAAGTGCAATAACTACTCTTAATCCCAATTTAGGTAATGCTAGCGGTGGTTGTCTAGAAGTTAGTGCTACTACCACGAATCCTCCTCCTTCCAGTATCACTCATAGTGCCGTGAATCCTCCTTCTTGTGGTAGCACCCCTGAAGGTACCAGAAACACCCAAGCTCCACCCAACATAGCCGATATAATGCAGAAACAAGATGTTCTGGCTAAGATACAAGCAGACATGACTACTACTTCGAAGATGGTACTTACTTATCTCAAGACTCTAATGGAACAACTTTCCCCGGAGCAACACCATCGTCAGACGGAACAAACTAGGAATGCCTTTGTATCAGATGTTGGTGCTGGTACGCCAAGAAAGCTAGGGGATTACGAAGTCCATGTTGTCACGTATTGTCCACCAGCAAGAAGTCAACAACCAAATTTCATTACTCAATAGATTTGGAAATGCTTTTTCGGAACCGTGATATGGAGGACCCGTCTTCACTCTATTGGCATCATCCTCCCTTTCCGATCGAGATATAAAGGATTCCCCTACCAAAAGGATATTCCTTTTTTACTTTCTCACCATATGATGGGAACGGAAACGCCCGAGGACATGTCTACCGATTCTTAATGTCACTGGAAGAACACGAATACAATCATGTGCTACGTCTCAAAATGTTTTCAAAATCTCTCACCGGAAGAGCATAGCCATGGCACAACAATATTGCTCCCAACATCATCTCCAGTTGGAGTGAAATGGTTAGCGTTTTTTACAAAAAAAAATATTTCTGTGTCTCTGAAAAAATCACTCTGTCGGATTAGGGGAAAATATTTCAAAGGAACGACGAGCACCCCAACGACTATGTGAAGAGGTTCAGAATCCAGGCTCTCGACTATCATGATCCGAATGTAATAGAACTACAGTTGGTAAAACTCTGCATCAATAGTTTGATTCCTGTCTATCGTGCTCATTTAGAAAATTTATGCTTCCAGACTTTCTTTAACGATATGAGGCCGCCAAGCGATCGCCGATAATTCCTCCTTCCTTACTAAAATGATCGAAGCCTGCTAGAGAAGGAATTCGTGGAGATACCCGTGAAAGCACACGGCTGGTCAACAAGCTGTATACCATCCAACCTATCATAGGTGTTGTTAGAAATAAAGAAGTCAAGATGAAAGCTTCATCTAAGAAAGTTTCATAAACCAAGTTGTCAGCTCCATCCTCAGCCTCAGCACCAGCTCGAGGAACGTACCCATCCCAGTGTCTGTCCAAGACTCCACGACAATAATAAAGACAACATGAAAAAGAGACAGAGACAAAGACAAATATAACGTTTCCAGACTTTCCAGTACCATAATTCGGACTGCCCGGTCCGGAATAAATTTAGTACGACAAGTGGGCTGACCCATTACCATATTACAAGTTAAAAGGAATTCACCAACAAAAACCCAGTCAAATAAACACCGAGCAACGACGACAAGTACTAAAAAGTTCATTTAAAGTTATAGTCAAATAAACAAAGATGTTACAGGGATACATATCCGGGAAAGAAAAAAACTAATGGGAAAATAAGACAACCCAAAAGACACCAATAGAAACAATAAACTAAGTCGCACGTAGGCGAGATACAAAGAAACAACATGAGTTAAGGGTTACGGGAAGCTTGATGAAGATACATCAGGGATAAACCAGAGGCATTGCTCGTTCAATGGTACCGTTCGTAAACCTTTAAAAACTCGGTATAAAACTTTTAAAAAGAACTACGAGCAACACTCAGACGAGATACAACGGTAGCATCAGCAGAAGGCTCAGAATTGACCATGTTCAAATAAATAACAAAAAAATCAGAAGCCCATTAACGATCGTGCGTTTGCTCCGGATGTATGAACAAAGAACCAAGTGCAATTTTTAGAGACGCGAGTTCCTCATCAAATTCAGTTATTTCTTTAATCAAGTACCGACAATTGTTGTCCAGACAAGCTTGAAAAATAAAGGTAATCACATCAGCTAAGAAAATAACAAAGAGGGAAAAATTATCTACATAACCCATGCATCGGCATTCAACACAAAGTAAACAACCTACATTTTCACAAAGGGATGACTGAATCATATCAATATCATAGGAAGAAGCAAAATCATCAAGTCACAAACTAGAAACTTCATTATGAACAAAACTTTCTATAACTACAAAAAAGGGCAGAGGAATATCGTCAGTAAAAAAAAAAAACAAATCACAAAGCTAGCATCCGGAAAGAAATTAAATTCTAATTGTGGATACCACATTTATTCCATATGTCCTTATAAGTCCAAAGGCTAGTATTAAGTAAAGGCGTCAAGCCCAAATCTAAGTCTAGGAATACTATAGAACGTATGTAACTTAGGTAATATACTCCCTTAAAGATTATTGGATCATTAAGGAGGTGCTCTCCTCAAGCCTATAAATATGTAGTCTAAGGACCCTAACTTGAAAATTTTATGCAAGTTCTCTCTTTTATATCTTGTTAATTATGTTTTACCTTGATATTTATTTTGTATCCACTCGGGTGTGGTTGTTAAATTTCTACCAACTACATTTTGATGCTAACCCAAGGGGAAGAAAAATTCCACTAAATAAAAAATCACAAATAGATTGAAGGAACATAGTTGAAGAATAATCCAAGTTGCTAAAAGAAACAAAGGTCCAAGAAGCAAAGTAAAGCAGTGCGAAGTAGGGTTGTCAATGGGTACCCATTACCCGGAACCGAAACAGGATCCGGTGGTTTTGGGTCTGGTTTTAGGTCCTAAAATTTGACCCATTATCAACTTAGGACCCGACGGGTATTACCCGATCGGACTCGAAATCTTAACAGGTTTAAACGGGTAATACCCGTCGGGTACACGGTTATTCATTCTTTAATTCATCATTTTAGCAAAATTTTAAATCTTTTGTTAGTTTTGGCTTTGATTTTTTTTTCTTATATTTAATCTTTATTTGGAAAATTAACATTAATAAAGAAATAAAATTATTTTTCTACAAAAATAATGGATTCAAGCCAAAAAGAGAAAGATATTAAGTTTTTTAGATTGTTTCTCATAGTTTTCTTAATACCCAACGGGTACCCACCGATGGGTATCCAGAGTTATTATCGGATCCGGTTCCGGATCCATTAAATTAAGAACCAGAACCGGAACCGTTAGGAACCGGACCAACTTTTATAATAGGGTCCAGTTTCGGGTCCAGTTGGACCCAGACCCATTGACAACCCTAGTGCGAAAAAAACTCTTGTTTCAAAGAACAGGAACAAGAGAAGCTGCAAGATACTTTACAAAAGAATGAAGGACAACATTGGAGATACATTGCATGAGTGCCCTAGCTATGATTTCGAAGAAGAAAGTTAGCAACAAAGACCGATGCTAAGAAGCTAAGACTCATACGTTCTAGCCTTAACGCTAGAGAAAATAGCACAATTGTAGGCGAACATGGAGAAGCATAGTGTGAGGCTAGAGCAGTTGAGTTGCATACCAAAGCACCAAACGTAAGAATGCCACTGGAAGGCAACATCAACAGAGGAACCCCAAATACCATTTCCGACCCCTATGGAGTCAAGGGTAGGAAGAGAATCCTCTGAATTATCACGTTACATATCAACCATACCAGGACGGTACCCGAAAGAGTCAATGGCAGAGTTCCATGGTCGATGAAATCTATTTTCTAAAGTCACAACCCTGATCATAAAGTCGCACCAAATACCACGTAAATGGGAGTATACTCTACTTACAGTTCCCCCAATACCACTTCCACATCCAAGAGAGACGCTAAATAACTGACAGGAATTAGAACTAATCTACTGCGTGTTTCACCATAACTCGGGTCACACTATAGACGATTAATGTCGTCTAAAGAACTTGGTGCAAAACCTGATAGATGAAGGAGAACTACAGTACATACGGCATGGCGACATAAAAAACATAGTCACAAACAGTAGCGAAGCGTTGGTAGACCTATCTAAGCTAATCCTCCAACTATTACGGAGGCAAGCGGAGAAACAATAAAATATCTACGAAAGCACAAGCAGAGCAGTCTGGCATCCCAAAAAGTCGACCATAAGACAAGGCGTACTATCTACAAGGGAACCGTGTAACATGTAGCATATCCAGATTTATGGTAACCGTGTATATATCATATCTAGCCTAATTGAAGAAAGAATATCTTGGCATTAACACACAAATCAATCCAATATTCTTGGCAGATTCTATAGGCATATTTCTAGCAACTACACATATCTTGTTTCCTATCTTAGGTTGTAATATCATGTATATATATATATATATTCATATACTCATATCAATAAAGTGTGTGGGAAAATATTCTCTTGTGGTGTAACCGAGCATAGTCTCTTTATGGTATCAGAGCTATCAAATCTCCAACGAGAAACAATGGATTCCTCTGCTTCAAGTCAGACACCAAACTTCACCATCAATATCCAACCTCCTTCTGCATCTGACAAACCCCTTATTGTACTCAACATCACTACCCAAATCAACGAGAAACTAACCCCCACCATTTTTCCTCAATGGCGTGCTAAATTTGAAGCACTTCTCATTGGTTATGACCTTCTCAGCTATGTTGAAGTAACCTTCCCATGTCCAACCTCAGATGGATCCTTTTTAGATGATCTTCACAAGACTCATTGGATCAGACAGAACAAACTTATTCTCAGTGCAATATTAGCATCTACTTCATCCTCCATTACATCCTTGATAGTCACAGCAAAATCCTCTTATGCATCTTGGAAAAAACTCACACACCTATATGCTAGCCGATCCAGGACTAGAGCAATTCAGTTGAAGGAAGAGCTCACATTAATTCAACGTGCAAACAGAAGTATCACATAATATCTTCATGTTGTGAAGAACCTGGTAGGTGAACTAGCCATTATAGATCATTCTATTTTGGATGATGACCTGACCATTTATGTGTTAAATGGTCTAGATACAGAATTCAAGGAGATTGCAGCACCAATTCGTACCCGAGAAATATCTCTGACATTTGAAGAATTGCATGACCTACTAGTTTGTCATGAAGCCTATCTAAGGCGTCTGGAAACTGCAACACAAAGCACTGTTGTGTCTGCCAACTATACAAGAACAAGGTCAGCAGTACAGGAAGGAAGATACCGGAGATCTTACAAACAGAATGACTACTCTAGATAACCATCAAACACAAATCCAGGCAGGTACTCAACAGGAGTTCAGCGTGATGGAAGGCGTTTCAACACAGGAACCGGTAAGCCAAATCCATCCAACATGCGTTACAAACCAAGGTGTCAACTATGTGATAACATGGGATATACGGCCAAAGTCTGTCCTCAACTCAACTCACAGCCAGCGTCTGTAAACTATGCTACGACATATGTAGCCAAAGACAAAAAATGGCTCCTTGATTCAGCAGCCTCTCACAATATCACTGGTGACCTATCAAATTATCCATACATTCAGAATATGATAGAACTGACGAAGTGACTCTTGGTGATGACTTAGGTTTGGCTGTCTCACATGTTGGTTCATTAGCTTTAAAAATGCCACATCTAACATTTACACTAAGAGACACTCTCTGTGTTCCCAATCTCTGCAAAACTTAATATTTGTGCATCATCTAACCAAACAGAATGATATGTTTGTTGAATTTCATCCATTTTATTTTTCTGTGAAGGACAACATCACGGGGGCGATTTTACTAAAAGAAGCATGTAGCAATGGCATTTACACCTTCCTGGAATCACTGACGGCAGCACCAAAGGTGGCTAATGTGCACGAAAGGACCTCTATTGAAGGATGGCACAAGTGTCTTGGACATCCTTCTCTTAAAGTTTTCCATCATCTTATTAAGAATTTTTCTCTTCCTATTTCTTCTCATAAAAATTTATCTTCAATATGTCATTCATGTTCTATTAATAAAGTACATCACCAACCGTTTCGTGTCATAAGTCTGCAGAGTCGTGAAACTCTTGAAATCGTTTACACAGATGTGTGGGGACCCGCGAGTTATACAGGGATTTATGGTTCACGTTATTATCTTATTTTTGTGGATCATTATACAAAATATATATGGTTCTATCCTATGGCTACAAAATCTGGTGTCTCTATAATCTTTCTGCAATTCAAAAAACTTGTCGAAAATCGCTATCAGAAATCCATGAGAACATTATACTCTGACAACGGAAGTGAGTTTATTGATTTAAAATCATATCTCTTGCTTCATGGAATCACTCATCTTACTATTGTTTCTCACACTCCACAACAAAATGGTGTTTCTGAGCGTAGGCAACGCCATCTAGTTGAAACAGGTCTCACTCTTCTTTATGATGTCAACCTAGATTATTTGTTTTGGCCACATACTTTTCAAACAGCCTCCTATCTCATAAACCGTCAACCCATACCTCTTCTAAAAAATAAATCTCCCTTTGAAGCTCTCTTTGGTCAATCACCAAACTATCTAAAGTTGAGAAAGTTTGGGTGTATTTTTTATCCCCTAACAAAGGCATACAACCTAAACAAAATGCAACCAAGTGAGTGAAACATGGTACTTGCGATCTAGTCTTACCACTAGGTGAGTGTAAACCAGTTGGGTGCAGGTGGATCTTCAGGGTCAAGAGAAAAGATGATGGCTTAATTGACAAGTTCAAAGCCATACTTGTGGCAAAGGGTTATAACCAACGGTCGGGCATTGACTACATAGAGACCTTCATCCCTATAGTTAAACCAGCAACAATACGAACTGTGTTATCCATTGCAGTCATAAATGGATGGGTTTCGCGGCAGATGGATGTCAACAATGCGTTTCTGAACGGGGCTTTAACTAAAACTGTTTTTATGGCACAACCTCCAGGTTTCAAAGATGTGTCTAAGCCACATCATGTGTGCAAGTTACACAAGGCCATTTATGGGCTAAAAAAAGCACCACGAGTGTGGTATACTGCACTTAAAACTTTCATTCTTCAATTGGGTTTTCGAAACTCCAAGGAAGACTACTCTCTATTCATATACAGTCAAGGATCTACAGTATGCTATCTGTTGGTTTATGTAGATGATCTTATCATCACAGGCAACAACTCAGTCTTTTTGACCTCTACCATTACAAAGTTGGGCGATATGTTCTCTCTAAAAGACATGGGTTCTCTTCACTACTTCTTAGGAATTGAGGTTATTCCCACAAAGTCAGGATTGTTTCTTTCCCAACATAAATACATTCGAGAACTATTGGATACTACAAGCATGAGTGATGCAAAAGATGTATCCACTCTGCTCTCTACATCACAACCTCTTCAACTGGTTAATGGTACAACCGTTGTGGATAGTTCCGAGTTTCGTCGATTAATAGGCAGCCTTCAATATCTTTCCCTGACACGTCCAGCCATCTCCTTTGCAGTCAACAAACTATCATAATTCATGCACAAGCCAACTACAACTCACAGGACAGCTGCCAAACGGCTACTCAGGTACCTAAAGCAAACCATCTTCTATGGCATTCATATTCTTAATAATGGACCTTCTACTCTTCGGACATACACAGATGCTAATTGGGCTGGAAACATGGATGATCGCACATCAACCTCTGCCTACATCAGTTTTTTGGTCTTAAATTCAATCTCTTGGTGCTCTAAAAAGCAACGTGCAGTTGCAAGATCTTCCACAGAAGTCAAATACAGGGCTCTAGCCAATGCAGCTTATGAATCAATGTGGATGTTAACACTACTTCATGAACTTGGATTTCCACTCAAAGATCCTCCTCAACTGCTATGTGACAACATAGGAGCCACGCACCTGAGTCTTAACCCAGTCAATCACTCACGTATGAAACATATCCAAATAGACCTTCATTTTGTGCGTGACCTTGTTCAGAAGAAAAGTCTTCAAGTAAGGCATGTTCATACTCAGGATCAACTTGAGGATCTTCAGACCAAACCACTACTGAAACAACGTACAGCTGTGCTGCGCAGCAAGATTGGCCTTGCCGATGGAACCCCAATCTTGTGGGGGCGTATAAGGGAACCGTGTAACATGTAGCATATCCAGATATATGGTGACTGTTTATATAGCATATCTAGCCAATTGAAGAAATAATATCTTGGCATTGACTCACAAATCAATCCAATATTCTTGACAGATTCTATAGGAATACTTCTAACAACTACACATATCTTGTTTCCTATCTTAAATTATAATATCCTGTATATATATTTATATAGTCATATAAATAAAGTGTGTGGGAAAATATTCTCTTGTGGTGTAACCGAGCATAGTCTCTTTACTATCCTCAAATGGATCCGTTAATCTTGACCCTAAATATCAATGGATGGGGAAAAAATGTGAATATTGAATGACGTATAGAGGTCGGTGGATATGTTATTCAACAACACATACTTGGGCATGAAAATGCACAACTATAACCTTTAAAAATCAATGAGTAATGTCTTTAGCTTTGATGGTAAGAAGACAGAGCCATTAGGATTGATCTTCCTAGATGTCAAAATCGGACCAACAACCGTGGCGATGCAGTTCACATTAATTCATGCAAGCATTTCCTACTTGGACATTCTTAGGAAAAAAATGGATACATCAGATAAAGGAGATACCATCTACGTTCCATGAAACCTTGAAGTTCTCAACAAAATATAAAGCGATAGAGTTCAAGGAAGACCAAAAATTAGCGAGGATATGCGACTAAGAACAAAGTCGGAACCATGTCATGTTCGCACAGACCCGAATTTTAGAAGAAGATACACACGATACTCGGGCGAAAATTGATATCAACAGGAAGAGACCTCATATATACAAAGAAGAAACGGTAGAGATCGACAAATAGCAGCTAGCGGCGCAAATGAGCGCCCAACAACGTTGTTGTTATGGAGAAAGCAAAGCAAATAAACATGGGAACATGAAAACAGCCAAAACTTCTCCGAGTCGGAACAAATATGGATAACAAAAGAAAAAAAGTGTTGTGTGGAGTGCTACGAGTAAACGTGGAACTCGTCGCTTGGAGCGTTAAGGACATGTCAAGGATAAAGCCGTAGATCGCCTTCCACAAACGAGAGGTCCGACCAGATGCAAAGACAATCGTACAAACTCGGAGGAAGGTAGCACATCACCTGAAAAACCGGTGGAACAATGAATAGAACACTGGGAGCAAAAGCAGAAACGATGCCACATCCGATATATTTCACCATCAAAACGCTCTCAACAGAAGAAAGAAACTATATACCCTTGGAAAAGGAAATATTCTCGCTAGTGAATGCCACACAAAAGCTAGAAACATATTTCCATAGAAGATGGATAAAGGTCTTCACATGGGAAAAAATGGGAAGGATTGCCTAATGGAGTGAAATATTGGGGAACATAACATTTAATTCCTTTCGAGAATATCCGCTAGCACACAAGTAATAGCAGACTTCTTGGCGGACTTCCGGTGGAAGAGCCGAGTTGTGAAGTAGCTACAGAAGACAGAGATTGAGGAGGACTTTGGCAAACTCAAGGCTCTATAAACCTATTAGCACAAAGTAAAGACTCCAGATGAGAGATATTCGTAGAAGGGGTACGCAACAAGTACGGAGCAGCGATATGGATTGTAATAGTATCTCCAACCGGGTAGATGATTATGTATCTCTACCGAATTTGCTTCAACATGATAATAAACAACGTAGCAGAATACAAAGTCGTTCTACACGTGCTAAGGCTAGAAATAAATTAAAAATCAAATATGCAAGAATCAGTGATTCCCAACTGGTGATACGATAAATTGGACAAAGCTACAGGATCGAGGATGATAAATTGAGCCAGTACATGAACCTAATACAAAAGAAGCGACAAACATAAAAAAAAATTGTGTTGCGATACGTCCGAAAAACGGACAATGATAGCGTTGCGGGTACAAAAAATCTCCCAATATGTAGGATAATTTGGCATCCGTGAAATAAGAAGGGGAAAGTGTACTAACAACAACCATGGTGTAAACAAAGGAAAGCGACTGGAAGTACAACCTCATCAAATACCTAACGGAGAAATCCTTACTAGCATACAGAAAAGAAGCAAACAAAGCCAAAGCCCTAGCAACCAGATACGAGATCAAAAGGCAGAACTATACAGAAGGATTATATGGGACCGTTGCTGCGCTGCCCATCCAAGGAAAAAGTGCACAATATCCTAAAGAAGATACTCTAACAAGACTACGCCAACCACTCAGGAAAAAGATCACTAGCAAACAAAGCCAGGCAGCACGGATATTTCTGGCTGCAAATGGATACGGCAAAGATGGTCCAAAAATGCAGAGCATTTCAAAAGTACGCACCAAAGATACACGCATCGAATGAAGAATTAAGCTCCATGTTGAGTCATTGGCCATTCAAAATGTGGGGAATTAACATCATTGAACCGCTAAAGACAGGAAACAAAGGCAAAAATTTCTTTCTCGTAGCTACGAACTACTTCACAAAGTGGATCGAAGCAATACTGACGAGGTGTCGAACTTGTAAAAAATAAATTTCTTATTTCTCTTTACACTAACTATTAGAATAATGATAAGCAGGTTCATTCCTAAGGGAATAGAGAACTAAAGTTGTTAAATATATTTCTGAAAATAAAAGCAATGCAAAATTTATTACTACTAATGTAAACGATGGCAATGAGAATGGTTAATGAGTCTTTTTCCACTGGTGAACATGAATCTAACCACTCATACAATCATAATCTTCTTCATAATACGTTTACTAACAACCCTAAAAAATTTATACATTCAACTAATCTATGGGACTCCAAGTTCACTTCGTAGAATAAGTTCTCTACTGGTTTCTAGCCCATTAAGCTAATTTCAATAAGCTCTCTAGTGTAACTTAACCAACTGGTATGTTCTGTAAGTCAGGTTGATCCTACCCATATGCTCGTAAGTTTGACATGTTAACTTAGTATGTTCATCTACACATCAAATTCCATAAAATCCATGTGCAACGTTAATAGTTTGGCATTCTGGATTAAGACTTAATAATCTAGCCTTAGTATCTAAAACAAGCTATTCAATTGTACACTTAAACATCTTAAAAACAATCCATGGTCATAAACACGATATAAGTAAAGCAATAAAACATTATTGAGAAGAAAGATTAACTTGCAAAATTAATTAATAACCCAAGTCACGTAGTTTCGAAATATCTTTAATCAATACGACTAGCTACGCGTGGAGCTTATGACAAATAAAGAAAAACAACAAACTAAGTAAGCGGAGCAAACAAACAAAAGGTGATAGTTGTGGTGTAATGATGTGAGCTGGTGGTATTGAACTTTAAGGCTTGGTGACAGTAGAATGGTGGTGGCGAAGTGACAAACTTGTTGATGATATAGTTTCCTGCTAGTCTGATGTTTTGGTGGAGCGCAGGTGGTGTTGCACTGCTGTTGTTAGTGAAGCTCGAGTTGTACCGTAATTGGTGGTATGCAAGTAGGTGGTCTACTCCTCTCTGTTAGAGGTGCGAGTACAGATGACAAAATATAAAATCTAATGATAACTGACATATGCAGAGTCCTAGAGTTAAGAGTTGAGATAGAACCTGATAGGTGTCTAAAACACCTTATTTATAATATATTGTTTATGCTTTCTTTTCTCTTGTATCTTGTGTATATTACGCTTATTTTCTATTTTGTAGGTATTATGGAGTCATTTGGAGTAACAGAAGAAGAAATGTGGCAAGTGCTATTTGTAGCCAACCATACGTTAAGGGATAACAAGATGAAGTCCAAGAAAAAGTATTAAAGGCATACCACTCTTGGATAGGGGCATCCAAGTTGTAAAAGTATCATTTGAAGTAGGAGGGTTCCTAGTTTCCAACTGTTGGGGGCCTAAAACCTTCTATCTTATAACCTAGTTCTAACTTTTTTCACTCCAACCTCAGGTCCATGTCTAGCTTTAGTTGAGTCGACGAGCTCAGGTCTTTGGACATAGTAACACCAAGAAATCAATTGAGAAAAGAAGAAACGGAGATGAATCGAAAAATGGGTTATGAAAGGTAATGATGTTGGTCGAAGTATTGGTTTTAAAAAAGGAATAACAATATCTGTTGTTGTTTATTAAGGGCATGATTTTGTTTTAGTCGATATTAAGAGAGAATGGAGAAGATGAGTTTGGGTTATGGCAGAGAAGTTCGAAGGAGGTGTAACTGTTTAGAGAGTATGGAAGTCTGGGAGAATAGATGGTGGTGGTTCGTTGTAGTATGAAAAGAAGAATGGGTTATGTTGGATTGGCAGAGAAAGGAAGGTGGTCGATGTGATGAGACAATGGATGGGTTTGATGACAGGGAAGCCATAGAATATGATGGGTAGTCACCAAAGACTTGTGGGGGATTATGATCTCGTTCTTGAGTTCAACTGGAACAAGGAATCATTTATGTGGTGGTTGAGCTCGATAGGTGCTGCTGTTGAGAGAATAAAGACAAGATATTGTCGGAGAGAGAAGTTTTTCGTGTTGATGGGTTTTTAGAGTTGTTGGGTTTTGATTAAAATGAATGAGTAAGAAGAAATATTGTTGTTATTTCTTTTGTGGAAAAGTAGATGAGTTTGAAAGTAGAAAAGAAAAGAGAAAGCTAAAGATGGTGTTGTTGAATCAGAACTTGAATTAAATATTTAGCTTGAATGGTTTGGATTGTGAACGTATCTTGCAGAAAATGAGAGTTAGATTGACTGAAATTACCTACTCTCCATGAAAAAAGCACCATCAGTCACGCACATTAAGTGCTTGAAGAAATGTCTCAATGGACTGCCGAGAATTGAAGAATGTATGGATTTTGGGTTAGATTTTGTTTGGGCCTATTTCTATTAGGCTATGGCAAGCTTACCAAGGGTTGTGGAATGGCCTAGATTTGGGATGTCTGAGAGTTTGAGTTATACAAGGAAAAATATTATATTCCTAATGGGATTTTGGCAAGGGAGAAAGCTATATAAGAGCAACTTCAACAAGAGAGAGAGATATCTAGATTTTCATATAGTTCTCTTGTTACATCTTCTACTTCTTTTTATAGGTTCATGCAGGAAAGATTTCTCGATATTTATGGTTTGCAATTTATTTCTTTTATTCAATTTTGTGAACTCCATTATGAGTAGTTAATTTTATGATTGGTTAGGGGTTAGTTGAATTTCAAAATACATGATTCTCTGATTAATAAATTAGTTTTGTCTCATAAGCATCGTTCGTAATTTACCGAAAATATCGCCATATATGATTGAGTGTTTTTTTATTTAAGTGGCCAATTGATTGAACTCACATTCATATCTAAAGCTAATTTAGGGTTTATTATATGCAAATGTGATATTCCTTGAATACAAGTAGCATAGTGCGATTACGGATTGTCGTGATACTTTTTTGTACTCGCATGTAAGTTGTGACCTGTGCCAAATTTTCTACTTGGGTATGTCAATTGAATTGATTAGCCTATTTCACAAATATTAATGCTCTTATTAGATTAAACCTATTTGTGCTTTTATACTTTAGGTTGTTCACTAAGTAGAATTCACAAATGCGTCGTTAATGTAAGTGTGATAATTTTCGGAAATCAACAAGATATTCTTGCGATAAAGGTATTCTAGCGCTTTTGATAATAAGAGATTAAAATTTCAATTCTAATTATTAGTACAAGAACATGTTTGTGAATTAAAACGAAACCTTAACTAATATTCTTGACTTATTGATTTCTTTTTATAATTATCTTAGCTTGCTTAATTAATTTAATTACTTTCATTGAATATGAAAAAATTCTCCCTTTTACATAAGATATCGAAATAAAATAACAACTAAGACCTCTTTGTGGGAATGATCCTTTCTCACCCTTGGTTCATATAAATCTTAACTAGTAAGAAAATAATTTTGACGTGCAGACGATCACATCATAACCCAAAACAAGATTTGAAGATCAAGTTTTTTATCACGTGCGATACATGAAGTTTGAAACTCTAACAAGTGCAGGATCTAGAGTTTCAGACTCTGTCTCGTGCAAGACCTAAAGTTCGAGAATCTGTCGTGTGTGAAACCTGAAAATTGAGACTCTGTCACATATGAGACTTGGGTTTTGGAGCGATAAATCAAGAAATAACGCAAGGCATTCAAACACTAATACTTGAGAATTGAGACCTGAAGTAAGGATTGATAGGATTTGGAATCCCTAAATAAATAAACCGCAATCGCACGACGTCTAACTATTAGACAGCAACAAATACGCGTCGAACCCACAGGGAGCGGGAAAATACTGCAATCAATATCTCAATTAAACTAATCAGAAATAATACCTTTTGGATTTTTCAGAAATTCTAATGAACGAGAAAATAATAAAATAAACTAGCTAAAATATACAATGTGATCAAGTAGAGAGGGCACTAGGGTTTTCGGTTTTCACCAATTTGATATATAGAACTCACATCTAATGTCCAAAATTATCGTTTCACCACTGTAATTCTCTTCGCTTCCAAGTTGACATTTCTAAATAATTGCTTATCAATCGAAAAGTATATCCCATCAAATGTTACTAAGCATGGCATATCAATTTAAAAGCATAAACAATCTGTAAAACTATCTAACCCATATATAGTTTCAAAGAATCAAATATCAATTTGTGAGCATACACCATCAAAGAATCTAATCCCAGAATAACATATCAAACGGAAAGCATATATTATCAATTCCATTATTTATGAAATAATTAATCAATCTAACAATGAAGATAAATTAATAAGCATTTAAACCATTTATTTATGAGTTTTCCATAATCAAAATTGGTTTCTACCCAAAACCCTAGTCACAAAATCTAACAAAACATGAAGATGGATTTCTTAAAACCCATAAAAATAAATAACAAAGGTAGAGACAGAAGATTGAACCCTTTAACTGGTTCTTCAACTCCAGCCGCCATCCTCTTCTGTACATCCTTCTCTCTCTTCCGTCTCTGAACCCCAATCTTTCTCTCTCCCTTTCTGTCTGTTCCCACTGGTAATCAATCACTTTCGCCCATTCTCTCTCTTTCCCTTTTTTTCTTTTTTCTTTCCTATTCTTCCTCTCCCCAGACAAACCCCTCTCTCTTATGTACTTCATGTCAGTCCCACTATGCTTCTCTCCCCCTCCAATCCCCCTTTCAATCAACCTAACTCTTTCTCCTTCGTACCACCTACTTCCCCCCTACTTTATATCCTCCACTTGTTTCTCTCTCTTTCTTTTCTATTCTCTCTCACCTTCTCTACAAAAACTCCAAGAGAACATAACTTTTCCCCCTCCTGTCCCTCTCCAATCTCCCCTGTACCCATTGTACAATCTTCCTCTTTCAATCAGTCGTCATACCTCTACCCTCTTTCCCATCAGTCTTTCCTTCTCACACCGCCCCCACCACCCCTTCAATCCTCTCCCCATGTTCCCTTTGTACCTCCCTCTTTTTCCAACCTAATCTCTCCCTGTATGGTGACCCCCTCTTGTCTCTCTCCAATCTTCTTTATACTCTACCTCTCTCCTCTTTTTACTCCACCGATGACCATACTTCACACCCCATCACGTCACCTAGTTCACCATCTTTTCTACTTCTTTCACCGACCCCACCACGTGCTTACCTATTCTCTCTAGGCTTAGCCAACGTCCATACACTTATCCAACACCAAAGGCAGTCATTGTCCACCTTTCCCTACTCTATCTTTGCGTCAGCTACCAAACCAACTCTTTCCTTCACTTTTCTTTTCTTTTCTTGTCACGTGAAACAAATAATGAGAGTTGACTTTTAATTTTTGTGTAGGTTTATCAATCTAGTTCCAACCATCGGTCCATGTGAGTGATCGTTGACCCTGCAGCCTTTCACATACAAGAGCAAACTAGGTGGTGCGCAAATAGATTCCTTTGTTATTAACATTTCCACATCTTATAGCATGTTTATCCAGTAACTAGGATTTCCGGTTTATCGCCTATAAAAACACAAAAATAATAAAATCAATACAAAATCAAGTACTAGCTAATATAAATTAAGCGGTAAATATGGATGAATTATGCCCCCAAACCTATATTTTGCTAGTCCTCGAGCAAAACTAATCTAAAAATAAAATAAAAATCCTAACTCACTTTTGCAGGAATCGCGACTACATTTAGCATATGTAATAAGCCTTTAAACCCCTAAGTGGTCTTAGCGGACGAGTTTTGTCTCGTGAGGGTTTACAAGAGGTATACCCATAAAACCTTTTACTCCAAACTTCCAGCTACATGTTAACGATTGAGGATAGACACTAAACAAGCTATTTAGCTGGCATACTAAATTCTTCGGTTATATGAATCATTACCCTGTATGAATCCAATTTTTGTACACGAGTTTGCATTCAGCGTACTAAAATTCATATAAGAATGCAAAACTCTACTCAAATAATCATTGAACATCCAAAACTGGATCAAATTGTCAACATTCACACTGCTCGAAATCAATCAAATTCAAACACAAGGATAGATTAGTAAATAGATACGGAAGTGATGAATGGTGCATATGTTGACTAAGGTGAACAGTGCTTTCTAAAATATTAGTACAAAATTCGGCTCGGATGCTCCTATTTTTATTATTATTATTTATATACATAATTTATTTATTTATTTATTCTTATTTTTTTATTCATTTTTTTACGACTACATGATTAGATCTTTTGAATCTAAGTGCATGCTCCTTTTCAGAAGATTACATGATAGTTCCCATGGATCCTGCATTCCACGCTTGCTTAGGCGACGGAGACAAGGAGAACACACACATATTGCTATCAAAGTGTCAATTTTTATTTTATTTTTTTCAACAAAATTAAAATTCTAACGCATTTGAGCTACAACCTTATGGCAATACTAGGGCCCCACCAAATCACTTAGAGAAACATAAAATTACAAAAATATAAATAGAAAGTGATATGATTATGATGATTCCGAGATATGCTTGTTCAATGATTATCATGTTATTTCTAATACCAGAGTGCATCCAGATAGTCATAAAGGCTCATCTTGTAGACAGGACGATTCCATAAGAAAAACTTGATAAATAAGAATTTAAACTTTCTGTGTTATCTTTTTTTTTAAATTCTCTTCAGTATTGTAATTCCTGAACCAACCTAAAAGATAATTGGAAAATCCTAATTGGACTGTAAAGAATATTGGAGATTGATTAAGTCCTCATAGCTGCTTGTGACTTTGAATTATATAGGAGTTGGAGTAGATTTTGTGGGTATATCTTCTGTTAACCCTCATGAGACTATAACTCGTCCACTAGAGTCACCTAGGGGTTTAAAGGCTTGTTTCACATGCTATGTATAACCGTGATTGCTCTGAAAGTGAGTTATGTTAGTTTAGGTAGGTAGTTTGTGCGAGGATTATAAAGGGACAAATGGGGTTGGGTGGGGTGGGGTGGGGTGGGGGGGGGAGGCGCGGTTTTTAATAATTACATAATTCACATATTCTTGGTATCGTTTTTTACATTTATTTGCTATATTTTGCGTAAATTATCTTGTATTACTCTTGTTTTCTATTTTATTTATTTTCCTTAGGTGAATCATCCGAAATCAATGGAAAGAGCTCTAAAAGTATTAAAGGGGTGAAGTGTTACAAGTAACCAAGGACCCAATATGAAGTCATGTGAAGAAGTGCGACAAAAATAAGAAAAGAACAAGTTTAGAAATTTTTGATGGGTCAGATGGTTGAGAAATCCATATTTCTCGACCAAGGTAGTGATGGAGAAAAACGAAATTCAGAACTTCAGAGTTTTGTCAATAGGGTACATGACCAATAAAACCGGGATTGCTCACTCACAGGTGAGCAAGAAAAGTCAAATTCATAAATTTTAATTTTCTCAGTGGGGTATGTGAGCGAGAATTCCAGAAGTTTTGACCACTCTGGTGACCGAGAAAGTTTTGTGAGCTAGGTATTTTAGACGGGTTTTTGTGTTATTTTAGAGTTTCAATGAGTTTCAGAAAACCTAATATGACCGTGATTTGAACACGGACACTTGTACACTTGAGTTTCCATATAAGAGACAATTCTAATTGGAGTATACTTGAAGCTCGAGCAATGAGAGCTAAATAAGGAGACATATAGGGCACAGACACATAATGTATCTCCTATCTCATATACAATTTTGTTTCACATTCAATATTTTAGGGTTTACCCTTTAGGGGAAAACCCGGAAATCGTGTAACCATAAGTAGCTAATTCTTATTGATTACGAATGAATTCCATTTCATAGACATAAAGCTTAATTAGTTTTACAAATTGATTTGAAGTTTTAATCATCTTGTCTTTTGTCTTCATTATATTTAAAGTTTATGATCAATTTATAGATTGTTTGGAGAGCACGCTAGAATAATATTTTGATCATTCTAATGCTAGTAGAGAGTTGAAAGATCAGTCATTATTGAACATATCCTACACAAGTAGAAAACGTGAGACCTTACAGAAGGATTATATGGAACAATCGTGTGTGAAGACAACACTAGTAAGTGAACCGAGCATACTGAAGAATCCATCTTTATCTTTGTTTGATTAAAAAAATGGTTATCATAATTGTAAAACAATTTATTTAACAATAATAATAATATTAAAATTAAATATTTGAAAATAAATAAATATATATTAGTTAAATATTAAATATATTTTCAATAATTTAGTTAAACCTATAAATTAAAATAAAGTCATTTAAATGATCCCTATAAATTTTTGTTTACCTGGTACAATGACAACAATTGAATCTAATAATAATTTATTAATTACAATTACAATTTTTTGCACAGTGCAGCACGACAATGGACAACTGAAAAGTGTTTTTTAAAAAGCCTGAGGAATTTGATGGCTGATGAAAACTAATTTGGGGCTACTTATTTATACCCATCCAATATAGGTGGCTATGGGATGTCCTAGTGGTGAGTAAATACCCTATATACCTTTTTACTAATAAAAAATCTAATTTAATCTCTTCAATTTCATTTCCTTCTCTACCTATTCTTCTTCTTCTTCTCTTCTTCATTTCTATCAATTAAGAGACTCCACCATTTCCCCGTTAATTTTTTTTGAAACCAATTAATCGTTTCTTCTTTAATCGCCGAAACAAATCATCGTTGATTCTTCTATATAAAGATGTCCTGAATGAAACAAACAAGATGTGAATTTGAGAGTAGTAGTAATCTGAATTTTAGGGATAAAAAAAAGAGATTGCTAATGAAAAATATGAAAAAAGTGAGAAACTCGAAGAACACGAAGATGATGATGTACGGCCATTGATTTTGACAATCAGACACTCCAACATGTCAAATTGCCCTAATAAGGTAAGGGTCTAGCATTTTTTGGGTTTTTATTGCTTTAATTAAATGGATTCGTCAAAATAATAGGGTTTTGGCTACACGACATAATCAGTAATCTCTTAATGATATTTATCTACCGATTATGGTCGTTTTCTTCATTCCTCAAGAACATCTACTATAATCGGTAGATATGATTGATAATTATTGACCGGTTATATCTGGTATTTTTTTCAATCTGTAGATAACTTTTTTATCTACATATGATATTAGAGGATTAATTAGAAGAAGTAGAGGAACAAAAAATTGACATAATCGGTAGATAAGTTCTAACACTATCTACGGATTATAATGTTTGAAATTGAAAAATTTTGGTACATTATAATCTGTAGTAATATGTGTTTATTTATCTACCGATTATGTTAGACAACCATGTATTATCTGTTAAAAAATAATGTATAATCGATAAATAATATTCGACACTAACTACCGATTGTGTTAAATCGGAGGATAATAGTGAACCCGAACTACCGATTATAGATAATCGGTTGTCTTTATTCTTTTTTTTCTAATAATTATAATGTACAAAGAACTCATATACTTTCAGTCAATTGTTTTCAAAACTAGCGTAACTTGCCTTGATTGCTTTTTATTTTGTTTATTAGGGAAAGGCAATCGATCTATGAAAGAAATGATAAATATGTTACACAGCCTCGTCATGCTGGGGGGTTAAAGACTAACAGCTAATGCACAAAGAAACAAGAGCGCTCCCAGAATCTCTATCAACGATTGAACTCAACAAGAACCGAGTTAACCAAGTTTAGAAGAAGGATTACCAAGTGTTCCAAAAGGAGAAGGAGAAGGTAAAGGTAAAGATAAAAAGAAGAAAATCAAGAAGAAAGGAGGACACATTCCCCACTCCTCTTTGATGTTGGAGGGTATTGTAGAAGGCCAAATCCCTGGATTACTAAGTGATGGAGGAGAATTGTAATAATTAGAATCTTTTGCTTAAGCTATATAATTTTTATTCATTAAATTCATGACGGGTATTTATGCATTGTGTATAATAAGATTATTCTCATGCGGTTCATCTACTCAAACCTACGGTTGCACCAACAAAAATGAACGAATGGGATTTAGAAGGTGAATGTGATAGGGTAAAGGAAATTATAGCCAACTCAGGGTAACCTACTGCATCCAAATATTCGATGATAGATCATGACATGGTGGCGATATCAGCCTTTATGGAGAGATTTGATGGGGGAAAAAATACCTTCCATCTTCCGTTTGGCGAGAAGAAGATTACCCCTGATGATATTGTGCAGATTCTAAGTGTCTCTGAAAAAGGTAAAGCTTTCAAAGAAGAATATACCAAGTGGATAAAATGGGATTAGCTTTATGATTATACTCAAAAGTGCTTCGGTTGGGATCAAGCGACATCTGAAATTGAGTTCAAGAGATGCTTTGGTTACAAAACCAGACAGTTTAACATAGTAGAGTTGAGGAACCTGTTTAGCGGCACCAAGGCGAAAGAATAAGATAAATGAGAGTTGAGTGAGGCCGAAGTTAATGCGTCAACCACAACATATCTTCTATATCTGTTGGGATATGTCATTTTACCCAACAATACCGGCAAAAGGGTAGACGCCAACCTTCTACAACTCTTGCATCCTCTAACTAAAGTTCGTGATGGAAGATTTGAGAAAGGCATCTACAAAAGAAACTAGCTAGATTGTCGGGAATGTGTTATAGGTAATAACTCTATCAATGCTTTGGTTTTATGTTTTTTTAGAGCTTTAATAATCAATTTTCTTATATTGAGTTTGGTATTCATGTAGACATGGATCTATGACCACTTCCCGATCTTGAAATAGGCCCAAGTTAAGAATGATTGAGAGAAAGGTACACCGATAGGACCAAAATACCTCTTCTAGAAGTAAGAAGCAACATTTGACTTCCCTGAGGGAGAAGTTAGACTCGACGAAGGCCGCAGAGGTATGCTTTGATCCATACAAGAAAGGCCAAGCGGAAAGACATATTAATTTAAGGTATGAGTTGTCGTTGTACTTTGGACCGTTGAGGCACCCCACATGATATATCTTGTACAATGGATCAATAATTATGCGACAACACTGTTTTGTACAAGACGAACCATTGCATGAAATACGTTGCCACTTTCGTCTGGATAAAGAAGATTCTGAGTCGACTCACGACTCTCTCAAGGTGGTTCACTCTTATAAGCTATGTTGAACATTGGAACTATAGGCATACATTTATGGTCAACGTTGGGAGACTTGTGACCCAAGGTGATGAATGATAGACACATTTATGTGTCTAATTTTTTCTCAATCTTTATAGTGTTGGAAATCAATTTTGTACTAATATTTTCATTTTATTGTATTTGTAGGTATTTTTGAAGAAACCAACATTTGGGAAAAATTGGCTCAAAAAGTGTTAAAGGCACAAGGGGAATTACTAAAGGCACCCGCTAGGAATTGGTAAAGGAACCCACTCAACTGTTAAAGGCACCCACTTGCTTCCATTTGAAACAAATTTTTGGCGGGAAAATTCAATACTTGATCTTTGAAGATTTTGGGATATGTTTCGAAGAGATTTTTAAGGATTAAGACACAAGATTCTCTTGCAGAAACTATAAGAGTTCTACACATATGGGAGACTCGAAAAATAAATGAAATATACTCGGTTGAATGTTTTTCGTAAAAAACCGGGAAGAAGAATATTTTCTCTCGGGTTTGATTCTGTGGGAGATATTATTGGAGATATTTGTCTGAGGTAGAAATAGCAACAAGATATTCTCAAAGCACAGAAAATTATGCATAAAACAGAATCAGGAAGAAATCAGGAAAAAAATAATTCTCGTGAATAAATTTATTAAAGAGAAACATATGAAGAGTTATTGTTCGAAGATTTGAGAAGGGATTTGAGCAAGTGAAGTCTCTGGTATAAATAGAAGTCTCAAACGAGTGTTGGGGGGGGGGGGGGGTCTGGAGAGTCCAGAATCGTAAATCAAGAATTCCAAAAAATATGCTCATGATCATGATGAAGAAGATGAAGATCTGTTGCGAAAAGTTTGAAGCTTCCTTGGACAAAAGCTTGAAGATTACGTTACTAAAGCTTTTAAATTTGCAACGTTTATCTTCACTTGCAACATTTAGTTCGGTGAAATAGTTATCCCTTTGTAACAGTGAGTGATAGACACATTTTAGTGTCTAAATTGCACCTTTGTTTCTATTAAGTTAGTATTCGATTTTGCAAATATTACGTGTTCTTATGCTTTTATAGGTACATTAGAAGAATAAAGATTTGTGGAAAAATTGGCTCAAAAAGTGATAAAGGCACCCAAGGACAAGTGTTATTGGCACCCCAAGAATGGATAAGGGACACCCTAGGATCGGCTGAGTCAACCCAGCGAGCCAGCGAGTCAACTCAGCCGAGTCGCCGATCCAACTCATCGGGATCTCCTGTTTCAAACAGGAAAAGAAATTGAAGTTGTTTTCATAGAATTTTTGGGACCCAATCGCAAGACACATCCAATACAAGTTCAAAGCAATCGAGAAGCAGAAGAAAATCCCGGGAAATCAGCTCGGAAAAGTATGTATTTGGCCGGATTCCTGTTTCAATTGGGAAGAGGATTTGCGAGTTGTTTTAGAGAGTTCTATTAGGTTTAGAACTCTCTCTAGGGTTTGTAGACCCTATATAGACCAAAAGAATCGAAGAAAAACTAGGACAGAAGCCTAGAGATCACTTCCGGCAACTTCCGGTCACCACCGATCACCTGCTGGTGCATCGCCGGCACTGTTCTTCATCAGCCTTCATCGGAGAAGAAAGAGCAGCAACATCTGCGTTCGTTGCTGTTCCACTGTTACAGCTCTGCTCCTGTTGCCTTAGCCTTTGAACTCTTTTGTTGCTTAAGCCTCTTTGCCACGGCTGAACCCTGTCCTGTTACACTTATAAACATTGTTGTTCAGCTGTTGCACTATTCTTTCAACCTTGTAATCAACTTTTTGAGCAATGAAAAGATCTTTTGAGTAAGTTTTCTTCACCATGAGCTAATTTTATTTACTGAGATGATGGATAAGGTAATTTTCTCAATTTTATGTGATTTAATTATTTTCTAATAATTATTTATAATTCTTTTGTTATTAGAATTGCATAGTTTTAAATAGTGAAAACGGTTTTCTTTCAACAGTTGTGCTTTTGCATGATGGATTATGCTTGGTTAATTAATTTTGATAGTCCATGCTTGTGATTTACCTCTGTTTGTTAGCATAACGAAACCAATTTTGGCAATTACTTGCGCATCAATTAATTTAAAAAGAATTATCTGATTAATCACATAGGTTGTTAGAATTACCTGATTCCTGATTCCTGGTCCTTTTAAAATTATTCAAAAATCATCTTTAGGTTATTTAGTCTTTTTCATACTCCTGGAATTTTCTAGAGTTAATTAAAATCATTATTTTCTAAAATTGTTACCTTTACAAGTTCGAGAAACGATCACCTTATTTACCACTTTAAAAACAACATCAATTTTTGGCGCCGCTGCCGGGGACTTGTTTTTAGGTTTAGGGTTTTAGATTTATTTTTAGGTTTTTATTTTTATTTTTATTATTTTAGTTTGTTCTATTTTACGTTTCTTTTGGTATTTCTCTTTTTTGCTACAGGTTGAATTTTTGATCGAAAAGGGAAGTAAGCCAAAGTTTTGGAATTAAAGCTAAAGACTTGGAATTAAATGGGAAAAGCTTAAAGAACGAAAAAGGAGATCGAAGATTTTATTTTTTTAATTAGATTTTTAGTTTATTTTAATTAGTTTTGATTAGTTTAGAAAATTGTATTAGGGTTTTAATTATTTCTGTAATTTTTCTTTTATTTTTTGGACATTTTTGGACATTTTATTATTTTTAAACCCTACGGAAGAGTAGTTTTAAATATCAAACTGTGTGCAGGGAAGGACGACAATTACGATATTGTCTCGGCCCCTCGGGTTCGCACACTATTGAAAAGGATATTAGTGGCCCGAGTCGACTTCAACGGTTCATCGCCCGTCTAGTACGGGAGGTAAGCTTCGACCAACCCACGAATCTCCTGTCAGTGGGTTTTCTGGACGCCTTTGTATGCATATATGCTGAGGACTGAATACGGACTTTAATTTTTGCATAGTAAAGGGCAAGGCCTGGCCATACAAGATAAGGTTTCGGATTTCATCACCGTCTCCTTCTTGTCCGCTTTAGGAAAACGAAACCTACGCGAACCTAAGCCTAAAATCTTGACTAGAAAGAGACCTATAGGGTATCGAGCTTATTTGAAAATCGTTCAAAAGGACTGTACGGGTTACTTTATTAGCCTAACTCAAAGAACAGGAAGATTATTTTAAGTTGATTAGAGCCGCCTTGTAACCCAGGGAAAAGTGCCAAAGAGACAGGGGTATCAAAGCTCCATTGACCTGTTTCTCTTCGACTTAATCTAATTCAGATCGTTCTAAGAGGTTTGCTAAAATTGTAACCAGTTTCTTTTTGAAAGAATAGAAGCTGGTCTAGAAACAATCTAAGTGGAGCCATCATGCTTGTTGTTTGCTAGATTTAGGTTTGATTTGGTTGAGTCAGGGCACGATTGTGTTTGATTAATTGCTTGTTAGGATTTAATTTTTACATGCCAAGAACGCCCTTAAGGCGAACTTGGGATAGAGACCCTCAAGGTAGGTTAATTAGCGGAAATCTTGTAGTTCACCTTAACCTTGAGAAGCCAACTGAGAGTGAACTAGTCACTCCCGAGACTGTGTCAGCAATGACATCTCTGAAGGATTTGTTAAGAAATTGTAATTTCGTTAGATGGTACATGCTTGACCTAGGTTTTTGATGATCCATGCTTTGCTATACAATTGTTATTTTGAAAATCTACTTGTTGCAATATTTTAATCAAATTAAATGTAAGAATTGCATGAATATTAATTAGTTTGAATCACTTTAATTGGTTATTGGTGAAATCCATAACCTCAGTATTTGTTAATATTATTTTCATATTTTGTGTATATTTTTAGTTTAAAATTAATTTATTAAATATAAATTCAATCTTCACAAGTTCGAGCGAACGATACTTTATTTACCACTATTACAAAACCCATCAATGAAGTATCTCCGGTGTATATTAAGTGGTATTGCAAAGTTTCCCATCTTTGTGTGGTCCGCGAAGATAAAGGAAAGAGTAAAAAGACTCCCGATTATACTTATATCATCAAAGACAAACCATCTGGTTATGAAAGACTGGTACGTATAATTATTTTCTCTTGAATTAAATATTACGGCTCAATATTGTAAGTATTCATTGTTTGATTTTGTTGCACGAAAAGAGAAACATAGGTTTGTGTTTTGGGGAAAGAAGATGGCCGCATGTATAAAGTCGGGAGTGCGTTTGTCAATTCAGAAGCAGAAAAAGTACAAAAACCTAGTTGATAATATTGATAATGAAGCTTATGACATTCAGTTTGGGGAAAAACAAGTTCAAAAACCTAAGATGAAGCCAATATCAAAGGTCAAAATATTTTAGGGTTCCTCCAGCGCCGAAAATAAAGAGAACGTCCATGATCCTGAAGGTGGTGATAGTGGTGGTGATGATCGTGGTTATGCTGGTCGTGGTCATAGTAAACGAGGCCGACTAGTTCTTAATGTTGTAATTTAGTTGCTTGTGGGAGACATTGCATTTCAAGATTTTTTTTGGATTATGTCGTTTTTTTTGGTAATTTAGTTGCTTGGGAATTTTTCCAATATTTTTTTATCAGAATTTGGATATAATCGGAAGTGAATGTTTTTTTTTTATCTACCAATTCTGGGGATTTTACTAATATATGTCAGAAGCTTTTATAATCGGCAGATAATTTGATTTAATATCTACCGATTCTGGGAATTTTTAGGGAAATTTGTTAGAAGGTAGTATGATCAGTAGATATTGCATATCTTGAGACTACCAATTATACTAGCTTCAGCTTACTCAGCTCTTATGTAGAAAATACTAGTATGATCGGAAGATAACCATAATCCGTAACTGACGATTGTGAATTCCAAAAGTTCAAATCAACTTTATGTTATCACCAAAATATTATGTGGATAGATAAAACAACGACGATAACACCAAAATATTGCATTAATATTTGTCTATACCTTCAAAATACAATATTCAAAATATAATGATCAAGAAAACTAATCGTCATCCTCGATCAATTCAATTGGTCCCTTAGGAAAGTTAGTTAAACGATTCCAACGCTGCATGTTGGACTCGTATTGCTTCACCCAATCCTTGCAATGATTGGTTGGGAAGTACTCCGGCCACCTACCTGATAAGTGCCTAAAATACATTATTTACATATCAATTTCTTATACTTTTCTATTTAGTTTTCTTGTAAATTTGTATATTGCGTTTGATTCCTATTTTGTAGGTCTTTGGAGTCATTTAGAGTAAAAAAAGAAAAAATCAATAAAATTAGGAGAAAAGGGTAGAACGGTCATTGTACAAGACAAATACTATGTGGATCCTAGCTATCGGGGTATCATTTTGAACTGTAATTAGGGCTACGTCGTAGTACACCCAGCTGAGGTGTATGCATCCACCTAAGGGGCAACCAAACTAAGGGCGCCTTAAATCCAGTCCAATTACTAACCTAAAAATCTAGGTCGAGTTTCAGTCTCAGAAAACTATTTTGTTTCTCTTCTTCAGATAGCGAGCACACCTCCACGCCGGCTAGCCAGAGTCAGATGGGTCCTTCGAGGGTTGTATTCGAGGGATGTGAGATGAAGCTGAGTTATAACAAACAAGAAGGAGAGACGGAGAAGAGTGAAATTGATGCTGTGTGAATTTGAGTTGAGAACAACAAAAAAGGGAATAGAACAAGACAAGGTAAAGAATGGTGGGTTTGCTGGGATTCGAATGAGGGCTGTTGAAGTGGTGGATTTCAGTTTGAGATGAAGTGAAACGCAGATTGAGAGAGATGGCAGTGAACCATGGTCGAAGTGGTTGTGATAGTGAGTTCTTGATAGTTGCAGCCGAGAAACATCAAGTGAAGAAATTAGAGATTATTCTGTCTCGTGAATTCAGTGACAGGCTAAACGAGAACAACAAGGAATTAGGAAGACAGTTTGGGTTTGATTGTGAACCATGATTCAGGTGATTTGTTCGTGGAAGTTGAAACAAGAGAAGTGAGTTCACTGTTGGGTATTGCTCGAGATCAGATTGAATATGGGTTTGCTGTTGAGATTAGGAAACAAGACAGGGAAAGAAGTGGATGAATATGGTGTTGCTGCCGTGCAATTTGAGGGTCCTGGATTGATTATAAAGAATGGGTTTAGGTTGAATTCGATTGTAGTGCAGATTTATAAGTGGTCTGCGGGTGTTGTTGCCAGTTGAAGCTGTTGCCGTGAAGATGGGTTTTGTGCTATTGAATAGAGATCGAGATGTAGATGGTGGTTGAGGTTCTGTGGATGAGAATTGGGTAGAGAAGACAGTGAAAAACTATAAAAGAGTGTATTTTGGGGGTGACCAATTGTTGGAAATAAAAGAGTTGGGGTTTGATTAGGAAAGAGTTATATTCCAAGAGGGATTCTATAAGGGAAAAACTATAAAAGAGCAACCTCAATAAAAGGAAAAAATATTTAGGTTTTCACCCAATTATCTTCTCACTTTTTCTACTTTTTTTCGTAGGTTTGCGCAGGGAAGATTTCTTGACGTCTAGGGTTTGTAATTTATTTCTTCTATTCAATTTTACGAACTCCAATTTATTATGAGTAGTTAATTTTCTTTTATTGGTTTGGGAATAGTTGGATTCTACAATACATGATTTTTGGTTTAATAAATTAGTTTTGTCTCAAATTTATCGTTCATAATTCACTACAAATATCCAATTGATTGATTGTATGTTTAGTTAAGTTGCAATTTGATTGACTGACATTCATATCTAAAGTTAATTTTTAAGGTTTATTATAAGCAAAAGTGATACTCCTTGAAAATAAGTAGCATAGTGTGGTTATTGCTTGTAGTGATGCATCCTAGTACTCACATGTGAATCATGACCTTTGTTAAAATTGAATTAGTGCGTTTTCCACGTTCAATTGCAATTATTAGCCTAATTTCATGAATCTTAACGCTCATCGGGAATTAAACTTGATTAGTACTTTTTATACGTTAGGTTGTTCTCTTGGTAGAATTTATATTCGTATCTTTTAATGTGTTTGTTGATGACTTGAGGAAATTTGCGGGATATTCTTGCGATCAAGGTATTCTAGGGCTTTTGATAAAACGAGATTAAATATCAATTCTAATTATTAGTACAAGAACATGTTTTGTGAATGAAAACAAAACCTTGACCAATATTCTCATATCTTTGATTCTTTTCTACAATTTTTTATCTTTCTTAATTAGTTTAATTTAATTTTATTAAATCTAAAAAATCCCCCCTTTTACATAAGATTTCAAAACCAAATAACAACCCAAAACTCCATGTGGGAACGATCATTTCTTACCCTTGTTTCATTATACATCTTAAGCAGTGAGAAAATAATAAATAATTTTATAGTGGTACGACACACATCACTACCCACTTGAGGTAATTAATGGACAATGTCTCTTTAACCTTAAACCGATAAAATAATTGCTATTCACCTATGCCATAATGATTCTTCTATCCTTGACCGTAATAATAACTCCTAGGGAAGGAGGACAAAAAAAAAATATCACGCAATTCAAAACGTTCCTTAGAAGATAACCACATTTCGGCATTAACATCCAATACTTGGTCTCGAATGTCTTCAATCCCTTTCGGCATTTTACACGAGTATATAACTCTTTGAAATCTTTTTCTTTAGCCTGTCTATCTCCTTCTCACATCATTTCAATATAGAATTCTTTGTCCTTCAATAATTGGGCGGCCATCTTATTTCTTAAATATCGTCATTGTGTGATATTCTCGGTAACCGCCTCGCTAAAGTGTCCGATTTGTTCCGCCGCAATGTAAAAACCACAATTTCACTACACCAAATTAGCAATTCAACAACTAAAATTTGCAACAGATCTACAGCCTTGCTAATTAGCAACAAATAAAATTTGTTGCTAAATTTTAGCAACATCAGATTTATGTTGTTAAACTTGAAACGACTCAGTTGCTATTAGCAACAACGGAGAAAATAAACGTGCCACCAGTTCGTGTGCCTGGCAAAACTTTACGTTATTTTTCCGCCCAGTCAAACATCGTTAAGAAGAGAAGAAATATTTTTCCACCTTTTCTAACCATAATTCTCTATTACTTAATTTCTATCGACGAGATAAGTTTCTCTTCGACTTCTTTCTTTTCCATGTTAACCGTGACCCACCTTAACATTTTAGACACCGGGTATGTGTCTTGCCCTTTCATGAAAAGTAGCTCATCATGAGTAATTGTGTTGCATGTTATCTTTCACATTGTTTATGCCTTGTGCTTGATTTATGAGGATATTTAAGTCTCTAACTAAATGTGCATAGAAAAGTTGATTGTCATATACTTAAGATTCGAGTTCAATTGAGATCCTCATATCTTTAAGTGGATAATGAAAAAAAATTGGATGAAGCACATGGTAACTCTAGTTTGTATACTGTTGATGGTCCTGGTTTGGCTGAAGAATGTACAACATTGGTAATCTACCTTCTGCCTAATATTGAGATACCATTTCCAGTGAAATCTACTTAGTTCAGTTCTATGTTTAACTTGAATCGGAAAATATTAGTTATCGCATGGGCATAAGGTGTTGGATAAAGATGGTGTACTTTAACTTTCCTTGTAGTTATTGCTACTGAGATGCAAATGTATATATGGATTAACATTCTTACTTTTACCCATTAATGACATTAGATCTTTAAAAAAGCAAGTGGGATCATTGAACAAGGGTGTCCTTACACAATCCTAAGTAATTATATTTAATTCACACTGTTGTCTTCTAAGCACATACATCAAACTCTCAAAAACGCTCTTAGTCAATGCTACCGTTCTTGTCTGAAGCTTCTTATTAAAAACGATCTTCAAATGTATTTGTGCAGCGGATGGAAAATTTGATCGATGTCGTATCACGTCAAAATTATATTCACTTTCTCACTTATAAAATATTTAGATTAAGTATATGGTAAGAAATATTCATTCCACGAGAGGCTATTGTTGTTATTCGATTTCAATTCTTAAGTAACAAGGGGGATTTTTCAGAATTTATGAAAGTAATAAAAACTAAAACAAAAGTAAAGTAAATAGTTGAAATTAATCAAGATGATGAAGATATTGGTTAAGGGATTGTATCATTCACAAACATGTATTTGTATCAATAACTAGAATTGGTATTTAATCTCTCATTGTCAAAAACCATAGAATACCATGATCGCAAGAATATCCTGTTTATTTCCGAAAATCGTAAGAATATCCTGTTTATTTCCGAAAACCATAGAATACCTTGATCGCAAGAATA
The DNA here is from genome assembly GCA_023531435.1 of Papaver californicum. Taxonomy (NCBI): domain Eukaryota; kingdom Viridiplantae; phylum Streptophyta; class Magnoliopsida; order Ranunculales; family Papaveraceae; genus Papaver; species Papaver californicum. The sequence continues at coordinate 12,098,656 of JAJJMC010014301.1, read as the reverse complement.
TCCTGTTTATTTCCGTAATCGTACCCATTACGGGTTTGATGCTTCTGAAACCATTGTATTAATTCCACTTCCTACTTGCAGTATGCTCTTTATGATCCCTGATCATGATTTAATTGCCATGTATTTAGCTATTGATCCTCAAAGTCTCTGATTTTATGTAATCGCAGCATTAAAAAGAAAGTCTGAATTTTCCACGGAAGCCGACTCAAAATATTTGATCTTAGGTGCATTTCCATCTGGAATTTTATTGTTCGGGTACGACCGGACAACTACCGATATCTATGAATCTGACAATTGTTTCTTAGAATTTAGATTCTATCTTCTATAGGCAGCGGTCTAATTCCACGATGGAGAGTCGGCGTGGCGTAAAGTGAAGATTGGGCCTTCTGGGCTATTCCGTAGGTCTAATCTAGGCAATGAAAAAGGGGCCCGAGACTTAATCAACACTAGAGGAGCAAGCAGTTGGTTCACGAAACCCCGACCCAGCGTCACACCTTCTCCAGATCTGAAGGATCCAGTGCCCTTAGATCGACTCCTCCCGGAATTGCGTTATCGGAGCCGAACCAGGAATGGATGTTAGTGGACACAAACCATTTTTCACCAGTTAGAGAGGCCCTCTTTAATACATTTAGAAAAGATGTTCACAGGTGTTGATGGTGGATTTTTGACAAGGGAGAAAATGATAATATTGCTTTTCGCCAAGCTGCAGAAGCATAAAATAAATATACATAAATTCCTGGCACGACATCAGAATTATGAGTACATACTGCTATCCTACATTCTACAAGAAAATCGAGAAAAGGATATTCATCTCCTGGATGAATTAGCCTTGTAGCTCTTTTGCGTATATATGCACCATAGAAATTTTATAGTTATACTCAACTAAGTCCTCGTTAATTCATGTGCACCCATGCAAACTACTTGTATAAAACAAAATATACTGACAGTAGTACAAATATGGGCTTTGGTGACAGTTCAAAATTCTAAATCACGACAGTTCACGAATTAATTGTTACAAAAAAAAATAAGCTATGAGATATAGGTGACAGTTCCTTACCAAAACTCAGGCAAATAATGGTGAAAAATTGTGACAGTTTTTTAACTGTTATATAAAAATTATAAGATGACAGTTTTTGTAGGAAAATGTTAGTGTACATTGATGTATAATAACAGTTATAAACTGTTATAATTCTTAAGCTGTTGCAACTGTTTCATATAAGAAATGTTATCAAAGTGTAAAGTTATAGATAACAGTTCTTTTAATTACCGCAACTTCCATTTATAGTGACAGTTCTGATTGAAAGCAGCTGCAATTCAGATAATCTACCATAAAGCATTCCCAAACGCAAGATGTTGTTAGTTTGAGTCCTTAACTACTCGTTATCTACTAGTATTGGGTTGTACTATGGTGGTCAGTTTTGTAACCTTTATTAGTGGGTCTCTCTACTGGTTTTTTTTGTTGGAACCCCGAAAAGAAAAGCTTAAACACAGTTTCTCACCCATATCTTTATATTTCCATTAAATGAAAATGAAAAACCTAATCTCTAATTTTCTTGTACATGCAGATCTCATCTCTCTCTTCTCTTGGTTTTATCTCTTTGCAAAATCTGGGATCTCATCTTTTACTTCAATCTAGGGTTTTATCTTTTGCTTCAATCTTATATAATTTCGTTTTACTCTATTAACCTTCGAAATCTCGAACTTTTTATTTTCCAAATTTTTCTTCTTCATCTCCATCAACAAGGGATGATAAGATTATCAAACTTCTAACCAAATTAGATGAACTAATCAACAAGGGTTATATAAAGGTTATCATCCCTTTTCTCGTTCGTATTGAAATCCCTAATTTTTTTACTTTTTTTCATGTTTTTTTCCCCTAAATTTTTGAATCCAATTTTTCAATGTTAACCTAATAAATTCTTTTTAATATCTAGCATAAAAGGTATTGATTTCGTTATACTTATGAAAAGGAGTTGTGATTTTTATTTATCTTGTAGGATTAATGTAATGGCGTCAGTACAAGTAACTGATTCATGGATTGGTACTAGAAGCTTATTTCCTTCATTTGATGGACTCAATAGATCCACTGTTAAGTTTTCAATTTCTTCTGCTGCAGTTAGTTCTCCAAGGTTGACAAAGCTGCTACATCTGTTCCTCGGGTATTATTTTTATTCTTCCTTTTGCACTCTTATATTGAGTGAGTGTAGATAATCAGTTCTGGGTTTTGGTTAGTATTTGGATAAGATTAGTTCTGGATTAGTATTTTCAATTCCACAGTAAGCTTCATTTTCTGTTGATTCATAGGGTATATATTACTGCTACTTCAGATGTTGGTAAGACTGTAGCATTATCATTTTAATACAGTCTTGTTTTTGTAGAATTCTGCTGCAATGTTGTTTTTTATGAAGTTGATTTTCCAATTATTTTTTTATGTCTTGGTGGATAATCACCTATTAATCCGGAAATTTCGTAAGTTGAATTGTATAAGTATAGTTGAATACACAGTATGCATGTGGTTATATTTGATAGGGTGAAGAAGGCCACAATATTATTTCATACTTAGGTTTACAGTTTGTGAAGGCTGGACAGAAGTTTTAAGATGCTCATTGCATGTATGTGTGTATGAATATACTAATTGTGCATAAGACCCTCTATAAATATCATTTGACTCGTCTTTTCATTCTAATTGCTTTAGCTTCCGTATTGTGCTGTAGAAAGGCTACAGTAAGCGTTTATTTTGTATTCATAATAGTCTTACTGCGAATTAACCAAACATATGGTTTTTTTAGTGTTGAATTAGGTAGCCTGATAATCAAACTGGTTCAAAAGGAATTGTAAACGGGTGAACTTATGCGACTGTACCTGTTATTTCATTTGCTTGGAGTGAATGATATTCAAGGTGAAAAACACAATACACTGAAACTGAATCTTTTTTATTTTCTTAGGTCGGCGAATACATAAGGCTCTGACCAGTAGTGATGATGAATCGGGGGATTATATATGTCAGTTTTCATTGAAGGTAATGTATCTTGTCCATTAATTAGGATTATATTTTCTCCTCCTGTAACAGTTATGAATTTGGAAAGAAGATTTGGATGATTAGCGATTTTGTATTTGCATCCTTGATGTATTGTCGCTCCTTTTATTTACATATTATGTGGTAGTATTTACTGCAGATGCAAACCTTTTGCTTAACCTAGTTTTGCCATTTCTGTTTTTATTTGATAACAAGGTACTGTTTTATTCGTTTCTTAACTCTCTTTTGTGTTGCATTAAAGGGTTCCATTATTGTTTTTATTGATCATTGATTGAATTCAGGTAGTCCAAATTGGGTAAAAAAAACGCATGAGTTGTATTTTGAGGTATCCTCTTAGTGTGCATGGATATAATGTAAGTACCGTGCTTTTTCGTCGTATGTTTTGAATTGAACACACTTCGTACTAACATTTTTTCTTCTAAATGTGTATTGATTTGATTGTAGGTTATTATATTTCTCTCTGCTGAAGTTGGTTGGGCTACCCCAAATTTGGTAATCAAGTTGTATAACAGTTTGTTATATTTGTTGTTAGAGTTGATTATTGTTAGTTTTGAAGTTCTTTTTCAGTGTACGATAACAACATCATGTGAATTCTAGCTGTAACAATGGTTCCATGCATTTAATGGTGGTTTTATTTGAATGATTTTTATCCTGGTTGGTTGGTTTACAACAAGTAGGATAATTGCGTTGTCGAGAACTAATTCTATTACACTGACAAAGATAGTGCAAACTAAGATGGAATGGTTTTTCGTAGTGGTGAAGTCTTTTGTGGCTGCAAAATTTCCAATTTTTAGATATCTTTGCTTTTACGTAGTACATATATCATAAACTGATGATTGTAATCAATTTGCAATTATCCAAGTCAGCATATAAAGTCATTTATTTTCTATTATGTTTGTCCTTCACTGCTTCTAATGCTCACATTTGGTTATAATGATGTGGATTCCTCGCATATGAACTTACCACATAACCATCATTTTATTCATTGGATTTTAGGCGTTAGAAGCTGTTATTCTTCCTTACAATGAAGTGTCAATTTTTACACATGATCAAATATCAGTACGTTCCATTCATCATCGGAAAGCAGGTGAACATCACTTGGTGGTTTGTTGATACGAACCCCAATTTAGGTGGGCGGCATATTACCTTACGGAAAAGAGAGTTTCAACAGTTCAATCGATGTGTGAATGAGATTGAATAAGTGCAAAATTCACTTAAGGTTTGTGAAATTTTCAACTTTTGTTGTTATTATATTCTTTTACTTGTTAAGTATCAACCTAAAAATCATCAAACAATTGCATCTAGCCGAATTATTATCTCTGACTTAAAACTTGGGCATGAGGATCCAATTGTTAAACAATGTTTACCTTATTCTTATGAGCACTTCTTTGTCCAATCAAAAAACCGAGTCATGCAAATCGAGGAACTATAAAATTGGAATATGTATGGTTAATCAAAATATGAAACTCTTTAACAACAAAATTGGAATCATAGATGGGTTATTCAAAAATTTAACTGTGAACTTACTGCTATCATTTCTATGAACTGTGAACTTCCACTGAGAATATGTGTCTCTGAAATTATGATGTTTTAAATAAATGTGGATTTTGTTTATATTCTGGGACATTTTGAAGTATTAAAAAAGTCATTTATGGTAGTTTTAGAGAGATAGGTTCAGCTAGAATGTATTCTGAGGTGTTCGAGGAAGGTACGAGTTGCATCTGTTATGTGGTAGTCTCTATTGTGTATTATTAATTTTAGGTTATTTAATTCTGTAGTTTACAGCTGATTTTTCCTTCTAGTACTGACATTCATTATTCTTTTACATTCCTACTTGATGGTTCTGGTCAATCTATTGTTCTTATGCTCCTGTCTACTTTTTGCACACAAGATTTGTATTTTTTTTTTTAAATCTAATAAAAGATCTTACTTTGTTGCTTTAGAAATATAAGTAATGGTAATTATTTTGTATATTTTTTGCAGAGGAAGTCCGAGTAATATGAAGAATAGATGACGGAAGTACGAAGAGAACGGACAAACCAAGTTCCAATGTTGGTAACTTGATGTCGCTGCTGTGTTGGTCCAGATTTGGGAACTGAAACATGAACAAAGTAGACGTCGATCAACTTTACAAAAATGGATATTGTTTTTCCAGTTTCATTGTTAATTTATTTTTGTCGGTACTAAGAATTACTTAAATATGAAGTCTATTGAATTATGTACATTAACTTGTATTTAACTTATTTAGTTCTGAATTTCTAGTTCCATGTAATTATTAAATAAATTTTAACACTAAAAAATCTTTTTATAGTTATCATTTTGATATTAGTTATCTCACTCAGGCCTCAACATATCACCAAACAACTGTAACATAATAGGATTTGCTGTGACAGTTCTACGTAGAAAATTCTACCTACCATGACAGGTTCATGAAGAAAATGTTACTATATTACAACAACTTGAGTTTTCGATAACAGTTTTATACAAAATATGTTAAGGTAACTTGTTAACAATGACAGGTTTGTGAAGAAACCGTTTCCTTATTACAAGAAATTAAGTTTCTGATGACAGTTTCTTTAAAAAATGATATCATAAGTCGTCAACAGTGACAGTTTTATGAAAAAACTGTTACATAATAATCATTATTGTGTAACAGTTTCTTTTAGACCTTTCGTAAGAGCCTTTGGTGACAGTGCAAAAAAAATTCAAAACTGTCTCATAAATACTTTGGTGGCAGTTTTTAACTGTCTCCTAAGCCTATTTCTGTACTAGTATGATTATACAAAATTTGGAACATTCAGAATAGAGGCAATGCCATATTTGAATAAAAACACTAATTAGATGCATACCATCTAATTGGATAGTCGCATCAAGCATAATTTCAAGTTGCAAACTTCCATAGCTGAATCTCTTCAAAATGTTCTGTATGCACTGCATAAAAGTTAAGCATAAAATGCTAACAATAAATCTTATACAATTGAGAAACTTTAAATGGGCCATAAATATGGCCACGACATTAATGAATCTCAAAAGCTAGCGGTGCATAGGCAATAACCTGGCACTAGCAAGTGCTAGACTTAGCCACACTTCCAACACCAATAAGTAGCGCACATATGTGCCAAAAGGGAAGGAAAGAGCCAAAAAGCCAAAAAGTCTACAAAGCCAACATGATTACGCGCCAAACATGCCCTAGCAATGCTATCACTAGCACCAGCGCCAAGCTTGGTGCTACTATCCTGGTAGCGCTAGCTCCAGCGCCAACAGCGCTGCAGGCCTGGCAAGCTTTCTCTTCTTCTTATTTTCTGTATCTTTTCACCCTTGCTTGTGCTATTATTATCCTCACAAGCTCATCTGTCTCACATGCTTTGAGTCCATGATTCCACCAATTCCTACGAGAAATCAAATCATATTAGATGGGGGGATTATTCATGGGGTTTTGATCTGGCAGCTACAACAACATGTGGCGTGGTAACACCCCATGATCTGGAAGTTACAAAGTAGTTGTAAAGCTAGAGTAGTTAATGGAGTAATGGAGTAATGGTTTCCCGAAGATTCCAAGGCGGTTATACCATTATCCCCATGACTTCCACTTCTCCATCTCTTCACCACCTCCACTACTTTAAAAAGAAACACGTGAATTCTCAACTTTTATAAATAGGCTCCTTATCCCATTCATAAGACACAACAAGCTTAGCATTCTCTCAAGCTCTGTTATTTTCTTAATAGTTGTGCAACTCTACACATAATTCAACACACAAAATTCCTTCAAATTTTATTTCTTCCCTCCCCTAAGATCAACCCATTTCCTCTCCTTATGACCGAAGTAGAGAGGAACGGCTACTATCGTGGTTTAGGATTGCTCTGTACAATTTTGATTTCTGAATCTAAAGAAAGTACTTTTGAAGTATATTGTTTTTCCTATAATAAATTTATAGGTACTAACAGTTGGCGACCACAGTGGGAGATCAATCCCTCGGTCACGAATCCAATTTTTCAACCATCTGAAAATCAATTCTCCAATCATCTAAGAAAATGGTGGATATTAGGTCGGCTTCAACAACTAGTCCCAATTCAGGTTCAACAACCACTCCTAACCCCGACAATATCAGTTGAATAATTCCATAGATCGCTCCTCAAAAAACCACCACTGATAATACCAAAACTCCTCTCCGTACCACTGAATGTGTCAAAAACAAAACGTAGGCATCACCTACCATGGATGATTTAATAAAACGGCAGGATACCTTGGATGAAACTCAAGTAGCCATGGTCATTACCCAGAAGGAAGTTCTTACTTTTCTTAAGACTTTGACAGAGCAGTTATCGCTGGAGCAGCGTCATCGTCAAATGGAGCAAGTTAGGAATGCATCCAAAACTATTGGTGGAGCCAGAACATCGAGAGAGAACACTCAGGAAAATAACGAGGTACATACTATCACTGATCGCATACCAGAGAGAAGTCAACAACAACAAAATTTTATCAGTCGTGAAGATCTGGAAAGGCTCATGCGAAAACGTGGAAAGGAAGATTCATCTTCATTCCATTAGCATCAACCTCCTTACCTAACTGAAATCCATAGGATTGCAATACCAAATGGATATTCGTCTCCTCCATTCTCATTGTACGATGGCATCGGGAATGCTCGAGAGAATGTTTCTCGATTCTTAGAATCGTTAGGAGTGCATGAATATAACCAAGTGTTGCGGCTCAAGGAATTCTCCAAATCTCTTACGGGAGAGCCTATACCTGGTATAACAAACTCGCCCCTAACAACATCTCTAGGTGGTCCCAGATAGTCAATGCTTTCTACAAAAAGTATTTTTTTGTCTCTGAGGAGATCACTCTCCCGGACTTGAGAAGAATGTCCCAGAGAAAAAATGATCACCCAAATAAATACGTGAAGAGGTTCAGAAGACAAGCTCTCTACTTCCATGACCAGAACGTGACTGAACAACAATTGGTGGAGCTTTGCATTAATGGTATGATTCCTGTTTATCGTGCTTTATTAAAAAATTTACGATTTCAAACCTTCTTTGATCTACATGATGCCGCCAAAAGATCAGCAAAGACTGCTCCACCATTGTTGGAAAGAACGAGGCCCGTCAGAGAAGAAATCCATGGAGACACCCGTGGAAGTAGACGTCTAGTGAAAAAACAACATTCTACCAAAAATTCCATAGGTGTTCTTACTGAGGAAGGGGGAAAGAGAAAGGAAGCATCTCAATCAATGTCTCAAACTAAGCGCGCCGCGTCGACTCCAGAAACATCCCCAACATCAACTCAAGGACAAGGGTCAGCCGAGGCTCCATTTAAATACAATCGAAAAATATCTGCAGTGAGTTATGATTAATCAAATCATAGAGTACTCTTTTGACACTAACAATGCCTGGCACTATTTTTTTTTTGTTACGTCTTGTTATTGCAAAGGCACCTGTTGTGATAGCGGAGAGGGAATTTTTTTTTTTTTTTTGTCATTCGTGACAAACCAAAACGATTCTGACAATCCCATATTTCCCCTTTCTCATGGAGGAGGTCCTCGAACTGCTGGAACTATGGGTACAAAATGAGGCTATCAAGTTACCACCTGTGCGACATCCACCCACCAAAGAAGATATGTCAAATCCAAAGTACTGTCACTTCCACAGATTTTTCAACCATCCCACCAACGAATGCAATGGTTTAAGGCGTATCTTCAGAGAAAAGATCGACTCTGGAGAACTATGCCTGGGAACTAAAGGCGTCCACAAAGATCCCCTCCCAATCAAGAGCTTCACTCTCTCTGGGGACTCAGTCAGCAGAACTTTCCAATCCATGATGAACTTTTTTATTTTTCAAAGGCGCAACGAAAATATATTTTTACCATCTTTAATCGAGTTGTGTCGGGTGAGCGTCTACTCTTAGATGAAAAAGATACTATGTATCCCAAATCCGATGCAAACGTGGTCATCCAACACAATGAGAAGACGGGGGTTTCTCACTACTGTTTGCCTCAAAGACACCGAGTTCGAGCATACACTAATCGACGCAGAAACCGACGTCAATATCATCTCTATCAAGACTCTAAGAGATGCGGGGATTTCCAGGCACGAAGCTATGCACTCTCCAACCGTAATCAAGAATTCTGAAGGGAAGTCCATGAGTGCTTACGACTACATCACTCTTGAGGTAAAAACAGGTGATACCCGAACACATGCCAAGTTTCACATTGTCAAAGAGGATCCAAGTTATGACATGATTCTGGGGCTCCCATGGGTCCGTAGCAATAAGATGGAAGCAATTCTATCTCCTTTACCGGCAGCAACACCTCTGAGACTCTCAAACAAGCCGGAAAATCCCGAAGATTCCCTAACAGATGAGTTTCACCACACAATGAATCTAGATGTTAAGCAGTTGCCAGAAGAGGACATGGCATCATATATTCGAAGGTTTCAAATATAAGTAAGTCACATCCAACCAACTCATTTGCAATCACCAATCCCACGTCCTGTTAAAGCTTGGGGACTTGACCCTGATATCAACCTTACTCTGACTCGACGATGCGAATAGAAAGTTGATCATTTTTAAAATTTTATCAAATGGGTACGAATTGTCTCTACTGGAGATAACAAAATTACCAACCCGGTTATTCAGAAGACATGTTATGAAGTTGAGGGGCCTAAACCCAATGCCTTCCATGTCGGAGATATGATGAAGAAGATAACAGCCTCTCTTGAAGAAGAGACGTATCTAATCACCGAAACCTTAATCGGCATTTACTACAAGCTTGTCAATACTGATAAGTCAGAAGGGGTGGTCATACATGGAAAATGGCTGAAAACTCACAACGCTTAAAACATTTTACCACCATCTCGTTTTATTTCCCTGTTTTATGCAATATTTGTAATTCCTCCAAAATGTTTGCAATATCTCGCCTTCATACTTAGGATATCAATTCATTAAATCAAGCAAAGTATTATTTCTTTTCAAAAAATATATCCTTGCAAATTATTTAAAAATTTCTACCTACTCAAAAAATCCCAGAATAAAACCACAAAAAAGCCATATGTCTCAAAACGTATGAAAACTTAGGAAAACCTAGAAAAAATCCTTGAAAAATGGCTCAGCACCTTCAGCATACACCTTCTCAATTTTCTCAAAAGCCTTACTCGCAAGCTTCAACTCTCGATAAAGCCTATCAACTTCACATTTAGCTTTGGCAACCGTCTCCAAGCTATAAGATGCACCTTTCTCTTGCAAATAATTTTAAATATCCTCTAAATGACGGCGAAGGCATGTGACATTAAGCTCAGCTCTTTCAGCCTCCTCCAAAGCATCCTTTCATTCTTCAAGCACTATCCCAGAGATTTCTCTACGGGGAAGAGAAAACATCTAATGCACAGTAAGAAGCAACACAAATACGTCATTGTCCAAAATACGATAGGTTTTGGGATTATTTACAAAGAAATGGCCGAATTTCTTCCATACTGTATACAGCTCAGCATAAGTAGACGGGCCAGTAAAGCCTCCAATATATACGTATCCAAGTCGAGTCCTATCAAACCTAAAGTCAAAGCTAACTCCAGCATTTGGGTACTTTTGGCGCCGGTGTCGGGGACTTGTTTTTATATTTGTTTTTAGTTTTTTATTTTAGTTTAGTTAGTTTAACTATATTTTTTTATTTGTTCTATTTTACGTTTTTGGGTGTTTTTTTTTTGTATTACAGGTTTTGGATCAAAAAGAAATTTGATCCAAAGATTATATTGATTGATTAAAGACTTGAAGTCAAAGATAAATAAAAAAAAAAAAACGAAAAAAAAAAAAAAATTTAAAATTTTTTTTTTTTTTTTAATTTTAGGGTTTTATATTTTTTTGTTTTTGAAAATTGTATTAGGAAATCTTTTATTATTTTTGTAATTTTTCTTTTGTTTTTTGGACTTTATTATTTTTTTAAACCCTACGGAAGGGTTATTAAATATAAACTGCACAGGGAAGGACGACAATTACGATATTGTCTCTGCCCCTCGGGTTCGTACACTGGCATAGGAGTCGGTGGCCTGAGTCGACTTCAATGGTTCATCGTCCGTATGGAACAGGAGGTAAGACTCTAACCACCCACGAATCCCCTTTCGGTGAGTTTCCTGGACGCCTTTGTAATGCATATATGCTGAGGACCTGAATACGGATTTACTTTTCTAGTAAATGGTGAGGACTGGCCATATAAGATAAGGACTCGGATTTCATCATTGTTTCCTTCTTTCCCGCTTTAGGAACACGTTACCAAACGTGAACCTAAGCCTTGAAATTTGACTAGAAAGAGATAAATAGGGTAACGAACTTATAAGAAAGTCATTCAAAAGGAATGTATTGGTTACTCTGTTAGCCTAACTCAAAGGTTAAGAAGATTATTTTAAGTAGATTCGAGCCGCCTTGTAACCCAAGGAAACGTTGCCAAAGAGGCAGGGTTATCAAAGCTCCTTAGAGCTTATCTTGTTTCTATTCGACTTAATCTAATTCGGATCGTTCTAAGAGATTTTCCAAAACTGTATCTAATTTCCTTTTGGGAGACTAGAAGCTGGTCTAGAAACAATCTAAACGGAGCCATCGTGCTTTTTGTTTTTTAGATTCAGTAGGTTTTCTTGGTTGAGTCGGCCTTGTTTATGTATGTTTAGAAACCCTTTCAAGTAGGATTTATTTTTAGAGTTTATTTTTGTAAATATATTAGGAAATTTTTGTCAGAAAATGTCGAACTGGTATTATGAGGACCAATACAATGAGTATCTGACTGAATTTCAAAATGGATATTATCCGAACTATCAATATAGTGTGGATAGTAGTTGGGACCGCCATCAACCTTTTGGAGGTTATTGTTCATACCAGGAGATCCCAGTTACTACTCATATACACACCCGTCACATGAAGATGAAAATGAGAAAAATTCGAGTTCTTTGTCTTGGAGGGATGCCCTAAAGCATGTGCGACCTAGTACTCATCGTGAACCGATTATGCCTCTAGAAGAATCATTGAAGAAGTTATCTGAGATGACACATAGGTTTGAATTAAGTGTGACAGGAACAAATAGTAGTCCAACTCTTTCTCTAGAAGAATCACACAAGCAGTTGCGATCTAGTACTCCTTATGATGTATTTGTTTCTCTAGAGGATTCCCTCAAGAAGTTGACTAAGAATAAAAATAGGTCGTATTAAGTGTGAATGAAAGTCTTCAAAGAATAATATTGCTCAAAATGATCTTAATTGCCATTATAGTGCTACCTTGATAATTATTCACCTAGTCCAGAGGACGAGGATACAATTGGTAACACTACTTATTTAGACGAGGTTCAAACACCTTCATATTATTATGATGATGAGGATAGTATTGACGAAGAACTCGAAATATACATGCAGTGTGATTAAGAAATTATCACTCCGATTGTGCTTCATGATGATAATGTTATTTTTAGTTCAAATCCAAATAATTTTAATAATTATTCACCTATTCAAAAGGAAGAGGATTTGACTAGAGATACCATTGTTTTAGACGATGTATAATTTTCTTGTTTTGAAGCCCATAATGGTTTAGAGGAATGAGTTTATCCTGAGAATACTGTTTTAGAATCCAGCGATTTAGAAACAATAGTCTTAGGTAACAAAGATATACCCGTAGAGATTTTAAATATGAGTAAAGATGCACCACCTGATTATAACCTAGAAGAAGCAATTGACCATTTTCAAGAATCCAACGATCTAGATATTAGGAAAATTGTGACTAGTCTATCTAAAGACACTAAAAACTCTAAGTTTGGGGGTGACTAACATTCTCCATGTGCTTTACTTTTGAATCTTAGAAAGGTCCCTAACTTGGGACTTGATATATGCACCTCTACCATTTTACAAGATCATCTTCAAACTATATTTCCTGAGCCTGGTGATGTCCAGAAAGAAGTTCAATTGTTAGAGACCCATCCTCTGGTTGATGTGGTCTACCCAGGCGATAATACCAAGATTGACTTTGTTTTCCCACCAAAATATTTTCTTCTATATGTGGGAACATATGAATTTCAAATGTGTAAGTTATTAAGTTTTGAGACTAAGCCTAATTACTTTAGGGATTAATAATCGACACATTTTTTTTAAGAATGACCACCATTTTCATAGTATTCAACTGTGTGAGTCAAATATGATTGATTTTAAGGATCCACAATTATTCAGGTTATTATTATGTGCTTCAAATTATTAGTTGAGTTACTCATAATTTACAACCTGATCCTGTTCATCCTTCCTACGAGGAAATCCAGCCCATGGAAATATTTTATTTAGACCCTTTTTATAGATCCTGAACCTGAACCACAGCTAAATGTAGTTGTCTTAAACAGAAAATTAGATAAGGGTGTGATCTGTTTCTTCATTTTCTTGGCATATTGCAGTTTCCTTTTATTTATGATAACACTATTAATTCAGATGACCCGCAGTTGTTCTGGCTACTGCTATATGATTTTATGAGGTGACTAATTTTTTCTTAGTCTGGATGAAGACTTTAAACTTAGCACCTTTTGGGAGGTAACCCATGCTCATGCGACATGGTAATATCTTTCCTTAACTTCTTTCCTTCGATTGTTAACAATTTTTCCTTGTTCATGTTTTTAACATTCATCTTTAGAACATTGAGGACAATGTTAGATTTCAGTTTGGGGGTAAGGAGAAATTTTTAAGTTGAAATATGAAACTCCAAAGTCTAGAAACTTGTGAACAATTCAGGATGACACTAACCATTCTAGGTAGCTGGAAACTTAGCTCTTTTTTATATGAATTGGTGTGCCAAGCTAAATGGTCTATTCATAAAAGGATGCCTAGCTCAGGTGTCAGAAATAACATGATAATCGTTACCATATCACGGAGTCTATCTCGACCATATGACCTTCTGTTTTTGTTTTTGTAATTTTTTGTGTTTTTCTAAGTGATTTCGTGGGGCGCCAATATCGAATTGTTATCGCCGCCAGGATGGAGTCGAGTGTTTAATATTATTTAGATTATGATTCAAAAAAAAATCGAGTATAGACACTTTGATAGCAATATGTGTATGTTCTCCCTGTCTCCGTCGCCTAAGCAAGCGTTGAACGCAGGATCCATGAGAACTATCATGTAAGATGCTGATAAGGAGCATGCGCTTGGATTCATTTGATCTAATCATGTTGTCAGTGCATTTAATAAAATAATAAATAATTATTTTATTTTCAATAATCGATCGCTGGGACCATTGTATATACCAGTTGAGACGATATTAATATAAGGATTAAGACCAGTGGTAGCGTATTTCAATCCATTAGGATTCATCCTGGCACTGACCTTCAGACAGATATGGGAAACACTGTTCACCTTAGTCAACATGCAAACTTCATCATCTCCATATCCATCTTCTAAATCTTTCCATGTGATTGAACTTTGATATATTCTGAGTATCGTAGTTGAACGACTATCTAACTAGAGTTTTGAATTCTTGTATGAATTTTAGTACAATGAGTGCAAACACGTGTACATCAATTGGACTCATATAGGGTAATGATTCCTACAACCGAAGAATTTAGTATGCCAACTAAATAGATTGTTTAGTGTTTACCGTCAATCGTTCACAGGTAGCTAGGGTTTTGAGTAAAGGTTTTGTGGGTATACTTATTGTAAACCCTCACGAGACTAAAACTCGTCCGATAGGGACACCTATGGGTTTAAAGGCTTGTTCCACACGTTAAGTGCTATCGCGATGCCTGCGAATGTGAGTTAGGATTGTTATTTTATTTTGAGATTAGATTTGCTCGAGGACTAGAAAATAATAAGTTTGGGGGTATTTGATAGACACATTTCTGTGTCTAAATTGTGCTCAATTCTCTGTATTACTAGTGCTCGATTGTGTATTTATTGTGTGTTTTTATATCTTTGTAGGTATATATGGGAAATAAAAACTTGTGGAAAAATCGGCTCAAAAAGTGATAAAAATACCCCATAAATTACTAAAGGAAACCAGGGAAAATGATAAAGGCGCCCAGCTGTTGAATAGGGGCACCCTTTCCCATTCGTTTGAAAATGAAAAAAATGGCGGGAAAAATTCTTTTGGCGTGAGAGTTATCTGAATTAACTGAGAACATATTTTTATGGGATTTAAATGTTGTTTCGATATCCCAACAAGAAGAAACTATAAAAACACGTCAAAAAGAGTGATTACATGCCGTAAAAATAGTTGAAGAATCTTGGTTATTACCGGAAACATGTTGATTATCGGAATAGGATACACACGGATTTGTTAGATTGTTTTGGGTATCGAATCGGGTCCTTATCGATTAAGGATCAATTCTTAGGGTTTCTTAAACCTATAAAAGCAAGCAGATCGAAGAAAAGCAGGGGGGGGTTCGAGAAAAAAATCAGGGAGAAAACCCCCAAACTTCAATAGAAAAAACACAGAGATTCGCTCGAGATTTGAGGGCTCTGTTGTATATAAAAAGGTTGTATCAAGTCCAGAAAAGATTGAGAGAAGTTGGGTAAAGCTCAGGTGGCCAACAGAAGGAGAAAAAAATCATCAGATGAAAAAGTGTTATGCTGCTGCTGAAGAACACGAAGAACAGAGAAAAGGCAACGGTTTCTTTAACCGTTTTACAACGTTTATCTTGATATTTACAACATTTATCTTCATCTGCAACGGTTTCTTCAATCCATCTGCAACGGATATTTTAGTATCTGCAACGTTTATCTTTAGCTGAAAACTACTTTCTTCTATAACAGTGAGAACAATGGCTTGTAACGCCGTTGCACCGTTGCTAACCATCTGTGTTATTATTTTTTCTTCTTTTTACACACTTTTGGGCCATGAATAATTATTTTGAGATTTTGTACATCATGAGGATCTAAACCCAACCACTTGGACAATGGAGGAAGCCATATTTCATGAATGAATGGTAACTATTTTTGATTCTTAATGACTTTTGCATTGATTTTTAATTAATTTATGATTTTTCTTAATTAGTTGTGATTTTTTTTGATGGTCTATGCTGGGACTTAAGATCTTTTGGTGCACCATGCTTGTGATTTACAATTAATGTTTTAGAAATCTACTTTTGGCAAAGAAACAGAGTCAATAAAAAAGCTATAATTGTTAAAGAATCATTGTAGAAATCAATAAGAAGTGATTTTGGTGGAATCCTGAGTTCCAGTTCTTCCCAATATTGTTAAATATTTTACTTATTTTCTAGTTTGATTCAGAATTAGGTCTAAAACGAATCTTCACAAGTCTCAGCGAACGAACACATTTTTGCCATTTTTCTGTAGCGATCAGGTACTTGAGCGGAGCAGTCTCCATCACATCAGCATTCTTTACAACAGTACTAATCCGAGTGTTTTCTTCAACGATCGTATCAGGAAGGGGTTTCTCATGATCCTGAGTTGGAAAAGACATGTTACAAGCGTCATGGTTCATGCGAAAATTGCTAAAGTCTTTCAAAAAATCATGTATGATTCTACACATTTGGTGGTTTAAGATTTATAATCGTGCTATTATGATTCTAAAACAATGGAGTAAACTTACTTGGAGATGTGAAAAGCCATCGGAAGCGGAAGGCATCTCATAATGTGACTCCCCATAAAGTTCTTCGTTTTTCATCTTTAGATTCTTCAATTACTTCAGTTATTTAGGTAAGAACTCCGTATGTAAACTTATCTAGAAGTATACTAAGTGACTCTAAAATATCTAAAAGTTGGAGGTTTATGCAAAAATATGTACAAAAAGTTCAAAAATTCTACCTATAAAAATGAAAACTCTAATTACAGACTAAAAACTCTATATGCTAAATACTCCCCCACACTTAAACTTTACACTGTCCTCAATGTAAATTAACTCCTCCAGTTTAAAATCAAGATGGGAAATCAAATAATTATATGAAAAACTAATAAAAAAACAAAAGATAATGATATGTAAATTGACTTCTCATCCTGACCTTCTGGTTATCGCCCGTAAACCAAAAATATGAAAATCTGGGGATCCACCCAGATAACAATTTGCAGTTCTAAAAACAACTTCACAAAATGATTAACATAATTTATAAATAATAAAATTGTTATTTTATGGAATTTTCCCCCACACTTAGTTTTTTATACAATTGGAAGTGTATAAGAACATAAAATAAGGGAACTTTTTTGGGTTCCTCTCGGTGAACCTGCACAATGCTAGAATCAAACATATCTAGTGGTGGATATTTCTAAGCAAAATAGTTCTTAAATTTTTTAGTAGCACACATACCCAACCCTAAGTGAGGTAGCTCCTTAAAAATCGGGTTAACAACCTTTTGGGGAACTAATTTGATTGGGGAGGAGAATCAAAAAATATAGAACTGTGCAAAGGATTAGACAATCCTTTCACGATCTCCCGTATTACGAGATCCTCATCATTCTTAAAGAATTCCAATGAATTATTTACCTCATGTATATCGTGGTCCTCTATCAAACTCTTTAAAAACCATTATTCATCAGTTTCTGCTTCAACCAAAATCTCAGCATCATTATAGTCCTTGGTAAGCTCAATTGGGTCTTCCACAAAATCAATCAATTTAGTTTCATTCTCAACTACTATCTCTTTAACAAACTCGTCATCGGAATTGGAATCCTCCCCCAGAAATTTTATTTCATTGGTGTAAATCCTAAGATCTTCGTTCGAGTACGTTACACCATTTATAACAACAGTTATGTTATATCCGTTCTCTTCCTTTTAAATAGGCGAATGATCGTTATAATGATCCGTCGTTGGAATAACATTATCATTGTTACAAAGAACTTCAAAAGGTTGCCCATCTTCAGAATTAGGGTGTTTTAGGGTGAAAACAAATATAATGCAAAATGGTACTTTCAAGTAGGTTCGAGAGATCAAGCACGAATAGGACAAGCCTAAACTAAGAAATGGTCGTTCACGTTCTGCTTCGATTAAAAAGATGAAAATGATTTGGGTAGGTCTTAGGGGAGGGAAGCAAAGAAGGTTGAGAAATATCAGTAGTGTGTGAAGAAGAATGGATTCTCCGTAGAGGAATCACTGATTATGTAGGTTGGTATCTTCAGAATGATTGTGTGGTTGTCTTGTTCTGTCTTGTTTTGAATAAATACGAATTATCTATTTAAGTTTAAAGAAGACCCATATATATTCTCGGAATTTGTGGAAGTTAGGGAAAGATGGAGAAGTGATGATTATGAAGATTGTAGTGGGGTGGAGACCGGAAAGTAGGGAAGACCTATCTGACCACTACTCCTCATCCTCTCAACTGCTCTCTAACCGCCTAGTTCTTGTTACCTTATTGGTCGTGGGGGTTGTGTCACCACCCACGATGCCGTAGACCGCCAGACTGCCAGACCAATACCCCAATGAGAATCCCCCCATGTTGTATTTCATATCTCATGGAAATAGTGGAGTTATAAACCACTTATGGTTTTGACTAAGTCAAGTAAAGTCAAATGACGATAGCCAAACTGACTTAAGTTGAGTATAGGAATTTTAGTGGTCATGTACTTGTTTGAAAATAACATGGCATATTTAATGGCTAAGTATTATCTTAGAAATGACTTATCGTACTGAGAGGCTTTTGAGGCTAAATATTGTAGAGGGCTCCTTGAGTAAGGAGACTTGTTGTAATTCATACAAGACTCAATGTAGGACCTATATTGAGAAGAAATGCATATTTAGGGGAGGGAAGCAAAAAAATTTGAAGGAAACATATGTGTTGAATTATGTGTAGAGTTGTTGAACTATTAAGAAATTAACATAACTTGAGAGATTCGTAAGCTTCTTTTGTTTTCCAAATAGGCTGAATAGCATGTTTATAATAGTAAAGAGCTCATATGTTTCCTTGTAAAGTAGTGGAGATAGTGAAGAGGTGGAGAAGTGAAAGTCGCGGGGTTAATGGCTTAACCTCATTGGAATCTTCGAGAAACCATTATTCCACTATACGTTAACTGCTTCACACTTACCACGACTTTATAACTTACTTATCATGGGATGTCGTTACACCCATGTTGATATAACCGGCAGACCAAAACCCCATGTTTTATCTCCCCATGTGATATAATTTGATTCCTGGTAGAGTTGGTGGAGTCGTGAACTCAAAACACGTGAATAGTTTATTATAAGATAAATCCATTGAGGATCTTGTGTCAACACATCATGATTTTGGCTAAGTATTGGTGTCAATAGCACAAACAAGAGTGAAGGGCTAAAAGTCGTGCTAAGGGAGAAAAGGGAAATTGGTATTAGTATTGCTACTGGCAGCGCTAAGGCCTTAGCGCCTGTGCTAGCACGGATACTAGCGGCACTGGCAGCGCTAAGGCTTTAGCGCCCGTGTGATGTGATAAAATATAGTGGTAAAAAGAGATTCGATTCTCAGACTTGTGAAGATTTAATTTCAGACCTAATTTTAATTAAAGAAAATAAAATAGATTAAAATAAAGATGACTTTTTATAAATATGGGGAAGAACTAGGATTCAGGATTCCACTTTTAACCAATAAATCAAGTGATAGTAATTTTAATCAGGCAATTAAAACATTTTATTTTGATTCTAAAGCATTGCAAAAATAGATTTTCAAAACAACAACTGTATAACACAAGCATGGAGTATCTAGGGACCTAATCCGAGGCATGCACCATCTAACGGAATCACAATTGCTTAATAAAAATCTTTTAAATCAATTTTCAATCAAGGCAATTAATCATAAATAAATTGCATAAATAAATTAATTAAATACATACCACTTAATTATTAGAGAAAAAGCTTCCTCCGTCATCCCAGTGATGGTGATTAGCTCATTCTAGAGAAAACACACTCAAAATAATCTTTCATTGCTCAAAAAGTGTTTACAAAGGCTAAAAAGAAGTAACACAGCCGATTTGATACGCTTATAAGCGTTACAGTGAGGTGGTTCAGCGTGTTATAGGAGAGAGAAAATGGAACAGGAGAAAAGATTGGACGTAAAGTGTAGTAGAAGAGCAACTGTTGAAGCAGCTTAATAGACGACTGTTCCAGCGACACTATCAGTGACAGTTTAGTGCAGCCTTATGTTCTTCGTACTCTTCTCTACAGCAGCAAGAGCGTTTTCTTCCTGAAATTTTCCGGTGGTCTCTGCTCAAATTTTTCTTCGTTTATCTTGCTATTTATAGGCTTATATAACCCTAATAAATCATCCTTAACCGATTAGGATGTAAAGAACAATCCAAATCCAACTCTAATTACGTGTTTAATCCAAAACAGGAACAACTTCCTTTTCCGACTGTAACTAGGATTTTCCACCATTTTTTCCGGCGTGAATTACTCAGACTTGACGTGCTTGATCTTCTTTTAGTTTCTTCTTTACTTGGGTAGCTTGAAATCATCCAACAATTCCTTAAAACTCGGTTCATACCAATCAACAGAATTTTTCTCACGTAAGTAACTTTCCCGCAATTTTCTTGTATTCGAATTTGAATGAAGGGTGCCCTTAACAACTGTCTGGGTGCCTTTAATAACATAGTGGGTGCCTTTATCATTTTTTGAGACGATTTTTCCGCAAATGTTTATTTCTCAAAAATACCTACAAAGAATAAAAAGACATGATAAGTGTAAAATCGAGTACTATCGAAGCAGATATTCGGGCGCAATATAGACACAAAAATGTGCCTATCACTGTGCTAGCACATTCTAGAGTTGCTGGCAGCGCTAAGGCCTTAGAGCCTGTGCTAGCACATTCTAGCGCTGCTGGAAGCGCTAAGGCCTTAGCGCCTTTACCAGCATATGAATAAGTGCTTATGATAGAGCTAAGTCCTTAGCATGGGCACTAGCATTGCTGATGCTAGCACATTTCTTCCCTGGTGCTCATTTGGCGCATTTACTTTAGTAGCTTTGCTAGCACTTGTTAGTGCCATGGTTATTGCCTATGTACCACTAGCTTTGACATTGACTAATGCCATGACCATGACTATGGACTATTTAGGGTTTCTCAATCTTGTGAGATTTTATTGGTTGCATTTATGACTAATTTTGTGCAGTGCATACAGAACACCTTCAAGAGATTCAACCATGGAAGTTTGCAATATTGAAATTATGCTTGATGCGACTTTGCAATTAGATGGTATGCATCTAATTAGCGCTTTTATTCAAATATGGAGTTTCCTTTATTCTGAATATTCACGATTTTGTGTAATCAATATGTTTTGTTTTATACAAGTAATTTGCATGGACGCGCATGAAATAACGAGATTTTTGTTGCACAAAGCTCTGAAATTTCTCTGATGCATATATATGCCAAAGAGCAAGAGGGATAGTTTAGCCAGGAGTTGAGTATTATTCTTAATCATCTTTCAGAATGTAAGACATCGGTAATGTTCATAATTATGATGCTCGTTAGAAATTAATGTATATTTATTTCATGTTTCTGCAGCTAGGAAAAAAGAAGCATACTAAAAGAAGTATTACAATTTTCTTCCTTGTAAAAAATCCACCATCAACATTTGTATTCTCATTTAGATTCATTGGCTCGTCACATGAAGACTTCAAACGGGTTTATGAATATTGATTCTTGTGTTCATACCACGTTTCTCCAAGCATGGTTACAGGAGCATTTTCCAAAATATGCTCCTTTTTCAAAGCCTCTGAATTTGGAGGGAGGCGTTGAATATGCAAGGATCTGTCATTGGTATAGGAGGCATAATACCTATGTAGATTTTGATTGATCTGATAGATCTCCAAAGTGAGGTGAATTTCAGGCCTTGGGATTCTGAGCACGAGCATATACTTTCATTTGTTATTTTTGCTGAAGAGGTCGAGGGGGTTCTTGGTCGGGCCCAAAGAAAGCAGTTAATTCCTTTTCTTCTGGACATAATGTATTCATGAACAGCTCCACCCCAGGTTACATCCTTGATCTTCGTTCATAAGGTTGTTCATTGCAAGCATATAACATCGATCGTGCGGCTCGTTAGATAAGCTTCAACCAAGAAGTACCTCGTAGTCATAGTGTAGCTCCGTCTATCGTAGATTTGAAGAAGAGTTTGGATGTTTGTCTCACTGAGTAAATAAGCATTCCTTTCTACATTCGGGGCAGAAAACGTCGGATATCAGCTATGTATGCACGCTTCTGGGATGATGAGATGAGATGCTTCAAAGAATTTCTTTCGAGGTCTCCAATAATAATTGGCGCTCCCTCTAGAGAGGACAAGGCTTGATGTCTTAATTTGTAGAGATCGTCTAAGACCAAGCGGAAGATAATTATTGATGCGTCTCAGGAGGTAATGTTTTTTTTTTAACTTCTCAATTCTAGAAACATGACTTTTATGATTCTTATTTGTCTCCCTTTCTGCTAAACTCGTATTGTTCGTCCTCAGATGAACGTTGCTTATGTTGCTGTGAGTAGTCCCCAGTCTAGAAGGCAAGGTCCAAGGATGATTCTCCCTGGAAGTAAAATCGTCCCTTGTAAGAATGTAAGTATTCCACCTGGCATTCTCAATTTCTTGTGTGTTCATATTTTATAATATACATATTTTCTTGTCTTAATGCACCATGTGAGCATGAGTGTTTTCATTGATTCTAGTGATGCTCCTGAAGCTTCGGGGGACGCCATAATAATGGAAGGAGGATATGAGTCTGAGAAGGAGGATCTTGAAGAAATATCTCGTACTGAAGAAATCCGTGAAGAACCTGAATCTGGTACTATTGACGATGCAACAAGTACTGAAAGTGAAATGGTGTTGGACTCTTCCGCTAACTTGAATCCTCCTTAAGTAAGTTATAACCTCCTTGTAATAGTAATAAGCCATGTAGACATCTTGAATTTCTTATATAAGCATAATTGTTCTTGAAATTTGAAAAGTATTGGCAAATTTACATCGTCAGAAAATTTCAGAAGTATAGTGCTTGGGAAAAACGCCATAGAATCTTCATATGACCTCCGTTTTGGATGATTGACCCCTCTATCCTTATTAGAAAACAATTTCCTACAAGTGTTAGAAAGAAATCCAGGTTTTTAGCTTATTTTGGGCGTTAATACGACTGAATAGTAGAACTCAGGAAGTATCTAGGAAAATCCTGATAGTTTCAGATTTGACTCCGGTAGCCGTTTTTGCCATAAATCTTAGCTCACTTGTCGAATTATTATGCCATTTTAAAAATTTATAGTAGAATTCAATATGAAACTCTTGATATAAGACGTATGATCAGATTCATCACAATTGCTTCCAACTCCAGAGTTTCCGAGAGGCAATGAAAATTACTTCCGAGGCGTTTCTTGTAAAACGTCTTTTGATGGTTCCAAGTCATATAATCCATTGAATAACACTTTATAATGATTATATATTATGTTTATGAGTATGTATGATAAGTTTTATGATTCATGTTCAATAATTTTACGTTTGAGACACTTTGACTCATTTTGCTCATATTCTCTCTACCTTTAGGGGGAGAATAATCAAATTTAGAGATTCGAGCTTGCTAGTGAGGGAACAAGAACTGCCGTTGCTACCGATGTAGATGATTTGCTCTTTTCTACTGAAAATCGTGAGAAGATTTCTGTTTACGTGCTTGTTGAGGGTAGCGCTTCCATCGAGCATCCTGGTGCAGGCATTGATATTGACTTTGGCCCTAGTAGGACCCTTCCCGGGTATTTGCGTGTTGGAGAATTTAATGTTCTATCCACTTATGCTGAGTTGTACACAAGGATATGGAAGAATTTTGGTCACCTCTCTGTTGATACTTCCAGCTACAGAGTTTTAGAACGATATTTGTCCAACTTGTTGCCCATCGTTCAAGAAATGTTCTCACTCTCTTGGCATGAAGTTTCTGATGCCGTCTTCGAAGAGTGGGAGGAGGTTGTAGCAATACCGGGAACTTTGTTTTGAATGTCATGTGTGTTCATCATGGTCTTGGAGCCATGCGAGAACACTTCGCTGAAGTAGGAGGGCTAGCTAATCTGAAGGCGGTGACCAATGCTAGAAGAGAAGTTGAAAGGCTTTCCCAGGAGTTGGATCTTGCAACGGAGACTCTTGGAAGGATGAAGAGGGAATATTCTGTAAGGACTGAGCCAGCTTTCAAGGACTTTTTTCTAGTTTTATGAATTTATGAAACACATTTATGGTTTTATTTTGTGATTTTGAGTAGGTAGTTTTTTTTTTACAAGTTATTTATGAAGAGAGATCGACTCCTTTATTATTTTTTGAAATGAATAGAGATATTTGAATTGATTGATAAACTTAAAAACCTAACTATGAGTGTAGAAATATTACACTCATTTTAGAGGAAATATAAATATTATATGAAATAGGGAAATATTTAGAGTAAATTCATAAAGCACTCAGGCCTTGCAAGTCTTGAGACATTTTTCATGAATTACTATTCCTTTTGGTTTTTCACAGTTTATAAGCTTGTAGTGATCACCTAGTAGAGTCTCATTAATTATGTAGGGTTCTTCCTTGATAGCCAAAGGAACTGATGTGAGAAGCTGTGACTTTTTAGTGACTTTCAAAACCGTGTCTCCAACTCGAAAAGGCCCAGGCTTTATCATCTCGTATGGGAGGTCTCCTCCTTGGGTATCCAAGGATTGTTGCTGGTACTTCTTCTCATCTCCGGAGGCAATTTGACTCGTAAGTGAGTCACGAATCTTCCCATTCTTAGCGAAAGCAATTTTTAAATATTTGACAAAATATTGAAATGGATCGGCTCTCCATTCACATCTTCTAGCCGTGATATGGCTGTTTTCTAGGCAGAGATCCTGGGTTCTGATAGGATATGAGATCACTGATAGCAAAGAGACTTGAGAAGTGGGACTTACTCGATTGAGTTTTAAAGTCTGAGTCATATTGTCGAGTTTTGTAGGGAATAATTGGTCGTATTTCTCATTGTTAGTGTCGACCAAGTTCTTCAAGGGAGGCTCGATTTGAGAGCGGGTATTTTCCGGAAAGGGTAGGCGCTTTCTAGTTACAACATGGTTTAGGGAAGCAAAGACGTCTTCACGTTGTCCCTTCGAGAGATAGAGAAGCTCACACATGTGTTCCATCAGAGATTGAACTTTCTGGTTGGTTGACTTCCCAAAGAGAGTGAAAGTTCTGACAGAGAAGGGATTTTTGTGGACTCCTTAAGCTTCTAATGGCAATTCTCCTGATTCCAATTTTTCTTTGAAAATACGCTTTAGGTTGTTATAATCGATGGTTGGACGATTAACATATCGATGATAATGACAGTATTTAGGATCCATCATCTGTTGAGTTGTGGGTCGCCGTCCCACAGGGGGTAACTGGAGAGTACCGTCTTCTATCCATGCTTCGATTAGTTCGAGTACCTCTTCTATGGGACCGGGAAGTCCGGGAACATTACATTTGGTTTAACATCTTATCCCTGCTGTGGATGTAACTGTTGTTGTGAAGCTTTGGAGGTGTTTTGGGACAGAGTTAATTTTCGAGTTGGTACTATTGTCGAGGGAGGATGAGAAGGAGAATGCTTTTCTTTTGGTTGAGATGAATCTTTCCTCATGGACCTTCTTTACCGACAACATTAATTGATGGTTGAACGCCGTACTGTTTGTTGACTAGATGTCGATTTCCACGTGTGTTTCCGCGACTTTCCTCTCTTGCTGGTCTGGTTCTCTCCGAGAGGACAGGGGCAGTCGTGGATGATCGTTTCGTGGTTTCATGTAACTCAGAGAAATTCTGAAAACTCAAATTTTCTAGAAGGGCACGATAAACAGGATCATACCATTAATGTAGTCCACTAGTTTAGGTTCCGTCACATTCGGATCATAGGAATCCAGTGCTTGAATTTTGAATCTCTTCACATATTCATTGGGGTGTTCATTATTCCTCTGGAACATTCTTCCCAGGTATGATAGGGTGATATGCTCGGAGACGAAGAAGTATTTCTTGTAGAAGGCGTTAACCACGTCTTCCCAATCAGAGATGTTGTTGGGAGTAATATTATTATACCACGTGTAGGATATCCCAGTGAGGGACTTTGAAAACTCTTTGAGACATAGTACATGATTGTATTCGTGTCCTTCAAGGGATTCAAAAAATATAGAGACGTTCTCACGAGCATTTCCAGTTCCATCATACAACGAGAAAGTTGGAGAAGAGTATCCTGCCGGCAAAGGGATCCTAAGGACTTCAGGTAGATAAGGAGGTTGGTGTTAATGAGCCGAGGATGAGTCCTCCCTTCCATGGTTTCATAGGAGCCTCTCCATATCTTCACGGGTGACGATATCGGATTGTTGGTACCTTTGTGGTGGTCGATCAGGAATGATATGGACTCCTTTTTGTTTTCGGGCCCCAGGTATTTCAGTATCAGCAGCCGTTACAAAGTTGGTCCTAGTCTGTTCTGTCAGGCAATAACGTTGTTCTGGGGAAAGTCGCTCTGTCAGGGTCTTGAGACAAGCGAGTACCTCCTTATGAGTAGTAGCCATGTCCACCTTTTTTCCGGCGAGAACCTCCTGTCTTTTCATCATATCCGCTATGTTGATCGGAGTTTGAGTATTCTTAGTGTTTTCAGCGGTTTCATCACCAAGAGGGGGTATAGGAGTAGAATTGGTATGGGGAGGCTCAGTAACAATAGGGTTGTTTTCAGAATCACCGCCTACAACACTACCTAAACCGAAAATAGGAGTTGTAACTGTTCCATACCTAAGATTCACCATTTTGAATAAATAAAAATTGGATTTTATAATCGAGAGGTTGATCTCCCACTGGTCACCGATTGTTTTAGAGTGAAAACAAATATACTGCAAAGTTGTAACACCCGCAATTTTCGCATGACGCTTACTTAAGGATGCATCATGGCATGGGATTAAGCTTCATCCTAAGCTTATAAATCTTGCTTAGGATTGCATCAGGGTGTGAATGCCTTGACCTCGAATTTATAGTGTTAAGGCCCTATTACGCGTGATGCATGATTTAAATTGCATCACAAGTCAAAAGTGACCCTTACCCGGGGAAGGCACAAATGGCCTTGACGCGTATCCACGAGAATGCATTATAGTGCTAATGCACTATTATGCCGTGATGCATTATTGAAAATGCTCACTGAATGTGGCGTATCCAAGAAGGCATTATAGTGCTAATGCACTATTATGCCTTGATGCATGATCCAATACATCACTGAGCCAAAGTTGCGTAAGTGAGAGCATCATAGTACTAATGCACTATTATGCCGTGATGTATGATTCAATGCATCACTGAGCCAAAGTTGCGTAAGTGAGAGAATGATAGTGCTAATGCACTATTATGCCGCGATGCATGATTCAATGCATCACTGAGCCAATGTCGATATTCGATGAATGCATCATAGTGCTAAGGCACTATTATGCCGTGATGCATTATTGAGAATGCATCACCGAGCCAAGAATACATCACCGTAATGCATTAGCATGTTCACTTGTAGCTTATCTAAGAATGTTCGCTTGGCTTTGGCAAGAAAACTTCATTTTTGGGCTTGTGCAGTCGATGGATGTCACTTCATATTCTTATATTTATTTGTAAAAATGCGATAATGCACATATAAATGTGGCGTAGCCTATACGTTGGAGCATACTTGATGCATAAGCATCAATATGCTTGTAGCTTAACCGATGAAGCTTGAATGTGCATGGCGGTAATGCACATATAGATATGCGAAGTGGCCAATATGTTGTAGCGTACTTGATGCATAAGCATCAATATGCTTGAATCTTAGCCCATGAAGCTTGAATTATGCGAAAGCATCAATCAATCGTGTAACTTACTCGAGAATGCATATTTTCATAAGTAAATAACGAAAGTTATGCACAAGCTAGTGCATACCTTGCGAAATTCCTTCGGCCTATATGGTATAGGATTTGCTTGGACTTTGGTCTTTCAATGAAGTTGGAAATGATGTTGGCTTTGCCTTAATAGACTTGAGTTGCTTGTTCCTTTCGAATTGACCCTTTGATGAACTACGGTCATGCTTGATCCCTTCAAGGTACGGGTTGGGTACGTAGGCAGCCGCAATGCAATGCATTAAGGTGCAGCACCTTGTCGCTCATATCATCTAATTTAGAGGTGATTGCGACATTATGGTAGTCGTATCATCTGCCTTGGCAATGTTAAGTCAAGAGATGATTGTTGCCACACTTGATGAGGTAGTTGCAATTCCATTTGATGGATGTTCATACTTTCTATAAAGCTATTCGGTATGAACGGAATATGTTTGGTTGCTGCACTTTTGGAAAGAGCAAGATCAGTGCATGCACCCAGTGCTTAGTCGAAGCAGAGTTGATGAAGCAAAAAATAGGCCTGAAATGGCCTAGGTGCTAGTCCAAGGCATGATTAGGCCTGACAATGCTCGAAAGTATGTGATGATTGCCAAAGGCCTTCACCATTCGTTTTTATGGCCTTGCACCCTTAGCAGAACAAGGGTGAGGTAGAACGGTATAAACATAGCTTGAATGATGTGGGAACTACGTTTCGAGTATAATGCTTACAAGACATGCTTGGAAAAAAAAATCTACCTGCACTTTCTAGCGAGAAGTTAAGTTCTAAGGTCCAGTTACTCTCTTTTAATCGCGCATCGGGAAGTTCTGGCATGCCCAGTGCAACGCGCTGGAGGCACAATTTTCCGGTCTGTGACAAAAGTGGTACTTTCAAGTAGGTTCGAGAGATCAAGCACGAATATGACAAGCCTAAACCAAAAAGTGGGTGTTCACGTCCTGCTTCGATTATAAAGATAGAAAAGATTTGGGTAGGTCTTATGGGAGGCAAGCAAAGAAGGTTGAGAAATATCAGTAGTGTGTGAAGAAGAATGGATTCTTCGTAGAGGAATCACTGATTTTGTAAGTTTTGGTATCTTCAGACTGATTGTGTGATTGTGTCTTTCTGTCTTGTTTCAAATAAATGAGAATCATCTATTTAAGTTTGAAGAAGACCCACTGATATTCTCGTAAGTTGTTGAAGTTAGGGAGAGATGGAAAAGTGATGATTGTGTAGATTGAAGTGGGGTGGTGCCCGGAAAGTAGGGAAGACCTATTTGACCACTACTCCTCATCCTCTCAACTGCTCTGTAGCCGCCCACTTCTTGTTACCTTCTTGTTCGTGGGGGTTATGACACCACACACGATGTCGTAGACCGCCAGACCAATACCCTAATGAGAATTCCCCCATGTTTTATTTGGTATCTCGTGGAAATAGTGGAGTTATAAACTTATAGTTTTGATTAAGTCAAGTCAAGTCAAATGACTTGCTAAGTCAGTGAGGTAAGTTATTGATAGCCAGACTGACTAGTGTCAAGTATAAGAATTTTAGTGGTCATTTACTTGTTTGGAATTCATATAAGCCTCAATGTAGGACCTATATTGAGAGACATATTTTTGAAGAAAATAGCTAGCAAAGCCAATACTAACTACTTAGCGCAAATAAGAAAGCGCTAACTCTCTTAATCGTAAAAGGCTAGAGTACTAACGTCTCAGGAGTAGGACCAATATGCATAATTTCTAGTAAATATCAATTATACTAGAGTTAGAAAGATATTGTCAGGGAGGTTTGAAGTTAGCACCTTAATTAGATAGTATTGTTACCATTAGGGTTAATGCGCGTGTGGCTAAGTCGCTAAGTATGCCATGTTAATCCAGAGACGCATTAGGCATGAACGTCACTCAGGGATGCATTGGATACAAGACAAGGCTAGTAGAGATGCCAAGGATGTAAGGGCGCCAAGGATGCAAGGATAGCATGGACGCTGGGGAGCTAGGGGCACTGCAGAGGAGCTAAGGGTATCAGCCAAGGCAAGGGAGTTAGCGCCAGGAGCAAGGGTGTCATCCAAGCAAAGGCATTAGCGCTAGGAGAAAGGGAGTCATCCAAGCAAGGCCGGTAGCGTTAGGAGCAACGGCGTCAGCCGAGCAAGGTCGTTAGCGCTAGGAGAAAGGGCGTCATCCAAGCAAGGGTGTTAGCGCTAGGATCAAGGGCGACATCCATGTAACGTCGTTAGCTCTAGGGTCAAGGGCGTCAGCCAAGCAAGGGCGTTAGCGCTAGGACCAATTGCGTCATCCAAGCAAGGGCGTTAGTGCTAGGATCAAGGGCGTTAGCTCTAGGAGCAAGGGCGTTAGCGCTGGGACCAATTGCGTCATCCAAGCAAGGGCGTTAGCGCTAGGATCAAGGGAGTTAGCTCTAGGAGCAAGGGCGTCATCCAAGCAAGGGCGTTAGCGCTAGGAAAGTTAGTGTTTTTAGCGCTACTGTGGATAACTAGTGCCAATGCAATATTAAGCCAAAATGGATAGTGCTATCTTGGCGTTAATATGAGAAAAGAATAGGTTTAGCCTAACTGAGAGGTTTAATGCATCTTTTATGGCATTGCTCCTCGACTGTGGCGCATCAGAGAGAATGGTTTTATGGCATATATTTAAGCAAAGTGCTAAAATAGCATATTTAGGCTCAGAAGAGCAATTTGAGGTGCATTTATTGCGAATGAAACGTTAATCTATAATGTATTTCAGGGTTTAAGCATTATCTATACCCGAGTTTAATGGATGTTGCTAGAACATCAATGCTTATTCGATGCCAGTTCAAGGAATTCAACCATGGAATTTATGCGACTTGAGACTAATTCGATATAGCATGGATATCATGAGTCTTGATAAGGCTACAAGGCCAATTTGGAATATTTAGATAGAATCTTTATTCTCAATTCGCTTACAGAATATAAATAGAAGTACAATACTCTATATTAAGCATATGCGCATAAATATGCACATATATGTTCTTATTGCTTAGTAGAAGGCAATTTTACAATTCTATCCCATGTCAAAAACTCACCATCTACACAGGGTCAACCTAATAATCTTCAATATCCCAACGACGTTG
Source organism: Papaver californicum (assembly GCA_023531435.1). Lineage (NCBI taxonomy): Eukaryota > Viridiplantae > Streptophyta > Magnoliopsida > Ranunculales > Papaveraceae > Papaver > Papaver californicum. Next base: position 12,067,803 of record JAJJMC010014301.1, on the reverse strand, counting down.
GAGTTCCATTTGTATTACCCTGTTAATATCCTAAAGAGTCTCTTCTGATGCTCCATCTTCTTCCAGTTGATCATGTTGTGTAGAGAGTTTTCTGATATTAATACGTTTTCCGCCATTATTCATGATAGAATTTTCAGACCTTATCTTTTCTTTTGGAATGAGTGAAGAAAGAACATGATAAAGAGGAGTAGGTCTTAATTCAGTATCATAAGTTTTGAGTTCCAACCTCTCTGAAATCTGCACATTACTAGAAAACAACTGATTAAAAGTATAACTATCCTCCCATCCTCGTGATCTTACATACCCGATGTAAGGTTGTTGGCATGTATGAGAATAATCATAAGGTTCCATAGGGTATTGGTCGTAACCAAAGGATTGGTTTTGATTACACCCATGGTATGGTTGGTAGTTCTCATAAGAATGAGATTGAAAACCATATTGATTTCCACTATTATATGATTGACCTTGTGCACCGTACATGTTATATCCGTAAGGAAACATGACGACTCACAAGAAAACGAAAAATCTACTAAAACCTAAAAAATAAATAAAAATAAAAACAAAAGTGATACTTACAACCTGTTTCCAGAATTTACCTCTCGTTTTTGACGGGATTTGAACACCTTCAAAGAGTTGTTAACACCACGAAAACCTAAAAATCTGAAAATACTAAAGAAAACGTGAAAATATTTAAACTACTAAAACAAGCTAAAATAAATAATAAATCAATTAATCATTGCTTCCCGGCAGCGGTGCCAAAATTTGATGCATGTCGTAAGTGCAACAAATTAATCAAGATATTTTCCACTAATTAACTGGTAATATAGCGTAGTAAGGATCGTTCCCACAAAGAGCTGTGTAATTGATAGGTTATTTGGATTAGCAAAACTAGAATAAATACTAAAAAGGGGGATTTATAAATTAATTAACTAAAATAATAAGAATAAAATAATAATAAAAAAGATGATTAAGGAGTCATTCGTCGTTACCAAACGTTAACTCAAGAAGTATACTTATCTATCTTTGTTAAAACCATTCATCACCAACCGTAGAATAACAATAAGCTTTGTTATCCCCAAAAATCCTTGTGTCACTAGATACAGAAGTGCTCGACTACCGGATTCTATCCATCTGAGCCACCAAGAATAATCTCTCAAGGTGTAACCAAATCGAATGCATTAGGATTAATGAATTTAGGTTGATCCTAGCATCAAACATATAAGCTCGGTCTGCTTACTAGTGTTGTTTTCACACGCAATTTCTTTACAGAATCCCTCGCAAGGTCTCACGATTTCTACTTGTGTAGATAGTTGTTCGACTATTACACTATCTCACAACTCTCTACTAGCGATAGGATAATCAAGAGGTTAATTTAGCACGCATTCCAAACGATCTAAGAACTATCCATAAAATATTAGAAAGTAAAAACAATTGATAAATAATTAGAACTCCGAATAAATTTATAACTAATAAAATTTTATACAACATTGAAATCATCCATAATCAAATAAAGATTTATCTACACATAATAAAGAAGTTTATATAAATTTAAACCCAAAGGTGAACCAGAAACTCCAAGACCGAGATTGCTGACTTGTTGAATGGAATGGTGGTAAGCTACTGATGGGGATGTATATGAAGGTTGGAGAGGATATGGATTTGGAAAGGAGGTTGACGTGAAGGTTGGAGAGGAGCAGAGCTCTCCTCTGTTGGAGGAAGGCGTAAGGTGGGAGGTATGTCAATATGCTGTAACCCTAGTTCCTTTTATAGCTTTCTTTTCGTGTCTTCCAATCCTGCGAACTTGAGTCCCACGCATCAAGCTTCCTAATCCAATACAAATACTAAATAGCTCTCAATTCCCCTATTTTATTGTTTCAAAACTCTGTTTACTCTATTCCTACCTATCATCACAGGCTCGATCAATACCCAACAACATTTCACTCGATAACCATTACTGCAACATTCAAACTCTACAGCGAACAACAACATCCAAACTCAATCTCTCCATCAAGACTATTTTATCGGCACAAAACTGACCCAAATATTTCACTAATTCGAACTACCAGTTTCATGCACTTGTTAACTTCTAAAATCTCTAAACCACCAACTGCCTTTAACTAATATTCGAAAACTCGAGTTCTTATTTGCCATCATTACTGGTTCATCAGCGAACATTAACGGAAGCAACATCATCTACCCCTCTCCATCGTGAACTGCCATCATTAATCTTCATCACAAACTCATTGCTACCACTGTCATACTAGAGAACCATCAAAACTTGATTTACCAGCTGTCATTATTTCCCGTATCTGCCATCATCTTCCATCATCACCATTCGAACTCAACCAACAGCGTCATCAGATCTGTATATGCCAGTAACAACCAGCTCCTAAATATCACCATTGAAGCTCATTAACTCACAGCCAACCCATATAAACCTTAACTATAAATCACAGCGTCTCAACTGACCGCAAATCATCATTCACGTCAACAAATACAACCTCATTCATTTCCATTAACTCTTCCTTAACCAGGATCGAACCCAATATTCTGCTCCATCAACTCTCCTCACTTCCCATCATCAACCATTGAACTGCCATGATCAGGTTCATCACCGTGATCAATTGTCATCATCAAAGTCTCTCTGTTCCACGAGCTCTTTGCTGCCATCACAGACATGTAAAAAAGCCACTTCATCAACTAACTCTCTTCCAACATACGAACCCTAGCTGAGATGTAGCCGGAAAACAGGCTTTCTCACTGTAACCTCATATAGGAAGATGAAGGTGCCCTTAGCGTATTGGCTGATTCTTTTAACACAATTCAAAATAATTAGCAGCCCTTATCCAATGCCTGGTGCCATTCTAATATTTGAAATTCAGCTGCCCATTTGCGTACATTGGGTTGCCCAGAGCAGTTTTCCTTGAAATGACCATTTTGCCCTTAGTTCTAGTTTTGCTTGTAACTTTCTCATACAAAGTCGGAATGACTTCATTCTTTCGCCGTTGGCTTCGTTTCTTCGTTCTCTTCACAACGGTGAGTAGAAATCCTGGATATGGACAAGTTTCACCTGGTATTTGGCCCTTCTTCACTTGTAGCAATTCTTTTCTTACACATTTAAGTGTCGATTCACTTCCTTTGGATGATTTCACCTACTAAAAGATAAATAAACAAAAGCAAGCGTAATATACAATAATTTTCAAGAAATCTAGCAAATACTAGCATGAAATTGACACTCTAAATATGTAAAATATGCACTTATCAGTAAGTTGTGTGTTCCAGAAGATGTCATATTCATTAGTGACGCTTTCCTTCCTATCAACCTGGAGGAAAGGAATGCTTCGACCAGGAGTGGTATGGGAACCCTCAGATCACCAAAGCTTGTCTATAAGAGGTGCCTCGGTACAGTAACGAGGAATAGACAGATCAAAGCCCATTTGCCGAGTCGCCTTATCGATGTTATAAATCTGCATGACATACCTGTCAAAGCGAACAACAAAAATATATTCTGGAGTGCAACTGTTCAGAAAAGTAGCCTCACCAGCTGTAGCAATATTACCCTCATCACTTGAGCCAGAACGTAGGACAGTATCAGGATTCTCATCAAAAGTCTCCGGTGGAATCACATGTGAAAGCCTCGAACCATAAGGTATGAAATTCACCTTTTTCTCATTGTCCATTAAGCTAATAGGAATAACTAATAAGATTTTAGAATACCTATTTATAATTACCGCAATTGCACGACGTCTAACTACTAGACAGTGGCAAATACGGGTCAAACCCACAAGGAGCGGGGGAAATTACTGTAATCAATATTCTTAATAAACTATACAGTGAAAAAATCAGTAACTAGGGAATTTGGTTTCCACCAATTTAATCATGCAAAATTCATACAATCTCCAAACGTATTTTCTATAATACTTGAGAAAATATGGGAATCAACCTCATATCTCGGAAAAGATTTCAATAAAATTCTAAATGTTTAGTTTCACCGATGCAATCTCCTTCGCTTCTAATGTAATAATCCTAAAGCACTACTCATCAATCCAAAAGCATACAACATCAAAGAACTTAACCCAAATACGACATATCAATCATAAAGCATAAGTAGTCAATGAAATCATATAAATTAATTAAATACTAAGCTTTTATGAAGTGAAATTACTATTCATCGAATCATATAAAAATGTTATAATGGAATTCACATGAATATACAATTAAAATTGGTTTCTACCTAAAACCCTAGTCACAAAATCTAGCAGAACATGAAGATGGGTTTCTTAAAATCCATTAAAATGATTAACAAAGAGTAGAGAAAATAAACAATTGTCATCGTTATCACCCAACGACGAATTGCCCCTTCTTCTTGCCTGTTGATGCTCTTCTCCGTGCGGCGCTACCAGAAACTCAGAAACCAAAAACAATTCCCCGGACCGAACTCCCTTCTCTCTCTTTCTAGTCCCTTCTATACTCTCTGACACGTCTTTTACTTCATTCTTTTTTGAGTGAATCTTACACCAACCATCCTTACCTTGTCTTATACTCTCTGACTGTTTTGTCCACTCACGCCTTCAAGACTTCTTTTCAACCAAAACTGAAAGACAACCTACTTCCCTTTTTCACTCGCCACCTCACCACCTCGGTATGATTCCCCAACAGACAAAAACAGAAACTTGTATCCTCTTTTTTTTCTCTCAACTCTTTTTACCTCACAGAGCAATCAATCCCTCGTTTACAACCACGTCACCACCTTTTACCAATTCACTTATTGTGCCTGCATCTTCCTGTACTTTGTCCCACACTATGATACTAATGAAGTGGTGCAACAGTAAATATGCATCCCAGTTGGCTCTTCCTTTCTAATGTTGTGAGTCAATTTGGTGATTTTTGCCGCAAACGTTATTTAGCTTCTTATTTAGCTATTTATCCTTCGGTGGTCGTATTTTCTTATAGTTCCTATAAATGACTTAAAATAATATTATTAGCCGATTAACGAGACCTAATTATTATAAATATGAGCGTAAAAATGTAGCATTTACATGCTTATTAAACACCCCCACACTTATATTTTGTTAGTTCTCGAGCAAAACAAGAATGAAAACTCAAAAATAAAATGTAATCCTAATTTAATCACTTTCGTACTAATCCCGGTTGCACTTAGCATGTGAAACAAGCCTTTGAACCCACAGGTGTCCCTATCGAACGAGTTTTGTCTCATGAGGGTTTACAAGAGATGTACCCACAAAACCTTTACTCCAAATTCTAGCTACATGTGAACGATTGAGGATAGACATTAAACATGCTATTTAGTTGGCCTACTAAATTCTTTGGATGCGGGAGGAATTACCATGTTCTGAATCCAATTGTTGTACATGAGTGTGCACTCAGCATACTAAAATTCATATATAAGAAAACAAAGCTCTACTCAGAAAGTCGTACAATGGACAACGATACTGGGAATCTAACAAACCAGATCATATTAATAGATTAAGTTGATGGATATGAAGATAATGAATGGTGCATATGTTGACTAAGGTGAACGGTGTTTCCCAGAATATTTGTATGATCGGCTATGACAAGATAAAATCTAATGGATTGAGATATGCACCCACTGGTCTAAATTCCAATTTTAGTATCAACTCGGCTGGTATATATAAGGGCCCCAATGGTCGATTTATTGAATATATACATTTTTTTTAATATATTTTTTTTTCTTTGACAACATGATTAGATCTTTTGAATCTAAGCGCATACTCCTTGTCAGAAGATTACATGATAGTTCTCATGGATCTTGCGTTCCACGCTTGCTTAGGTGACGGAGACAGGGAGAACACATATTGCTATCAAAGTGTCTTTTTTTTTCATTGGTCAAGTTCTATTAAAATAATGGGGCTTGATCTCAATCATTTTACTTCATCCTAGCGATAACAAGGCGATACTAGTGCCCCACCAAATCATTTAGAGAAACACATAAAGTTGCAAAAATAAAAACAGAACGTGATATGGTGACGACTCTGAGATATGGTGACGACTATCATGTTATTTCTAACACCTAAGTTTTGACCTTTGATGAATAGACCATTTAGTTGGGTCCTTCAACTCCTACAATCAAAAAGTTTGTTTCTATCTACTTAGAATGGTTAGTGTCATTCTGAATTTTCACAAGTTTCTAAATTTTGGAGTTTCTTATTAGCATCAATTTTCCTAAACTCTACCCTCAAACCTAAATCTAACATTGTCCTCAATGTTTCAAACTGTGTAACCTATAATGGCATGCAATATAAATAAATATGAAAGACAAATATAAATCAAAGAGAAGGGATTGGAAGATTTCACCCGATTGACGCAACAAAACCAGTATTCTTTGTAACACACATCAAACGATAGTAATAACAAAGAACACTGAAAAAAAAAATAAACAAAAAGCCTAAAAAGAAAATAAAAATCTACCTACTGGATGTGTATAGGAAGGATCTCCAAAAATTAACCTGGAAATTTGGGGATCAACCCAAAATACAATATTTACAAATGACAGCTTCACCCTAATGTTATGGCAATACAAAGACACTGAAACTATCAAAAATAAAGCGTTACCCCCAAACCATGTTTTTACTACACCTGGAAAGTGCGTAAAGAACAAAATATAAGGATACTACTGAGATTGAGTAAGTATCAATTGGTTCATGCACGGTGTCAGGAACAGGCAAGTCCTCTGGGTACTTGGATGCAAAGTGATCCAACAAAACTTCAGAAGCACACAACTCTAACCCTAAATTAGGTAACTTTTGGAAGCCTATGGGTCTAGAAACAACCTTTAAGTCGGGTGAATGATCTTGTGAGATAAATTCATCTATGAAATTAGAAAAATCATCCACATAATCATCCACAGGGTTATCTATATATTTTGTCTGGAACAGAGAGTCACTACAAAACTGATCATCATCAATAATCTCTGGCATTCCAGAACTTTCAATCTTTGTTCCAAACTAAGCGGTGTGTGTTTATAATACTTCTCATAGTCGTTTGAGTTGATTCTTGACTTACTGTATGTAAAGCAAGAACTTCCTTATGCCGTGACGTATACATACATTCCCGAAGTGTTATCTTAGATGACGTCTCCTAAAAAGAAATCATCATCCTTAGTAGTTGTAAACCCTATTTTTGAAACACAAGAAAAATCAATACTACAAGTTCATCCGTTCACCCTAATAAAAAAATTTAACTAGACATGGCTTTATCAAAAGCCATGAAAAATATTAAAGAAAACAAAAGCTAAACCTAGGTTTTCACTGTTTGTAGGCGTGTAAAACTGGGCGTGAGAAAAATATCCCTCTAAACACCATCTCAAATCTATATATAGGTGATAAGAGGCCCCAATTTGAACCGAGCAAATAACTTTAAGGCCCAGCCCAATAACACACTTTCCAAATCCGGCACCCATCAATTCCTTCTTCGGCTAAAATTCAGGCATTTCATCGAATACTTCTTGTGCACTTTTATTGCAACTCAGTCATGGTATTGTTGGGTGATTCAATCATCCACACTCCTTCCCTGCAATGTATTCATCACAATTAACACAAACCCATTTAAATTCCACATTCAATATAACCATTTATTTTTCACATTATGCAGACAACCAAGGACTTCAATTTCTTACTAAGGAACCCATGTTCTTCATCTGCAACTCAAATTCTTCACGGCAGCAAAACTCCACAGCAACCCATGTCTTTATATTCTGCTTTCAATCTTTTCTCGATTCTTGAGACCAGATGATGAAGCAATCACAACCAGTAATTATTCCCACAATCAAGACAACCAAACACCATTTTAGAGAGAACCATAACCACCACTGCCATCTCCATCTCTGCCATTATTGTACTCAACACTAGAAATTGTTTATACTCAACTTCTCTTTAATAACCGAGTTCTAGCAACTCAAAACCATTTCTTCTCTTAACTGACGATAACCCATTCTCCCAAATCTATCACAGATTCTTCCCTGATTCTCGTCTTCCTTGTTTAGTTCAGATTCACAACATGTTCTTGATATCACTCAACAACGAAACCCATTCAATAACCATTCACTTCAACACATAGCATCAACCAGCTCTTTTCTGATTCTCTGAATCGGGCCCTAATTCATCACAGACTCATCACAAATCAAGCCATTTAATTCACGACAACTGAACTCCATCAAACCCCATAGCATCACAACTACTAAGAACTTGAATTTCTTCTCAAACTCGACCGAGAACTCAGATTCACCTTGAAGTTCTTCATCTCAAAACCTTTTTAACCCCATAGATACAGAAACAAAGTTGTATGTCACTGTGAACTCATTTCCTCGCCGGTAATCCAAGTTTGAGTAAAACCCAATCCTCTAAACCCATGAAAGTTGTACAAACTTCATTAATCTTCTCCAAAAATAATTAGATATCCTTTCTTCAGTCTGTTGTTGGCGCTCAGGTTAACTGCACCTATAATTCCTTTCTTTAATCTCATCTCCACCAGCACAACCATCTATATCTCGAACCCAAAGTAGCCATAGCGAACCCTAAATCTTTCTTATTCTTCTCGTTGTTTTTTTCTGTGTTCTAATTCAACAACCACAGAAACACTTCTAGATCCATCCATGAAATGGAGAATACAACGGCTATTCTCGTTTGTTATGATATAAGTGAGATATGGTGAATAGTTTTTCGCGGCCCAGTATTTGTTTTTAGCTCAAATGAATTCTAGACGTGAGGTGGTTTTGGTTCCACTATCATAGAAGTTAACATGGAAAAAAAATTAGTTCACCTCTTTTAGTACCGTAAGAAGCAACATTGGTTCCATTCTGTCACAAACGCCATTTAGCTTTCTATGTAGCCCTTTATCCTTCTGGTGATTGGATTTCGCTTGTAATTCCTATAAAATGTCTAAAATAATAATATTAGCAAAATAAAAAGTCCTAGATAGTATAATTATAGGAATAATTATGTCGCACTTACGTGCTTATCAAAGATTCTTTCCACCAGCAAACAAAATAGCAAGTGGAACAGGTGCAAACTTCAATTGACCTCCAGGAGAATCTTCGAATACATCTCTAGAAAGACAAAGTACAAGGAACGTAGCAATGCATAAAGGATTGTTAACAACAAAGCGGTCAACACTTGTACTTCCGTTCCACCAGTAGACAATCCAAGACGAATAATTCTTGTTACTGCAACGAACAAACTTTTGTAGAGCTTCTATTTTCTGGATAAGAATGGCAACATATTTCTTCTCTTCCTCAGACTATTCAAGTGGAATACAACCAACAACGGGTAGTTGCAGCAAGACCGCCACGTCCTCTAAAGTGATAGTTACTCACCCCAAGCGCATAATGCTGAATTGGATGGACCGCACCAACGAAAAGAAAATGCAAGCAGACCCTTCGTATCTTTATCAAGCCTCAAAGTCTCGGACACTCGCACAACATGGAGTATCTTAGCATTTTCTAGAATGTGCTTCACCTGAGGATATTTAACATAACTTTATCTCATCATGTCCATTCAGGCAAAGGAATTTAGAACGTCTTAAAATCAACAAACGAGGGCATGTATTCTCTTATCTGCAAATAACACCTGACAATAGCCCGTGGATAAACACTGATAATATGAGAATTTCTATTGATGTTCGGAATGAAATTGCTAACATAACTAGGGTAAGCAGCCTCTTCAACACCATCAAAGAACTCATCATGAACGCTGAGCACATCGTCTAGAGAAATAACATCAATATTTTCGCTTTCTCCACGACTAGAAGCAATTGTGGCATTATTTTCATGATCATTCGAAATCTACAATTGGTTCGAATAATATTCACGTCAACAAATCGGGCAATCATATGCAAGGTTTGGTTCTATTCTATGTATACACAGTATTGGTATGCAAATACATTCTTATATATATAAATTAAAACCAATATCAAGAAAAATAGCCACAAAATCTAGTGTACATGGCTAAAGCTTAACAACGCAGCAGTGAAGCCAATGAAGGATTGTTACAATAAAATAAACGATTGTGGAGTTGGAGTTCACTCGTAAGAAGATGTCAAGAGAGGATTAACATCAAGCCAATAACATGTTTAGGCAGTGAAGCAAGCAATAATGATTGAAAAGGTGAGCAAGCACTCTCGCTAAAAAGAGAAAAAGGGAAGGAAATATGTGAGTTGTCACTTACGTAAAAAAAAAAAGCTTCACGTGAATACTCACGTTAGAAAAAAAGGTTTACCTGTTCGGTGCAGGAAACCGGCAGGAAGTCACTGGCGGTAATTGACCGATGGTGTTGCCGGCATTGAGGAAGTTGCTCCTACTACTGGGCGAAAAAAAAGAAATAAAGAGGGAAGCTTTGGTAGTCGGTGATGGAGAGAATAAAAATAAGGGTTTACTCCCTTTTATAGTGATTGGTTTCCAAATCTAGGTCAAACAAGAATTTCCTATTTGAAACCATGCTCCCGTGCTCCACACGGGTCAATTTTAGTCTTTCCACCATGCAAATCAACTACGCTTCACTAATTTATGCTCTCCAGACGATGTTCTTTCATCCTACAGGTACTATTATATCAACTAGTACTTCTTCAACAATTATTCGACATCATTAGAGCGTTATCAAATAAGGGTATCTGGTAATTTCTAACAAACTAAAACTTATTGATTTATTTTATGACAGTAAAATAATATAAAAAATCACCATTTAATGTTTACCACAAAATATTACTGTTCCACGCTAAGCAGGGGATTTAATATTGATGGTGGATTTTTGACAAGGGAGAAAATTATAATATTGCTTTTCGCCAAGCTACAAAAGCACGAAATAAATATACGTAAATTCCTGACCTGACATTAGAATTATGAGTACATATCTTGTATTCTGCAAGAAAATCAAGAAAGAGATATTCAGCTCCTGGCTAAATTAGCCCTGTAGCTCTTTTGCATATATATGCACCATAAAAATTTCAGAGCTATACTCAACTAAGTCCTCGTTATTTCATGTGCACCCATGCAAACTACTTGTATAAAACAGAATATATTGATTATACAAAATTGCGAACATTCAGAATAGAGACAATGTCATATTGAATAAAAATGCTACTTAGATGCATACCATCTAATTGCAGAGTCGCATCAAGCATAATTTCAAGTTGCAAACTTCCATAACTGAATCTCTTGAAAATGTTATGTATGCACTGCATAAAATTTAAACATAAAATGCTAACAATAAATCTCATACAATTGACACTACAAGAAAAACGGGTTAAAGCGTCTAAAATCTTAGCAAGAGCTCGAAAATTTAGTCGCTTAAATAGTTTAAGCGTCTAAAATTGCAACTGCCAAAAATTTTGGCGGCAATAAACATGTGTCCACTATTATTTAGCAACGAAAAAAATACACTTAATCGCTAGATCCTTTGTTCAAGTAATTTATAGCAACTAAAATAATGAACATGTAGCTATTCACTTTGAGGCACCGACTCGTAGCAACAACAAAATAAATTGGTTGCTCAAACCTCTCTCAGCAACTAAGTTTGAGCCACAACCAAATATGTTTAATTGCTAGAATTTTTTTTAAGTAACTCATAGCAGCTAAAAGTTGATCATGTAGCTATTCACTTTGAGGCACCGACTCGTAGCAACAAAAAATAAATTGGTTGCTCAAACCTCTCTCAGCAACTAAGTTTGAGCCACAACCAAATATGTTTAATTGCTAGATATGTTTTTCAAGTAACTTATAGCAGCTAAAAGTTGATCATATAGCTATTCACTTTGAGGCACCGACTCGTAGCAACAAAAAAATAAATTGGTTGCTCAAACCTCTCTCAGCAACTAAGTTTAAGCCACCGCCACCATTTCAAAAGAGAAATCAGTTTTTGAAATAGACATTTGAGAACTTAGTATTAATCGAACAATCTTATCAGAATTTGTTTAATGGAAACATGAAAACTTGTTCAATTCATTATTTTGATTCACTATGAGCAAATGTTTGGATGCATAAATTAAAGAAAAAAATTTAACATGAGTCGACTAAATTGACTATAATTAATACCAAACTTTTTTACAAATCTCACACCACATATCATTCCAGTCAAAATAAGATCAAGCATGACAATATACAGAGCTTTTTGAAACTTGTACGACCTAAAAGTTGGATTGTAGTAAAGTTTACATGAAACTTGAATATTTAGAAGAATCACATGAAGAGTAGTTTCACAAAAAAAAATCTTTAATTCGGATAAGGGTTTATACAACTCAAAATGCTTACTATGAGAGTTCAGATAGACTAGGAGATTAAACAAAGCCGGCCCACAAATAGAAAGATGGTGAAAAGAGGTAAGTGTTCATTTGTTTTAGGACTTCGATTATTTTCTTGTGAATGCTGAATCAGAGCTTCTTTAAGTCCGGGCTGAAGAAATCTTGATGATTTGACTCTAGCCGACACTTAAAAGACCAAAAAGTACAAGAAACTGAGACAATCAAGGATTAAACAAACTTTGATTTTTCATTTACGAAGACCCGTTTTCTAATTGGTCAAAGAAGGAAAATAAAAGACAAATGTTCAAAGAACTCTAATCTCTATGTCGTTTCAACAAGCACGGCACTTCCCTGTATACTTTGTGGGGTACAGAAAATAGAAATCAAACGGAAAAATCAAAATACGGTTGAACATGCACAGCGGGAAAAATCATGTCTACAGAGAAGCTAGGGTCTCAAACTAAGTATACTCTTGCAAATAAAAGTAGGTTACACTTGATTAAGTTTACAATGTGAAAAATCTCAACAAATAGTGGGGGCAGATACAAAGCTATTAATCTTCATTATATCTCTTGAATTAATTATGACAGTACCTCTATTCTCAAAGACCACATGTGTTGGTCTATAGTCGGGTGCTTGTTGAGTAATGAGGTCTATATCTCTAGTTTGACTCAAAATTTGTTCCATTTCACCAAGTAATGAAGTCATTTATAAAAAACTTTATTGTTTCCATTACTGCATTTCCTTCAACTTTGAATTTTGCGGCAACATTCTTCTTGCTTCGTATGCTTCGAGCTCCTAAGATAACTGTAATGCAGACATAGTGTTAACAAACGAATAATATCATAATGATATATATAAGTAAAAAAAAAATGGTTATCTAGTACTGCTTTAGGCTTTGAAATGCTTCACTTTGATCCAAAACCTCTTGTAGAAGGGATCAAAAAGAAGAATAAAACAGATTGAAAAAAGATAAACACATGAAATAGAGAAAATGTGCATGATTAGAAACATAGTAGAAGATAAGATCAACTAACCTTCATATATGAAAATTAAATTAGAAGAAGGTAATTAATCTAGTAACTAACACCCGGTAATCCATTGACAATGCTTGTCCTACGCCACCATGTGCAAGCTCCATCTACAAAATAAACACACAATTAAGCATAAATACAAATATCAAAATATACATTCATAAAAAAATTAATTTAACTCGACAATAATCAAGTCCAACTAACCCTCAATCAAAGACCTCAAAGTTGTATTTATCAGGACTACAAATAGCATCCAAAAACAGTCCACCTGTAAAAATAAGATACCATCCATGGGTGATAAGTTATGATTTGATGAATTGGGTTGAACCCCAACAGATGTTCAATTAAAAGGAATTGAGATGTAGCTTAATTTTTTGTATAAAGTTAAGCTTTACCTAATAACAACAAATATATGAGGTGTACAAGACAAACATGACGGGTTGAAAGTTCGGGGTTCGGGGTTCAGGGTATCCTAAACCTTAACCCTGAACACTTAAGAGTCGTTAAACACTAATGATAATAAGGTGTACAAGACGAACATGACTGGTTGAGGGTTCGGGGTTCAGGGTTCATGTACACCTTATTATCCTTAATAAACTCTTCCCCTAACTCGTTAAACTTATCGGACACGTAAAATGGGATGTCTCATGTGTGTAAAAACTTAAGAGTCGCAACATTAACTCTCCACTACGATACATCAAGCTCTGCGTCCCAATTCCTTTCAATTGGGATGATCAAATATTTTTTGTTAATAGGTAAAGCTTAAATTTATACAAGAAATTAAGTTACATCTCAATTCCTTTTAATTGAACATCTGTTGTGGTTCAACCCAATTCATCAAATCATAACTTATAAACAAATGACAAACTAAGAAACCTAATTAAAAAAAACAAACAAATATTTTTGATGAATCCTAATTTCTAAAATTCGTTACGTTACGATAGAAATATCCGTTTCCAACATTCCAAATCCGTTATCCACCTTTCAAATTTTCGTTTCAGTAAGATAGTAACTAACACACACAATGGTAACTAACACAAAATGGTAACTAACACACAATCCGTATGACCATCCAATAACGAATCTGGACCATCAAAATATTTCCTTGATCCGTATGAGGCACCATTACCACCGTTAATGTTTTTTTATCAAAACCCTAAACAAAATTTTCTTCATTTTGGGCATTTGCTTTTCTCTCTCTATTTTCATGGTTCATGGTACCTCAAAATTTTCTCCTGATGTTGCACGAGTGAAGTTGAGGGAGATCAAATACAAGATTGAGAGGAGGAGTACTTCCCTAGATCAATCGAATAACACTGTACCCCAGGTAGCCCAGTTCTTATCAGGAAGATCTCACGTATTTGAAAGTTTTCTGTAAGGTAAAGTTCAGATCTTCTTTTTTCATTTATTTTTTGAATTTACGGTTTTGTGTCTGATTCTAGCTGAAGGGTTTTGAGTTGACTTGGATGTTTTCCGCAAATTTTCTTATGGTTTAATCTCTGAAAACGAAAAATACAGTAATATTATTTTTCTTCTTACTACTTCTTACAAAGACACAATATTTCAATCTCATCATTTATATTCTTTAGATTCCAAAAATGGGATTCTCACTCTAATCTCTCAGTTTCATCTTCTCTGTCATTTTCAGAAGAACCATAATCGAAAGCTTCCAATTTTGCTCTTGGATGTTATGGTACCATCGATTGATCCTAAAAAGGGGCTGATTAACAAATGAGGTACAGGATAGGAAGTTATCTTCCACTAATGTTCTTTGCTTACTGACTTCGTATTCATGAGACCAAGGAAAGTTTTTGTTCAATATAATGTAAGCAACACGAGTTTCTGTTTATCTATGTGAAATTATCATACATATTGTGGTATACCCTGACTATGATTCAACTTGTTTAAGGTTGACCTAGATAAGATATTCTTTAAGGATGGAAAGTCTTTTAATTTGAACAGTTGGTATTGATAATGTACTAGTCTTTTTAATCTTTACCTTTTCTTTACAATGATTGAGTTTCATAATCAAATGCACAAATGCCTATAGTTTACTGTACATGACTTTCAAAGTTACAATCTGTTAGTATTGTAAAGTCTTATGACTTATACTTTAAATTGCAAATTTCATGTTCTGAGTTAGTTTCATCCTTCAATACCACCTTGATTACGATGGGTATTTTGTTTGAATTATTGTAGTTAGTAGTGGGTTGGGATTATGGGTGAAAAATGATTGAGTGTTGTGTTCTTACTTGTTTGATTTTTTTGGATTTTGTAGGTTGAGTATTATTTCAGTAATGCAAATTTGGCGAATTCTTCGAAGCTTAGAAGTGGTTAGATTCATTTAACTGTTTTCTGTGATCATGTCCTGCACATTAAAATCATATCTACGTGTCCATTCACATGTTGTTTTGGTGCTGAAATCTGCAGGTTGTAAGTGAAGATGGAAAGAAGGTCGGGTGTCAAAATCCATTCACCGAGTTAGATTTGGAAGAATTGCAGGTAATATCACTAACTACTTAGTATCTTTGATGTATGTTGGTTGTATCATAAATAGCAAGAAAGTACCTGCTTAGTGTGCCTTTTTTTTAGTACCGATATCTTATCTTGTGCTGTGAATGTAGAACACTACTGGAATTTTAATTAACAATCTTATACATGGTTGGTCATTGGTACTTTTTAGTTAATAACTCTAATATTTCATTATCTGACACTTTGAAGAAAGAAGATGCTGCTCCTCTTCCTGCTTCTCATAAACTATTCGAGATGGCATGTTCCAACGAGTCCAACATTGTTATGTATCATGTGTAGATGTAGTGTCTATGGTTTATTCGTTGTTTGCCTATTTTTATTTAGGAATAAGTGTTTTAGATTTCTGATTTTATCTATTGTGTTGTTTATGGCATCATGGGTCAAGTTTTTTGTGTTTAATGATTTTTACAAATTCACGCATTCAAGCCTTTCCCTGGAAATGCTGGTAAAGTTGATCAGAGTCTATGGCCATGTGATTCATTCCAAATTGTTAGCGTCTTCATCTGTTGGCTTAGATCTTCAACAAGAACAAATTGTGCCAAGTCAGGATGTTGGTTTAAGTGTGCAAATAAGAACATCTGTTGAAGATCTGAGAAGGGGTATGGTTTGATTCTGATTTTTTTCTTTCTTGTGTTTCTTGTTGGTTCTGTGATTTTTTTCTTTCTTGTAATGTTCTATACTACAAATTTGAATGTAATCATTTCATAGAAGGTTATTGATTGTTCATAGGATGACAAAGCCAAGTCAGGATGTTGGTTTGAGTGTGCAAATAACTAAGAAATGCAAATTAAGTGAAGAGATATACAATAAAAACGGTAAGAAGAGGATTATACTGCAATATATTTTTGTTTTTTTGATTTTCTATTATTACCAAGTTTTTTCATGACTTTATGTTATTTTCTTCAGTAATCTGATTTTGAATGTTCATGGTGTTCAATGACAGTGATAAAGACAATAATCGAGTTTCGACATGGAAAACTCCGGTGTTCGTAAAAGGACCACTAGGGATTGTAATAGGAACGGAATTAACATTTTTTCTAATGTTCATTGCTCTATTAGTTTGGTCATTCGCAAGTAACTTGCTCATGAATTTCAAAACGATCAACAAAAAAGCATCTGCAAAATTTGGATTGACAATGTAAGAAGAATTTTAGAACGATTTTTTTCGATCTTTATTTCTTAGTAGTCTTCTTGATGTTGATTATGATATAACTCAGATATATTTTCTTTTTCATTTTTGCATATGGCAACTCAAACTAGAGACTGTAGGTTTAAGATTTGGATTAGTAAGGAATGTAGCTTTATCATTTTTGTTCTTTCCGGTAACACGAGGATTCCATAATCCAGTGAAGATGAAGTTTGAGACCAGATCTGTTTCAGTCTGAGGCCTGGGCTGCTGCTGTGGTTCTGAGTTTAGATTTCTTTGATGGTTTGATTGTTCTTGGCGGATTGGGAATTTTACATATACTTGTTTTGCTTTTCGAAGCTTGGTCTGTGGATTTCAGATGCATTGCTGAGTTTAACAAGATAATATAGTTAATTGAGATTAATGTTTTTTGTTGTTGTTGTTCTTATGTAGTTGTGATGACCTAGTTTATTTTTAAGTGATTGTGATTTTATATTACACTTGTTCGATTTTGTAGTTGAAGGATATTCATCAAGCAGATTCTTGTAAAATTATTCCTGCTAAGTTCTCTTGTTCTAAAGAAATTGTGCCACTGAACTTCCGTAAACCAGTATGTTTTTAATTATCACATTACCTTGAAATTTTGATTCATACTTTAAATTGATGTTTGTTTGAACTTAAGGTACTTCAGAGTGAAGAAAGACCACTAAGTAAGAAGGGACAACATCCTTTGGAAATATTTGTTACTGGTCATTTTGACCTTACAGTGTTTTTTAATGTTTCTGTCAAATCAATTGAGTTGCAAGTTTTCTTTTATGCGAATGTCACTTTGGTTTTTTATTTTGTTGGGTGTTATTAAATCTAACAAGTTCTAAAATCTTACTGGTGAACATATTCTAGGTGCTGGGAAGATAACTTTGTAAAGATTCAGGCTCTCAACCAGCATTACCCGGATGGAGAAAAAAAATGATTAGATAGTATTTATTTTTTCATTTCTTGTAAATTGTATAATTTTTTAAAAAAAAGATATAAACTAAATTCTGTGATACAATAAAATATAATATAATTTTTAATTTTTAATTTGGTTCATAATTGTTCCGTATTACTTTTACTTTGGGATTATCTAATCAGAATAACGAGCAACTAACTTGAGTAAAAACTTTGATAGCATAAAAGTTTAAGCAATCAATTTCAGGACAATCAAAACAAGAAATCATTTTCATTTGATAGTTTAAAACTTTAAGCAATTAACTTAAAGCCAATCAAAATCAGAAATTATTTCTAGCGAGCAAAAATTTAAAAGCTTAAAACTTTAAGCAATCAACTTGAGTAAAAATTTTGCTACCTCAAAAGCTTGAGCAACCAACTTCAGACCAATCAAAATCAGAAATCGCTTTTAGCGAGCAAAATAACTTGATCGCTTAATACCTTAACCAAGCAATTTTAGAACGAGTTGCTCCATGTATCTATCAACTAAGTATTTTACTTGCTTTAGAATGATTGATATATCTGAAGCGATTGGTAGTTTACTTGCTATATTGATTGGTCTAGATGTTAAGCGATCACAATTTTACTTGCTCCATGTTAGTTGGTCTAAATGTTAAGCAATGAGAAAAGTACTCGCTTTAGGTTAGTTGGTTTATTACTAGAGCGATTGCATGGTTACTCAAGGCTTTGAGATACATGGCTTTGGGCAACCAATGGAGCGAGTGCCACTTTTAGTCGGTATAACGTTTATAGTGACTTAAAAGGGGCTTTAAGCGACTTAAAACGACATGTCGCTTAAACCCATTTTTTTTGTAGTGTGAGAAACTTTAAACAAGCCATAAATATGTCCAAGAAATTAATGAATGTAAAAAGCTATCGGAGGATAGGCAATAACCATGGCACTAGCAAGTGCTAGACTTATACACACTCCCAACACCAATAAGTAGCGCACATATGTACCAATAGGCCAGGAAAGAGCCAAAAAGTTAGCAAAGCCAACATGCTTACGCGCCAAACAGTCCCTAGCAATGCTAGCGCTAGCTCCAGCGCCAACAACATTGTAGGCCTGGTAGCGCTAGCTGCGCTAATGCTAGCGCTTTCCCCTGTTATTATTTTGTGTATTTTCACCCTTACTTGTGCTAGCATTATCCCCACAAGTTCATCTTACTCACGTGCTTTGATTCTATGATTCCACCAATTCGTACGAGAAATCAAATCATATTACATGGGGGGATTATTCATGAGGTTTTGGTATCGCGATTACAGCAACATATGGCGTGGTAACACCTCATGATCTGGAAGTTACAAAGTAGTGGTAAAACTAGAGCATTTAATGGAGTAATGGAGTAATGGTTTCCCGAAGACTCCAAGGCGGTTATACCATTATCCCCATGACTTCCACTTCTCCATCTCTTCACCATCTACACTACTTTACAAGGAAACTTGTGAATTCTAAACTATTATAAATAGGCTCATTAGCCCATTCAGAAGACACAACAAGTATAGCATTCTCTCAAGATCTGTTATTTTCTCAATAGTTCTGCAACTCTACATACAATTCAACACACAAAATTCCTTCATTTTTCTTTGTTCGCTCCACTAAGATCAACCCATTTCATCTCCTTGTGACCAAAGCAGGATGGAACGACTATTATCGTGGTTTAGGCTTGCCCTGTACGATTTTTATTTCTGAATCTAAAGAAAGTACTTCTACAGTACATTGTTTGTCATAGAATCAATTTTTAGGTACTAAAAACAGAGGCCAGAAAGAGTTGGTCATAGAAAGTTAGACTACCTACGCGCTGGTAAAACCACCTCGACCGGATCTACAAACCTTGAAAAATTCACACCTGCTTTCCAAAAATAAGGGGCTACTTACTGCTCACGGAAGGATCTGATTTATAATTAAGTCACCTTCCTTTCTTTTTTAGGGGGTCTCTTGTTGCAACACTTTGATGTTATTTAGATTTTAGTAAGAGTATCCAATTGAATTAGTTGATTCCATATAAAATTCAGTCTCACTTATATAGCCAAATGGGTATAGTAGGCCCAATGAAATGAGTTTAATTTATCTTATTGGCTTATCTTTTGATAAACCAACTATAAAGATTTACTTTTAGTTGCACTTTCCATCCGTAGTGCAGGTCAATCATCATTAATAATGGTGGGGCGGGCTGTCAGTTTTATGAGTCTATTTCTTTTAGAAAGAATCTGATGTATAATTTAATTACAAGGCCAAGGAGGGAGCGAAATCAATTTCTAGTTTGATCAAGTTCTTAGTGAGGCTTCTTTAATAAAGTGTCGAGGTTTTATATTGTGCACTTAGCTTATAAGGGTAAGGTGTCATAGGATGTGCTAGCAAAGGTCTTATTTCCGAGTGCTTCTTTCAATTGGTAGAGCTTCCATATTTAATTAAGTTTAGGAATCCCGTTTTACGAGATTAGTATTATATGACGGTTATTCTATTTGCTTACTTACTTAACTTGCTTATACTTTCAGTCTACTTATTCAACTCATTATTTCTTGGTCCATAACAAGCTTGATGATATATTTGACCTTTGGTTTGATAAGATGCTAGAGTGCTTATTTAAGGTGGTTCACCTTTTAGATTGGTTCTTTCCGACGGTTGAAACGATAGAATTGAAGGAGGAAATGATAGACAGAGTACTAATATACAAAAGTATTAGAATACGAGAAACAGATACATTCATGCTCTTTTATAAGAGACCAAAAACCTGACAATGTGAAGAAGATGCGCATAGACCAACCAAGCTAAATAAGATTCCCCAAGGCATACTTCCTTCTTAAGATAAGAGAATACCTATGAGCATTATGAGCCGGATCACTCATGCAATGGAACATTAACTCATCTTTACTTTTTCATCTTGGCCCCTCAATGACTCAGACTCAGATTCCTCCCCATAGAGACAAATGGGAATAACCAAACCACTTCTACAAAATGCCAGTACCATGCAGCTGCTTCAAATCCAACATGATGTTGTTTGGTTAGATAACCAAGATATTGGCGGAAACTACAGACGATCGAGAAGAGAGTACTTATAATCGCATGAAATCCATGGAAGCCAGTTGCTAAGAAGAAGATAGAACTATATACACTATCCGAAATCATGAAGGGTGCTTGGTAATATTCTATTACTTGAAATTCGATGAATACAAGAGCCATGAGAACCGTTGTTACTAAAGCATACACAACATGCCACTCTAGCATTAACCACTTGACTACAGACTATAACCTTCTCGAATCATCTCCACGATAGATTCCTTTGACGTAGAACCTGGAAAAAATCTTTCATGAACCGAGGAACGAAACCCTGTCACTAACTCTTCATGAAGATCCAAGGTATATGAATAATTGAGGATGGTTCCTCGCTTCAGATTAAGGTTTCGGCATAACAAGTCTTGGACTGTCTCTTCACACTGAGGCATTCGTTTAACTTGTGATAATGATTCCACTACAACGCCACTGACTTTCAAGTTGATTCTAAGTAGATGCTTTTGTCCTTGGCTTCCAGAAGAAGGCTTTATTAGGATTCAGAACTTGTTGTAATTCTTCACGTATCACTTCCATTCCGGCACCAAAGGTAGCTTAGAAGGTATCCACAAAGCTCCTACGAGTCAAGAGAATGAAGCCGGTAAAACAACCCGCTACGATCAGTTCCTCATTATAGATTGGGAGATTCTTCGAACTTAAAGCGCAAATAAAAAGAATGGCTGTGAAGATCATCGACATCATACTAATTCACCTCTCTTTGCTCTCTCTTCCAGCAAATGAACGGGATGTGAACTACATACCTGAACTACTTCCTTCCTTTCTACGAAAAAATTGGAGATGGTGGTGGTATTACTACATGGGATGGATTAGCTTCATCTACTAGTTAAGGCAAGGAACATTCAAGGTTTGAACCTATCCATTATCTTATTCGAACACCTTTCAGGCGGGGTGGGTGCGTGCCTCATTCCTTCTTTCTAAAACTGTCGCTTCTTCTGTCCAATCTTGGCCAGTGTCATCTTCAAACGGTGGAGCATTCGGGGATTGAACGAGCGAAGATCCAAGGTTAGGGATATAAGTGTGAACTATCCTGACGACTATAACTATCGCATATATAAATAAAAGTATTTTAGCCGCTTTCAGTGGCTAGAAAAAAGAGTCAAAATGTAATGTGTAAGCCAATCAAGCAAGCAAATAGGTTCGGTTGGCTAACGAAGACAATCCGATAATTTTTTCTTTTGAATCAATGAAATATCAGTAATTAAATCCAAAAAGATGATGTAAGCGACTTGTGTCCTTATTTTGATCATGCGGAAAGGGAGAAAGCTGCCTAACAAACTAATTCAATTTAGGGGGGGGGGGGGGGGGGAGGGAGGGGCGGCTTAACCTCAATTATATCGAGCCTTCTTCCCGCTAGACTTCTCTCTTTTCGACTTTGTCACATCCTAAAGGAACCCCCCCTGGACGCCTCGCCGGACTTCATTCTCACCCTATTCGCCCACTGATTCTGCTCTTACTCGAGTCTATATTTTTTCATAGTGCTCATCTAAAAGGGAGCCTAGTAATAAGATATGGTATACGAAGAGGAAGACCCCATCTTGTTGATAAGATTCACTCAATAGGCATCGGCCCCTTGATCCGTCACGAAAATGTGAGAACCAAAGGAATTTCTTTCAGGAAAGAGGCCATATTCACCTTCCGGGGATCTAGAACCAGTGTTCAAGACTTGAAGAATCAATTTCAGGAGAATAGAGCGTTGACCCGGAGTAGCATCGTGTGTAGATATATTGGAACGATGAGTTAAGTGAGAGCCCCTCAGAATAGGTACCCAGAAGTCCAATCACTAGGCCCTATTATACCCGGCGAGATAGGATGACGATGAAGTCAGCTAGCCTTACCTACGATCGCCCTCTTTATCTATTTCTTGCTTGGCAACGGCTCTTCATATCGGTCGGGAAGAAAGACAAGCTAATCAAAAATACTTTATTTCAGATCATCTTTCAGGGAGTGCAACTATCTTTGACTTGAATTAGCCCCTTGAACCGGTGACACGATAGACATCAGAATCCAAAGAATGAAGCTCAGTTACACTGACTCTGATGTGATCCCAAAAGTCTGTCAATTCATATAATCATAGTCCAAGGCATGGGGTTGACTATTTGTATAGAGAAGAGGCCTTATCAATATAACTGAGGCCCCGATCAATCCTTTAATAGGACTTGTGCAGATACTCTGGGCTTCTTACCTGACAGAAATAAAAAAAGACAAAGGGCGGGTGTAAAACATTAAAGAAGAGATGGAAAGTCTTTATCAGCTATGTCAAAGAACTTTGATTCATTGATAATCTTTCTCAAGAGATCAGTTGACTCATAAATCGTAGCTATATTGATGGGCTTGATTCCCTTAGTCACACTAACCTCGGATCGTAGCTCCCCTTTTTAGCTCGGAAGGCCCTTTCAGTTGATAAAGAAGTCTCTGCTGGGTGGTGGGTCATTGGGGTAAGAGAGGCATCTTGACGAAGTGAAGGAATGGCCCTAGGTTCATAGGTTGTGAAAAGTACACAAGTATTCGATGAGTAGAGAGCTCTTCTATCCATATGTGGAACATGTTCATAACAGAACAGGAAGCTTCATCCAAGAAGGAATTTAAGTATGGTCCCACTACTTCCTAAGGTTTTTATTTAACTATTTTGTCAAGGCTATTTAGAGACTCAACTAAAAGGAGAGGGAAGACTCTTGATAAAAGGATAACCACTGCAGGAGGGTCGCTCATATCCCATATCTTCTCCCGTCTTCAGTGTCAACAACCGCTGATTCAAATGACGGAGCCAATCATAGAGAAGTACTTGCTTATAATGAGAAGTTGGAGTGCCACTATGTAATATAATATGGATAAGAAAAAAGATCTACTCGAGTTTCGTTTCAATAAACGAATTCATTGAATTTAAAATAAAAACAATAAGGACATCAAGTTCTTGCTTCAGCATAAGACCAAGCATGGATTTGAACCAAGCTGAGATATTGACATGTCTATTTTTTTTGGGTCCTGGTAGGGTAATCTGCTAATCCGTTTCTGGCTCCTTAACTTTGATTTGTAATTCTTTTTTAAATCTTCTTTACAGGGAAACGTCTACTCTAGTACAGTTATTTCCCAATTCGTATTCGGATGATAGTAGCAAAATATTACTTTCTTACGGATCAGAACGATAGAAAAGCTCTCTTCAGTTCGTTGAAACAACGAATTCGGATTAACTGATCTTTCCATTTCTTGAAGAGGAAGGCGAGTCAATCGCTAATAACTTAATACCAATCTAGCTTATTGCCACACTATTGGCAGAAGCAGAAGAGCATGTCGGAGGCAACCGAGTGGTTTATTAGGAGATACATGTTCATGTTATGAAGTTATTTATGTTTTTTTAGTAGCTCGCTCAAACAGCCCAACCACCTTACCAGAGAGGAAACTAGGGCTTAGCTAGCCTAAGACATATCTTCCACGAAAAAGAAAAAGATACTCGAGGCAGGATCAGGTTCCTGAAGGTAAACTTTTGCCTTCTTTACGTTACTTACTTGGCTAACCCGACCAGATGGGGGGGGGGGGGGGGCGAAGCATCTCGATTGTTCAGTAGAACTAGGGTAACCTATATAAGGTCATTGCTCTCTGACCCGAATCCCACAAGTGTTTATATTGAGGTCTTCAATTCATCTCTCTCAAGCTTGCCTCGCGAACCTAGCAACTTCAAAATCTAAAGAAAACTCCAAGAAAAGTGTAATGGCACCCTTCAGCATCTCTTTGATAGCTACCACCCAATATTTTATACCAATGCATCATACTCTCGCGACCAGCTAACCTAGAGAATCAAAGAAAGAGTCAGTTACAAATAATATGGAATTCAAGGACCGAGAATAAAAGGGAATGAAAACAAGAGCCATGGGTGAGAACAAAGGAAAGAGGAAGTGCTCATAGGAGAAGAAGTAAGTTATTTCTAAGATCAGGAAGGTTGTTAAAACGAAGAAATTTGTTGTTGCGACCACTCTAAAGGAAGGCTCTTCAATCTTTTGAATAAATCGAGAAAAAAATCGGAAAAAGATAGACGAAGAGAAAGGAATGACCAATCGATAAAGGAAAATGAAACCATTCTGTTTCAATAGATGTACGGGAAAAAGTTAGGGGTAACGAACTAGGTGAAGTCATTAAATTTCACGAGATGTTCCAACCACTGCTAGATGTAATTCCAATAGCCAAACGAGAATGAATACCATACAGAAGAGTCAAGACCGGGCTCCCTAATATAATGTTTATCCGATGCATTCAGGATTGGTCGAATTGGTACAAAAGTTACAACATAAGAAAACCACAGAAAACACAACTTATTTGAATAACCCGGGCGACCTACCAATTGTAGAAGTAGGATCTTTGGCAAACAAAAAGTACTTAAGAAATACAATTCCAGTGTACTATCCTCTTTCTCATTTCGAGGAAAAGGTTCGGTTGGAGAAGGAAACAACAGAGGGATCCAAATCGAACCTAAATGGGAATGACATGAAAAGTTTTTTTCAAAACCTATCATTAAGGGCATGACGACAATATATGAGAGGAATAGAGAAAAACTCGTGATTGTCGTAGAGGGGAAAATCTAGTTATGGAATAGTTCAAGAACAGTAGTCTCAATTTCTTACTTATTCCTTTTAAATCATTCACTTATCGACTGAATGTCACGTAACATCGACTCCTATTACGCAATTCTGAACTAACTTTTCTCGATTCTAATATAACTTCTCTTTTTTGAGGAGAATTCTCAAACTATGTGAGCCTCCCGACGAAGCCAACAGAAATCCTATCTGAATACAAAAGATAAAAGGAAGTTTAATTAGGGTCGTATACCAGCCGCCTGTTCTAGAACTTCATGTTCCAATCAAAGCATATAGATTCGTAAATAGATTTGCATGTGTAGCCACTTCAGTCGTGCTCGTCGTTTCCCGAATAGAAAAAAAATATCTTTTTTCTAGGAACATGGTCAACCAGAAATTATTATATTTGCTATTTTTTATCCACCGATGTAAAATTTCTCCAGTTTTACATTCTCATATGAGACTATTGGCAAGCTTGTCAGGGAGGCACGAAGTGATGAATCATGCTCAAAGACGAGTCGATCCTTTGTTAAGGACGGTTTATAGATCATCCAATTCCCACAAATTCCATGAAAAATGGGTCCATGTAAATGATCGAGACCTGACAAAGAACAATGCTCCTTGCCCATATTGAGTTCGGAACCCAAGGGAAATCGTTGAGTGAACTGTATCTTCTTTGTGTTAGACAGAAGAACACCCAACATAAAGATGCATACTCCTCCATGTGAAAGATGAATCTTCATTCTTCGCACCCGCTCACGCTTTGCTGACCTATCACGTGGTAAAGAGAAAAAAGTACGAAAGAATAGTAAACAGAGCACACTACAGAAAGATTCTAAATATGACAAGTCACCCTTGGATTCGATAAGAAGGAAATGAAGAAGAGGAATAAAAGGAAATGAAACATTTCTAGCTCTATTTTTGGATGAGTTTCTCCCAATTATGTATGGTAATAGAATAGGACGGCTTGCTCCGACCAAGACTCCACTTTTGGCTCCGTCGATGGAGCATATGAATTTCCTGGAATGTAGATAGACCAAAAGAAGGAATATAGAGATAGAAATATGAATTATATTACCATTGAAAGAAGGGTCACCTGTGGAAACATCTCTACTAACAAAATATTTTAATAAGATGCGTGTTGCCGTTTCATAAAGGACGACCATGAAAGTACTAAAAAAGTTCTGCAGTTGGACCATCTGCTCTATCTGAGAACAAAGCATCTCTAGAGAAGACGCTCAAAGTCAATACAAATAGTTTACTGAACTTTTATACCCATCTTGCAAGGTGCACCTGAGATCAACCACGACCAAGATCCTCTCCTTTCAACCGAGTGACTTTGTCCCTCTCACTTGAAGGGTTCAAGGTTTTATTCTTTCATACCTTAGTCAATTTTTGACAAAGATTCTACCAAGACCTTTACCTTTAGATATGTAATTTCTATTATATTTGTCATTTCAAGATTGAATCAATTTTAGCAATGCAATTTAATTTGAAGAACTTTAGAGCATGCTTTGCTTCAAAATATCTAGCGTAGGACCCTGTGAAATGCACACTTTTTATGAACGTTTGATCATGAATCAAGTGCCCCTTCTTTATTAACCTCAAGTCAGCGCCTTCCCTCCCAGTTGTTGACCAGATTGGATAGTTTACCTGCTCTCTCAGTTCAGTACTCTTTGGATCAAATAACCAGTACTCGAGCGGGGACCAATTCTTCCTTTGAACTGGATTCGAAAGAGTACTCGAGTGGGAGATCCATCCCACCTCGAAACAGTACTCAAATTGAAGGAAAACTCCCCTCTTGAACTGGATTCCTTTCAACCCTACCTTTCTGTCTCATTTTCTCATTTCTCCCCTCTTCATCTGAGATTTTTGGAGAATATGACGTAGGAGAGCTCTGCCAATGGACAATTTTTGTAATATTAATGATTGAATCTTCCATTAATGAACGTCGCGGTTGACGTATAATTCTACTGATATAGAAAAGGAACTCCTTCGCTTTACCAATGTCCTTCGTGCTTGGCTAGCTTGCTGTGAATCTCTTCAACTTAGTTCTCTTATAGAATCCAAGTAGTTAGGTGCTAGCATATCACTTATGTGTAGCTTCGAAGCCAAATTATCCAAAAAGCACTAGCAGGGCGAAGAGACTCATATGTTCTACATGTGAGGGGAGTCTTTCAATCCTTCCCTACTTACGCTTGCCTACTCCACTATGATAAAAATAATACTTCCTTAAGTAGGCATTTACAGTTCTTCATTACACCTACCTGTATTATCTAACTTGAAAAGGAAGTTGGTTTCTCTTTGCTTATGATATTAGATCATCAATACTGGAATCCTAATAAGAAATATGACTTACACGCCTTCGCTTTTGATATACTTTAGGACTTGACCCATGAATATTGGCACTGAAATTGACTATGCCTAATCTATACTTTTGTTCCTTTACCTATTATTAGAAATTTTTTTATACTTTATTCGTTGGTTTAACATAACCACCTTTAGTACTTTACCTGAAAAACTCTGTAAGTTAACTAAGAGATTTAGACATGAAGGAACCATCATTCGATATACGAAAAATGGCTATTCCACCTCGCATAATGAAGGATATGCTCCACTCCACTTTTAAAAGTTTTCCTCCTTAACACAGAAAAACAGATCATCCTCAACCTACTTCCCAGGAAAAAAGGGTCACTTCTTTGAAATATTAATTAAAGATAATATTATGATATGTAGGAACCTTTGGCGGAGAACCTAGAAAAAAGGTTTTTTCCTACTCTCCAAATCAATCATCTGCATCATTTTACAAGTTTGACTTTTTAACAATGCAAAAGGTATGGTGGTGCTGATTAGTGGAAGGTGACGTTGGTGGTGGTGGTGTTTTCTATGTTATGTAGGTCGTTGCTTCACCTATCTTATTTCATACTTCTATTAAATATTAAAATTGAACTGTTTTAGGTTCTATTGGTGAATAATGAACTAGTTTTATTCATACACGAAGGGTTAATTGATTCTCATAAGTTTGATTATTTTGATTGTTTTATTTCATGTCGGAGACGGTGAAGGGATGACAAAGACAACACAAATGAACATTGTATTTTGAGGTGCACTATATATATACACATTGAACAATGTTTTCCTTTCAAACATTTTGTAAGATTCTTAAATTAATAAAATATATTCAAATGACAATTCTTGTTTTGTTATGATTTTTGTGTTGTGTTTCATAGTTCAATTATGATTGCATGTTGAGTATGGATATTATTAGATTGAATCATTTGAGTTGGATGAATTAGGGTGATTGCAGGGAAATGGGTAATATATTGGGGGGAAATGGATTTTGACTATGTCAACGAAGACTTGGCCTTTTTTTTGTCGTTGCAAATTTTTAACAACATAAATGATTTGTTGCTAAATTAGAACCAGAACCAATAAATTAGAACTAGAACCAATTATATCTAGTTTGGGTAGGGATATCTGTGTAATTAGCAACAAAACTAACAATTTAGCAACAATATATAAATGTTGTAAATAAAAAAAATTAGCAACGGCTGCAGCCGTGGCGACTAGCCGTTGCTGACTGAGATTTACAACAGAGATACAGCCGTTGCTAAAATCTGCAACATGGTGTTTAGCAACGACAAATACCTGTTGAAACCCTGTTCAGCAACAACTACGATTGGTTGCTAAAGGCTAAATTTTGTATAGTGTTTTCATCCCCATCAATATCGTCGGTGGAAAAAACAAATGGTATAATAAGTAGAGGGAGTTGTTCCAAATACTCTTCGTACATTGTATATGTAGCTCGATTTTTTCTTTCTTCTAGATCCCTAGGGGCACGAAGAGTACCATTCTTCTCTTTTATAGTCAACATTTCCATAGGTTGGATTTATTGCCAGGCGCGCACTTGCTTATCAGCTTCTAAACTTGCTTGGGACTCCACCAAAACAAGATCTTCCATCCGTTTGGCTTGACTAACTTGAGAAGGAAGCGTAGAGACCCTTTGTTTGACTTTTCGTATACTTGGTCCACCTTGATCCTTTCCTGGACGACCCCTTTTCCTTGGAGCTAGCACCTTTTCATACATAGCTTCGGTATACTCATGCCTGGAAGGGTTTCTTTGATTAGACAACCATTCCTTCAACTCTTTTCTTTGTTGTGACCTTGGATTTTGGTATTCGTCCTACCCATCGCCTTTCCCTTCGTCGATTCTTCAACCACCCTTAAACAAGGGTGAAGGGCTTCCTCCAAGTTGTGCATCAATATTTGCTTTTATGCCCCATTTGACTTAGAGTAACACTCAATTATTCGTCGGTACATATACGTCTCCTCAAATGCCACACAATCAACTTGTGCATGTTTGGAGTGAAAGATAATTGCTTCCGAAATTGAGTAATATCATTAATGTTAATCACTTGAGCATATCTACCAAGCATATGACAACACGGCATGATACCTATCATCACTTGCAGTTGCAAACTGAATTCTCCGTATCAAGATCTCTATACAACTGCAATTGTATCATCATGTAGTCTATTGCCCACAAAGATACTTTGCAAACTATACCTCTGAGAATCTCTTTATGTCTTAAATGCGCCAACGGGAAAATCTATACCGACTTTTTCTATTTCACCGTTCATAGATATCTTCCAAGACCGTCACAATCCCATTTTGACTGCTGACTAATATTTTCTTTAATCGGCCATGAGCGCCCTCTACAATGCTTTTCGCCTCGTTCTTGAAGTGTGGTTATTTATATGTCCATGTATACACAAACTTCTCCTTATGTGGTCTCAACCATTGTGTTTTGCAATACTTCATTGCTTTGGGGTAGTTTTTGCCTCATTCATCCTCAAAATTCTTCAGGTTGTATTCATAATCTTTCTCGGTCATCGACCAAACAAGTTTATCCCATGCTTTTTGAAAAAGAGACCACTTTACTCCCTCTTCGGTGTACTTTTTATCAATTAACCTTTTCTTTTCTTCTTGTTCTTCCGCTTTTAGCTTACTAATACGTTCATCCTCTTCCTTCGACCTCTTGGCACCTTTTTTTGATTTAGGAACTTGGATATGATGTTGTATTGGATGTGCCATGTACAAAGGAAATTTTTTACTTTCGGGAAATCTACCTTTATGGCATTCATTAAGGCTTGATCGTTATCCGTTACAATAACCTTTGGGGTGTGCTCGCCATGATAAATCGGCTTTAATGTTTGCAACATCCAAATGAAACTCACATCGTTCTCGTGATCCATTAAACCCCACGCCACCTTCAATGAGTTTTTTTTCCGTAGTGTGGCAAACAATGTTCAACAACGATATATTGTACTTGTTTTCCTTATAAGTAACATTTATCAACATGATTTGGTGGAAGCATTGAGCCAATTAGATCATCATCAGATCGTCAAAAATATACGAATCACTTTGCCATCCCTTTCTTCGGTTCTCAACGTGTAGTTGTGTTGCTCGTCTAACCATACCGATTGTTGCATAACCAATCTGTGGTGGTGGTGGTGGTGATTCATCTGATGCGGATTCAACATTTTTTTTGAGTTCAATTCGATGAATCATATGGTTCTTCATCGATTATAAAAATCTGAACCGGATAAAATTTTGATGATGATGGTTTTGATATTATAAATTCTCTCTCTTTGTGTTTGAGAGTTCGATGGACGTGTTCTTTTTTTGGGTCATGATTGGTGTCGGTGGCGGAAGAAATTGTTTATGGAATGGATGTGGTCAAACGTCAATAGGGATAATTTGGTATGAGTTACGAAAATATGTTGATTAGGTCCCAGTTAGCGAGTCAACTACGATTTTTATTCTTTTTGGATCACTTTTTGCTCTCCTTTTAACAAAAATCAACTATATAATCTGTAATCATAATTTACTAACTAATTAATCAATTTTAGTATTAATTAATCAAGGATATATCAACTATTACAAAAAATATATGGATAAAAGATGTATCGTTATTACTTCTTAATGACTTATTTTGTTTTATTAGTAACCCCAGCATAAACCCTCAAATTGGGAAGGTAAAAAGGCCCAATACCCAAATGAGCTCAAGAAAGGCAGAGTGCTCCCGCGAAATGTGTGGTCCCTGTAGCCATCCAGGTAGCCATAATCTGCAATTTTTAACCGTCAGATAAAAACAACCCCTTCCCATCAAGAATCAATGATAAAAGCTGTGTGTGTCCCTCTTCTCTCTCTTTTCTCTCCCCTCTATTGTTACTCTTTTTCTATCTCTCAATGCAAACCCTCAAATTCCCAAATTCTGGCCACATATCCACAGTCTCACAAAACCATAAAATCAACTATGGATTTTCATCAACAATATCTCCATGCATTAAACTACCTTACATCGTCAACTGTAAAGGAATTGAAATTTCTACCCAAAAATCTAGCTCTATTAACTCTTTTGACTTCTCTGGAAACAATCGAGTAGTAGATGGTAGCACTATCTTAAAAAATGTTAGTCATAGAGATGCTGATATTGCTACTCTCGGTAATCTCTGTGTTGATATAGTTCTTAATGTTCCTACTTTGCCCCCACCTTCGCAGAATGAGAGAAAAGCTTATATGGAACAATTATCTGCTTCTCGTCCTGACAAGGTTAGATTTCTTTTATATTTACTCTTTTTTAAGGTTTTTCTTTTATTTTTACTGTTGTGATTTATTTAATTTTTGCTGTTGTTGATATTCCTAAAATTTTATTCATATGGAATGGGTTGAATGTTTGATATGAAAAAAAATGGTTTTTAGAGATATTGGGAAGCTGGTGGCAACTGTAATGTGGCTATAGCTGCGGCGAGACTAGGACTTAATTGTGTTACAATTGGCAATGTGGGTAATGAAATATATGGACGTTTCCTGTTGGATGTGCTTCATAATGAAGGGATTGGTATGGTTCCAATGAATGAAGATACTGATGATGTTGTTGAGAGTTTGTTTTATGAAACACTTCTTTGTTGGGTATTGGTGGATCCTTTACAAAGACATGGATTTTGTAGGTAAGACAATTTGAATTGTGGAGTTATTTATTATATTACTCCTATTGCAATTTATAATCCCCTAGTCATACTGCTGTAAAAATGCTTGTGACTTAATTGGTTGGGTGCTTCCATATGACTCATCGTCTTTCTTATTGCAGTCGTGCTGATTTTAGCAATGAACCTGCATTTGGATGGATGAGAGTTCTGTCTAAAGATGTAAAGATGGCAATTAAACATTCCAAAATTCTTTTTTGCAATGGTTATACCTTTGATGAGCTCTCCCCTGTTTTGATAATCTCAGCACTTGATTATTCCATTGAAGTAGGGACGTCATTCTTTTTTGATCCTGGGCCACGAGGAAAGACTCTAGCTACTGGGACCCCTGAAGAGCAAAGAGCACTTGACCAGTGTTTGAGGATGAGCGACGTTCTTCTTTTAACATCAGATGAGGTCCAATTCACATCTTATTATAGATTTTGTTAGTATGACTTTGATTGTATTTATGATTTATTAGATTGGATCTGTGTAACAACGACACCTTGTTTTCATATTTTTGCCATGTTGTCACTGATTGACACTGGTATTCATGAGGGATATGACAACAGCACTGCTAGCCATTAATCTTTAAATATTGTCGCAACTTAGTTTTATAAAGCTTGGAAAAAATGGAAGAAGAAAGAGAAGAAGAAACATGGCTGCCTTTTCATCAGTATTAGCCTGGATGTACCTATTTTCTTTTCCTTGGAAGAATGTGCATACCTTTAACCTAACCTAACTCCCATGTCTCCATATTTAGTGTTTTTAGGTTGCCCTATCGGACGCTCGTACCAGTGTCAGATCCCTTCACTCATACTCATGTCGTTGTTTTATAGGATTGGTCCCTAGTGGATTCTGCATAGTTATACTTTCCTCTTTTTTCTGACAACCACGTTAAGGAGTAACATGCTTGGGATGGTTATATGACAATGAAACAATTACTTCAATTTCAATAGCTCTTATATCCGCCCATATGTCTAGAGCTATTCTGCAGTCTGCAGGAGTGTGACTTTATGTTCAGCCTTCCCCACATGTTATGTGACTTGATAGTCCTTGGGTAGAGACAGAGAACCTCTGACTGCTAGTCTCATCATGATAAATAACAGCGTTAGTAATCTCTGCTTTATGTTCAGCCTTCCCCACATGTTATGTTAACTAGATTCAAGATGCTACAGTTTGGGCATTTGATTGGGAGTGCATCATTCAGGTATAAACACATTTGTTTGTCAATTGACTGGAAGTTATGCATTCATTTCTATGCAGGTCTCCATTTTTTCGTTTCGTTAAATGATAAAGTTGGATGAAAGAACCGTTGTGTATACGCAACTAACCTATCCTGATTTTAAAATTTATGCGCCAGGCTGAATCATTGACTGGCATCAGAAATCCAATTCTGGCTGGTCAAGAGCTGCTTAGGAAAGGTGTGCGCACGAAATGGGTCATCGTTAAGATGGGTCCGAAGGGTTCAATCTTAATCCGAAGTTCTAGTATAACCTGTGCACCTACATTTAAGGTATGTATTTCTCTTTTACTGCATCACAGTTACCATTTGCTTGCATATAAATAATACAGATTCATGTAAGTTGGTCATAACTTTTTAGACTCCCATCAGGTGAACGTCATCGATACGGTTGGGTGTGGAGATAGCTTTGTCGCTGCTATTGCATGTGGATACATACACAATATGCCCACCATTTATTCATTAGCATTAGCAAATGCAGTGGGAGCCGCAACTGCCATGGGCTGTGGAGCCGGTAGGAATGTTGCTACGTTGGAGAAGGTTATCGAGCTTGTCAAGGTTTCAGATCTAAATGAAGATGAAAGCTTTTCTAACTTGCTTGATCTGGAAAACATTCCGAACTTACCTGAAATCATACTCCTATCAAAAGCACTCATAAATGGAAGAAATGCTCATCTGATGAATCATGTTTCACTCAAAAAAGTGGTTTGTGAACTTTTGCCCAAGCTTGAAGATGTACACGAAAACAGAATCGTTCCATCTTGAGGGGGAGATGAATAAGAAAGTGCAATCTTGAAGAGCTCATAGTAACTTCCTCAAGATGGAACGATTGCCTCATACAGATTTGACTAGTGGATGCAGGAATAGGATTGACGATTTACTCCTTTATGTGGGTTAATGTTGAGATGGAATCCTTGGTGGTAATTTTTCTGACTCCAAAAGATCCCACTGACACGTCTGTATTTACAATTTATCAAAAGATACAATTTCCGTTGTCCACGACTCCGTGGGATAGAACTGAATTATAATTTTTTGTATTGGTTTTCTCTGGTTTAAAGTCAGGCAGGTAATTGTTAATTTTCTGACATTTGTTCCATTCTTTTTGGACTCGTCATATTAATCATTCTCACAGAATATGGCCAGCAATCATCATTTTTAATCATCTTCAGAGAAAATGGCTTGGACATCGATGTCCTCATACTGCGTAACAATAACAACCTCTGGACTGTCCCCCTAAGTCCTTATCAGTCCTAGGATTCTTCCCACAACAAATTTGGAAACAATAATGTCTGTGAGTCTTCGACCAAGAACAATATCTAGCTGCCACAAAAACATGTTATGATTCCTAAGGAGTGCAATGTGGTTTTCCATGGATACAACACAGCACTGGAATGGACAAAGGAACTGCCGAAGTGGAGCTAGTCCAGCAAAAACGGGATAAGGTGATAGAGTTAAGCGCCGTTTGGTATTGTTATTTTTTTGTTCATAACTTCAGTTTGTAATTAACTTTGACAAGAATTTGTTAGGTAAAAGATAATCCAAACGCTTCTCTACAAAATTTTAGGCCAATTTTTAAAGGGTTAATTGATGTTTGATACTTAAATTTTATCCAAAAAATAATATTTGGTCTAATATTCTCCAACTTAGTAATTAATACCTTGACTTTATGTTGATCCGAATTGACTCCCTAAATGATGACCTGTTCAACTTTTGACTTGATTTATTTTGTCTGCGCTCCTCCAAAATAATAATATATTCTTATTACATCTCCAACTCTCACCTTTATCTTCTTCAAATTTTAATTCTAGGGTTCTCTATAAATGAATTCAAAAAATCTTAAATAGTTACACGCAATAAGCAACAAATAGTTCGATTTAGAAAGTGAGTTGCTAAACCGATGTTTTATGTTATATCGTTGTTTGTACCCTCTATAAAACAACCATAAAACCCACTAGTCAAGCCCGCCTATCCCAGAAGAAGGTTCCAGATGTCTTGTTGTCCAAGTTACTTGCATACGAAGTTTATCTCACAGTTAGGGTCTAACATAGACTATATAAATACATGGGTCTAAACCATAAAGAACTTTCTCTACGTTTTCTAACCCGGAGAAACACCATTGTAATCCTTATATCAATAAAATATCTCTCCCAAGGTGATTCGTCCATGGATGTAGGCATAACTCGCTGAACCACATTAAATTCTTGTTTCTTTTATTTATTTTTAATTTGTGTTCTTACCTTATTTCACCATCATCATCATCAAATCAATCATGTTTTGTTTCGAAAGTAATTTTTGGTACAAACAATCGTGTACAAGGAATCCAATTCAAGAGTTGTATATTTATTTACAAAAGCTTTTAAAGAAAGGATTGAGCTAGTAACATGAAGAATCTATTCAGAAGTATTAGAAGATGAAGAAAATTATCAGCCATTCAATATTAACAAAGTTGTGGTGAACCCAAGACTGGAACTTCTTGCATTCCACCATAATTTTCCCTTCCCAAAAATACTACAATATGGAGGAATGCAAGCTGTTATGGATAATGTCTTATTAGAAAGTTCATTTGACTGATCTTGGAATTCAAATAAGACCGCCCAGAATCAAATTCTCATCATAATCAAATTAGAGGAGAATTACATGGTTTAGATTAATTGGATGATAGAGTACATAAAAGAGATTAAAGATTGACATGTGAGAACTTCTTAGCTGGAATAGTACCATGTTCATTTCCAGAAGTTGATGAGAAATTATTACTAGATGAATAAGAGAAACAAGTCATGAAGGTATTGGAGTCCTCATATGATTATATAACTTGGTTTGTTGTCGAATTCGACAACTTGAGCGAGAATTCAGTGATTTGGGTGAGTTTTAAGTCGTGAAAACATGAGAAATATCAGTTGTTGTCGTTGGTTTTAAATGATGAATGGCTACGGATTGATGAGTATTTAGTGTTTGTGTAGGTTAAGAATTGTTGAGTGTTTATCCAATTGGAATTTGCAGGGAAGAAAAGCTATAAAAAAGAGGCACAAAACACCAATAGTAGAGGGATCTCCATCATCAGTTTCATGCACAACATATAAGTGGGAAAAGACCTGAATGACCATCTACCACCACAAGATAAGTGCATTTGCCTGAGCACCAATTTCACACGAACTGTTCGTCTGTTGAAGTCCATGAATTGTGAAAGTACGATAATTTGCTGGTCAGGATTTGTACCTTCGTAATGTTTAGATTTTAAATAGGATGTGGATTTCTTTGATAATTCTTCGTTACTTTGTTATGATTTAGAATTTAGAAACTTAAACTAGGGTTTGGATATTTGTTAATAAATTCAAATGAAAGGAGTAAGGAGAGAGAAATTAAATATTTAATTTATTAATGAGAATGATTTCTACCTTACAAAATAACTCTTACTGGATATATATACAAGAGATGATCCACATATTTGTTATATGATCTGCGGGGACCAATTAAATTTCACGTATGTATCCATTGGGACCCAGCATATCACTTTACATTTCCCATCTCATATATGGAGACGTCTAATCTTCACTCTTGTATATTCCGGCTCTTCAGATGCTCATCTTGTCAGCTCAAGGATATTCTCAGCTACTTCAAGCTCCAAAATCCAGCTCCTCGATGTCTAGCCATCTCTTCTTTCCAGGTGTTTTATTATTCAGCTCCCAACTTTATTCTCTAGATATTTGTAAACCTGTATGCATAACTCGAGCTGTTTCCACATCACTTAAGTTATTATCACGTTATTTAGGCGGTTAGAGATCTCGACTCGAGATTTCTTCTTAGCTTTCAGCGCTTGGCACTGACGGCTTCCAGCTACGGGTAAATGCGATATTTTGTCATCTACATATTTTCCCCCCAGTTTCACTAAAGCTAATTTGAGACTTAGCTTTAATTAAACCTATATTGTATTATATCAGTACCTTAGGTAGCTGTGACAGTTGCTCTGTGTTTTGGATAGATGAATCATCTATTATATACCTATAGCTTATACAACTGATTATACTTTTTCTTAGAGATTTAGAACTTGGTTACAGATCTTTCAGCTATTATGTACTTATAGCTTGTACAACTGATTTTATTATAGCTTAGAGCTTTAGAGCTTGGTTACAGATCTTTTGATATTTCTTCATTTTTTTTCTTGTTTGAAATATTTTATGGGTCAGCTTTTTGGTGACTATCACCTCATATTTTTCCTCAGTTTCATTGAAAATTAATTTCAATTTCTAGTTTAAACTGCAAATTCAGCTTATATATATTTCGGAAACTCCAGTAACCGCTTGTAGTGGGTAGTTATTTTCGTTTTAACTACTCTTATTGGTCGAATAAAAAGCGTTACCTACACGTGGCTTGATTTAACCTTCCATCTTCCCTTTTTATTCTCTCGTATAAAGAGTACTCCTCAAATCATTATTAGGTTAAAAGTTTTTTTTTTCTCTTTCAGTTTCAGTTATTATAAACTTATGAAAGTTCAAAGTTTTATACTTACCTTCCTCTTAGATTTTATCTTCAATTATCAATCATGGTTACTGCAATTGAAGCTTTGCATAGAAAATTTTCTCATATTCGATTGCTAGATTATTAATCCGCCACCCTAATCCTTATACTGATCTTTTGGTTGAAGTTTCAACTTATTCTTCAGTCGAGTTACTCTTATCAGAACGTAATTTTTTTTTTCTTCATATTTCCCATTCCTATTATCGTTCAAGATTATCTGAGGGTGATCGATTGCACTCCAGGGAAACTGAATAACAAGTTTTATTGTATGATGAAAAAATGATTTATTACAACGAAAATGCTCTTAAGGAAAGTGATTGCATAACAACATTGGATATTTATCAGAGATATAATGTTTTTGGTAATCCTTTATTTTCATCTCATGGTATGTTGAAATCTCTTTTTAGAAATAGTAGAGATATTACGCTCGGTCTGGAGACTCTGAATAAGGGTGATGTCGGTCATGGAGTAGTTGGCATTAGCCTTGATGTTGAGAATCGTCCCATCATCATTTCAGGCCCATGGAAGTTGGGTCCTCATAATCTTATGACTTTTTTCAATCCAGTTCCAAATATCTGTAAGTGTTCATCTAAATTTCTCCGACAAATTCAGGGCCATTATTATTCGTTAACTGAAAATTTAGCTAATAAAGATCAAATTACTAGTTGTATGGTCCAGACCTCTACTATACCAAAATAGAGATTTTGTTACACACAAAATATTAAAATCAATTTAAGTCACACAAATAAGTGTGATTTTTGGTGTTATTTAATTGTACACATGGATTTTTCACACTTACAACTGTGACTTTAGTTAATTTAAATCACAGTTAAAGATATCATATGTTCTGTAACAAATCCGCTGACAGTTAAAAATATATATATTATTTCTATATATCTAGAATTTACA
The DNA here is from genome assembly GCA_023531435.1 of Papaver californicum. Lineage (NCBI taxonomy): Eukaryota > Viridiplantae > Streptophyta > Magnoliopsida > Ranunculales > Papaveraceae > Papaver > Papaver californicum. The sequence continues at coordinate 12,028,521 of JAJJMC010014301.1, read as the reverse complement.
TCTACCCTTTCACCTGACCCCTAAGCCTAGTTTATTTACATGACGTAATCCATAACAAAATTACATAGTGTGCACATGCAAATGAATTAATATAGAAAATATATTTTCCTAAAAATGTTCCCAAATTACATTAAAAAATAGAACATAAAGCGAACAACTATCATGAAAACCAAGTACATTAATCAAAATAAAGGAACCCAGACAGATATCGTTTGTAGCTTTAGATAAATGAAATTAAAAAGAAACCGCGTCAAATTGTGGACTTTGCTAACCTGGGCTGTAAAGGAAAAGATTTCTCTGTAGGATGTAACATGTATCCTAGTAGAGGTATAAATTGGGCCGTACTAATCCAATATAGTTCAATCCAGTACGTGAGTTAGTACAGTATGGCACAACAAGGTAGTTTCATATGTTGTGTTGGATAGACTAATCGGTTCAGTGGCACAGCACAATAAGCGGTACTGATTAGCATATGGCACAGCATAACACGTTAAAAATCACGCTGTTATATGTATAAAACATTACATAATACGGTATAATACGACACATTTTATGTATATTTTATAAAAAAATGTTTATTCTAATCAATTTTTGATATTTTATTTCGTTATGTTGTGTTACTTATATAACAACACATATATTATCTAAGTATATATATTATCTAAATATCTGGAATATATCAACTTTGAAAAATATAAAATAAATGTGTCAGACACAACACAGGACGATACAGCACGTCCTCAAACACAGCATATCACGACATTCTTAATCTCTGACACGATACAGTTTGACAAGTAATACGATAAATTCGTTTGTTAATGGACTGTGCTGGGCTGGTCCGTTTAACACCTCTATCTCCCAGTTTAACAAGTACCTGTACAATGTTGTGAACTCCTCGTTAGATAAAATTTCATGACAACTTTACACGTCAACAGAAGTGGAGGCCGTATACTAATTAGTGTCCCATTCCCAAGAAACATAATATATATATATATGATATAATCACCGGTAATTAAATAAAGATTCCTTTTTCAAAGAAAAACAACCATGGAGGTAAAATGAATTAATATGTTTAATAATAGGGAAAGAGAATAATTTTATGGAAAATATATTTCATGGAATCAATATCTGGAAAGGTAAGGAGAGATTTTTCATTGAATTAAGTTTAAAACATATTCTATACAACTTTTCTTTACGTGGATTCATAATTTTATAAAAATAAATTTATAATCAAATGATAAAAATATTATTTTAATAGAAAAATGGCTAATTCTATAGAATTAAATTCTATCGGACATAATATAAAGAAAAAGAGTTTGAAAATGAAATTAAGTTATGTAACTCATTAAACGGAGAACGTCCCAGCTCCAATTCAGGAGGAATACTCAATCCATTCGCATGTGACCACATCTAGAGTTGTACCTAGGAGATTTAAAGGACTCTCCACTCGCCAGAGCATACGAAGAACGCGTAAAGCTCCAGCCACAAACCTGGGATCGATAGTTAGCCGTGACTGCTATCATTTCAAGGGTGAGTGGACCTGTTTCCAGAAAAATAAAAAAAATAAGTGTACTTAAGGATTTGGTCTGTCATCTATCTCTGCATACACAATGTTAGTGGGCATCATCTTACCATATTCTAATGTGTTTGTTCGGTTGTTTAATTCTCCATCACTCCTTACTGTCCATCAAAGAATTTTCGCATTAATGTGGATTTTATAATTTCTTATTTTTAAATAGAACCAGTAGAAGCCAGAAAATACTACTGAAAACCACCTTATGCAAAACTGTCAGACCAAAATTCTAGTCCAGTTTATAAGAAAAAGCTTTTTAAAACGCACTTTGTAACGAAAGATGGAAGAGATAGTTTTTCCAAGAATATAAGATGGAATTTCTAACTCTAAGTTCTCTTAATGAGTTTTTATCTATGAGCTGATGAAACTCTGACACAAACAAATTTTCTCCCTCTCCATTGAGAAGTTTTTCCAAGCACCAATTTCAGAATTTTGCTGATAAACACTACACGATTAGATACGGTGAGTGGCAACTGCAAAATAGGGTCGTAACAGTTTTGCTCTGTTAGGAAAGTCGATGTTGCAATATTTCACAACAGCTATATACCGTTGCAAATTTTGGTCGCAATAAGTTTGAACTGTTGCAACTTTAAAAGATCAACTGTTTGAAACAGTTGCGAAATTAGATAGTCGCAACAGTTCTAAACAGAGTGTGAAACTTTTATAACATCAAAAAAATAGTGGTTTTGACCGGGCAAAACCAGGTCAAAATTAAAGTTCCTTGTAACAAAATCAAGTTACCCCTGTTAAAATTTTGGTTCCCAGCATTCTGAACACCAAGCAAGCATTAAATCATTCCCTAAATTCCAGTTCTTTTACTCTTCAGTTTAACCATAGTATTACATCCAAGGAAATCATTCAAAGTATTGAAAAAAGAATTAAATCTTACATATTGTGCTAAGAAAAATAAAAATCTTAGAAGAGATTTCTTCAATTAGATATAGTGGTTTGTAATTTGGTATAATCATGCTTCATATTTGTCGTGGGGTTTGCAGAAAACCTAAAATGTGACAAGACAAAAAATGAATCAAACAAAAGGCCTTGTAAATAAGGCCCGGTCTACTCAAATGATTGCTAAGACTGATGTAATCATTAGAAGTTCAACAAACACAAACATATTTTGTGTGAAAACGCAGACTAACAGGCTCATACATATCTTACAACGAAGTTGAAAACTACGCGAGTACTAAATAATTATAAACTGAGTATAAAAGATAACAATGGAAAAAAGGACATAACACAAAGACCTGAGATTACCGAAGTCCGAAAAATAACAACCGTCAAGAACATCCTTCACCTACAAACAAACTTAGAAAATCAGAAGTCTGATATTAATCAATGGTGATGGAAAACAGATAGGATGAGAAGTATTCATTTAACTCTTGATATTTTTAGATGTAACTACCGTAGGTTTATCCTGTTCAACATCAGAAAAATGCTTCACATCGAGCAGACGGGAATCAATCTTTACAGGGCTGAAGCACAAAAAAGATGGGGATCATTTTTAACCACTTAATTACATATGATATTTTATCAGAAATATTATGGATGCACAAGAGGAACAAGAAGTACGTCTTGATCAGTTCAGGGAGTAGATTACATTTTAGTCGCAATGCTTACCTGGCGAATTTTGCTTGATTGTGCATATATAGTCCTCTTGACTTGATTTTTACGCCTCTGAGTGAAGCCGATACAGAACATCCTCAGAGTGAAGTTGTCTGTTGTCTTCACATATAATTTAAGTGCTAGAACACAATTCACTATCTTTCCAGATTTTCCTCCCTACAAGTTCAACCGAAAAATCAGAAACTCAACATGTCAACCATAAGTTGAATACAAACGAAAACCAACCCCAAAAAAGATACAGCTCAACTGCACCAAAAAAGATACAGCTCAACCATAAGTTGATAAAAAAGAAACAGTATCAAACAAAGTGAATTCAAAAAATTCTCACCTTATTTGGAGGGTACACTTTTTCCTTGTACCAATCAGGCCTATTTGGTAGATCAATTGGTACCAATTTGATCTTTTCTTGCAATCCCTACACCTTACAATAAAATTTTGAATCAGAAATCATTTGAGTTGGTAGATTACTGCCACCACTTCAAACAAGGGTTATACAAAGAGTACTTACCTTGCAATTCCTTGTAATCCATACACGCTGAGCATAAGGGCACATGTATGAAATATACAACCTTAATGTTCCATCGAAAACAGAAGGCGGTTCTGAAGTTGAACCAAGCGCAGGTTTCAGCTCCTCTACCTGAACATTCCTGAACCAAAGCCCGACAAAATACAAATTAAAACACAAAATTCGTAAATTCTATGAAAACCCACAAAGAAAAAGTGAGAATTCTTACAAAGTAGTCGGTTCCATCGATGCAATTGCAGTAATAACTCTGGTTTTTTATAGTTCTAGAACAGAGACAAGGTGGGGGAGTGCAGAAGATTTGGTATCATTAGGGGTTCTTATGCTAGTGATGAAGTAGTTAAATGGAAAGAACATGAACTCTAGGTTTAGGTTTCAATTGCTAATCAGCTAACACAATCATATTTTCCTTAAAGTACCTTTGACAAACAGAAACCCTAAAATTTCATCTAAAAATAATGACACCATTTTAACAAACAAAATCTGAAGCAAAAAGTTACATATCGAGATCTAAATAACAAAACTCAAATACTAAAGAGCGAAATAAAGAAAAAGGGTTATACCTAGAGTCTCGAAGTTTAGCAGTAGATTTCTTCTCGACACCAAGAACAACAGTATCAGTACCTTTAACACCAACAACTACGTTTCCTTTCCGTACAACTTCTAAGGCATACTCAACCTGAAAAAGATGACCATCAGGTGAGAATACTGTGATACTGAATTTTGCTTAAGTAAATCTTCAACGAAAGAAGCTGTAAAGAATAGTATACAGAAGTAAAGCAAAATCAACGACTGCAGCTCCATCTCTTTACTGGTTTCTCTGTTCAAATCCTCCGCAAATTCTCATGACTTCTGTGCAAACTCAAATCAGATAAAAACCCATCTTTCCATATTGATTTTAACTCTAACTCCATCCCAATCTCTTCCATTCATCTCAGTGAAGAACAAGAACAATGGATAAGACATAAAATTCTTTAAAAAATTGAAGAACCCTAACTAGATTTTGTAACAAAATAAGAAATCTCAGGAAAGACAATCCATGCCCAGGTAATAAAACGTCGTAACCATTATCAATAAAAATGTTGACATCAAATAGATCTCTTCCATCTATCACCTGACCTAGTTAACACTTTGACCACTAGTCCACTCAAAGTTAACTTCCAAAGAAAAAAATTAAATAATAAGCTAAAAATAAAATAAAATAAAATTACATGTTGATGCAGTAACCTTCACAATTGAACCAACAATGTAGGTTTCTCTAAATCAAGCAACTCATTATCCAATATACTGCAAACTCATATACAGTAGACAAAAACGGTCAACAACCCAAACAAAAAAGTTTCATAAAACAATAAAACAATAAAAACATGACATAAGGTGAAAAAGATAGTCTACTTGATACAAACAGTTCATTTAGAATCCTACAAGACGAGCATGGAATGCGAACTGAAAATATTTTTGGTTTAAATAATTTACTGTTTCATTATCTGCACATACATTTATCCTCTTCATAACTGACTATCACATTAAATTTGAGCACAATTAAAGACCTGATTTCACTACTTACAACAATTCCCTTGAGATTGAACAACTTCTCCTTATTGTTGAATCTAATCACGAGTTCGTCTGGTTACAAAATGTAATGGCCTGTAACAATGACAGGTTCATAAATCTAAATTATCTCTATTAATGGTGAAATTTGAAAGCAAAAAACTATATTTTTAGCAAGAAACTTTTAAAGTACCTGCATAACTTTCTTTAGTACTGAAGAAATCTTATCCCTATGCTAGAAATCAATGTTGCAGAAACACAAGATTTTCTCTAGCTTCAACACCCGAAAAAAAAACCCAAAGTCATTTCAACAACCGTTTTTATGGACAACAACATCAGTAGAACAAGAAGCATAAACACTAATTGTAGCTGAAGCAGCAAGTGTGTATAATAATCCTTCAGCTCATTCCTGAAAATCAACAGAAAAAATTAGAGGGATTTCTTGTAAGCTGAATTCGATTCTATGAACTTGCTCATATCAAAATTTTCTATAGAAAAAACATAGTCAGAAAAATACAGATCCAGCAAAACACAAAACCCCCAATTTGGTTTCAAAGTTTATGATTTTCTCCATAAAGACAATACAAATTCTCAATAGATGAGATGAAAAAACCCTTACTTTAGCAATCGAAAACAAAAACACAACAATAATGAACCATAACCGAAATCGAATACAACCCTAAAAATCTATAACTTATGAGATGACATAACCCTAACTTAAGAAAATGAGGGAGGATCTAAGATTTACACTGATGTTGACGTAAATGTTCGATGGGATCTCTGAATCAGTGTAGTTTTTGGTGTTGCTAGTCACGGTGTAGGTTGTAGAAACTTGAAGAATGGAAGATAATCATGGTGGTGAAGGTGGTATCTGGAAGGTTTTACTGGTGGTGAATGTAGTATTCGGAGGTAATGGAAGAGGCGAAGAAAGAAATGAATATGAGAAGATAATATGAAGCGAGTATTAATTAGGGTAGAAATAAACCCCACACACCACACACGTATATGGCACGCCTATGAAAATTGGGTAAAAATAACCAACCCATTCTACAGAGATTCAACAATTTGGGCGGAAACAACTTAAAAGTGTAGCCAGCCGCACTCACGAGTGGCGCATGTGCTGAACTAAAATGTTACAAATTGCAGCAAACTAAAACAGTTGCGAATTTGCAACTGTACACAACAGTTGCAAGTATTTTGCAACAAAAGTATTTGTTGCAAATTCGCAACAGGACCAAAGCTATTGTAAATTTTTGTTGCTAAAACCCATCTTTGGTGTGGTGAAATGAACAGAATTTTGCTAGAGTCAAACTTCTAGTGAGTATGAGGTTATATAAATGAGAGAAAACAAGATGTTGACTTACCCAAGCAAATCATGTCTTCCATTGCTATTGAAGTTAAATTATTTATTAATTAAATATGTATCCTGCATTTACCATAATAGTTAACAAGTGATGATTACACATAGTACCAAATAATACGCAGTGTCAAGTATAGTAGGCATGTTCTGCAAACGTGGTACATTTGCTCATCAATATGTTTAGTTCTTTTGATAGAACAAAGAAAAGTGATGGTTATACATGGCTTCGATTATCCTAAAAAATAGTTCAAATCTAACCCCAACCTGTAAATACATTGCTACCTTGCCATAATTGTACCAGTCTGTTATTAATGCGAAGATCGGGTAGTGACAACCCAAATAACCAGTAGTTAACATCAAATGAGTGACCAGAGTTTATTATTAGAAACAATGTATACAATATACAAGTCATTAAAGGAATGAAAAACAAAATAGGATTACCTCACCGACAATATTAAGACTAAGAGAATCCCCCAAGATAGACGTTTGGGTTGATGGTTGATTAATGCAAACCTGTAATTCAGTGAGTAAAAACCATAAGAAAATTTAAGTAACCATATATGTACCTGGTAATCATGTCAAACACTAATGCATTATGATCGTTCAGAATACTAAGTCAGATATATATAGAGTAAACAACAGAAGTACCTAAGGTGGGAAGAGAGTGTCAGCTAACGTATCTAAAGGTTACTGGTGCAATGCTTGGAATAAGCAATGATATGAGCATGCATTCTATATTTATAGCTTATTGACACCAAAAAAAATATGTATATCAGAACATAAAAACCTGCCAAGCATTCTCAAACTATACAAATCCCCACCATTCCCTTCATTCTATATGAATACCCTCTGATTAATGACTACAAAAGAGACCCGCATTAGATTTCCAAGTCATTGTTGCATTTAATAATACAAAAAAACTATATATAATGTTTCTCGTAGAGGTTGAGAACACAGTAACTAACTCATACTACCTCCGTTTCAGGAAAAGAGTTATTATTACTTTTTCAAATTGGCTTATTTCTAGACTAAAATGAAAAAGTGATGGTAACACTTTTCCAAAACCGGAGGGAATATTAAAGACTTATGAATACCGTGTACCTGGACCAAAAGAGCTAACCACCCGAATAAAAAAACTCCAGATTATAGTAACATATCCTTCTCCCTCCTCCTTTACCCGAGTTTGGGTCCGACAATACAAATGACAAGGCACTTGCATTGGCGGAGTTAAAAAGGGGTTCTACGGTGGGTTACCAACCAAAAACAATACAATAATTGACAAACATAAATTTCATTAATACCAACTATATTTTACTGATATATGCTGTGGATTTATAAAAAAAATAAAAGAAGTTTGTCTTTAGCATTAACTAGTTTCATACGCTCATAGATAAAAAACGAAAGGAATATAGCCTAAGCAGCAACAATGTGGTAAACGTGGATTCAACAATGTAAGTGCAGTAAATGGCGCTTGAAGTAAATATTCAGTTAACAAACTGCAACCGCTTCTCGCTCCATACCAACCAACCACCGATAACATATCCAAATAACAAGTTATTTTAGGGTAAAAATAAATGTACTGCAAAATGGTATTTTCAGGTAGGTTCGAGAGATCAAGCTTGAACAGGACGAGCCTAAACCAAGAAATGGTCGTTCACGTTCTGCTTCGGTTACAAAAATAGAAAGGATTTGGATAAGTTTTAGGGGAGGGAAGCAAATAACGTTGAGAAAATATCAGTGTGATAATGTATGAAGAAGAAGATGGATTCTATGAGAAGAATCGCTAATTCTGTAGATTTTGTTTCTTCATAATGAATATCTTGTCTGTCTTGTTTCGAATAGATGAGAATCATCTATTTATAGTTCAAAGGAGACACATTGATTTCTCGTAAGTCCTGGAATTTAGGGAGAAGTGGAGAAGTGATGATTATGGAGAATGTAGTGGGGTGGTTCCCGGAAATTAGGAAAAACCTGTATGACCACTACTCTTCATCCTCTCAACTGCTTCATACCCTCCCACTGCTTATTACCTTCTTGTTCTTGGAGGTGGTGCCACCACCCACGATTTCCGTAGACCGCTAGTCTAATACCCTAATGAGAATTCCCCCATGTTATATTTGATATCTCGTGGAAATAGTGGAGTCATAAGCCACTATGGTTTTAATTAAGTCAAGTCAAGTCAAATGACTTGCTAAGTCAGTGAGGCAAGTTGTGCGACTTACTGGATTGACAGTCAGACTGATTAGTGTCGAGTCTGAGAAGTTTAATGATCATGTACTTTCTTGAAAGTGACATGGCATATTAATGGCTAAGTCTTAGCTCAAAAGTTACTTATCGTAAGTCTGAGAGGCATTTGAGGCCAAACGTTGTAAAAAGATCCTTAAGCAAGGAGACCCATTAGAATTCGTATAATACTTAACGTTGGACCTATATTGAGAAGAAAGGCGTATTTCTGAGGAAGGTAGCTAGCAAATCCAGTATGCTAATGTCTTAGGAATAAGACAAATATGCACAACCTCTAGTAAATATCAATTGTACTGGGGATAGGAAGCTAGTACCAAGAAGATTTGAAGTTAGCACTTCAATTGTATAGTTAACACTAAGCTTTTAGCATTAATGTACTTGTGGCTAAGTCGCTAAGTATGGCTATGTTAAGCTAAGGGTGATGGAGTTGGTAGCGACGTATAGGAGCTAGGGCGCATTCGGCTTTGGAGGCGCATTGGAGAAACTAGCTAGGCTGAGGATAAGAGACACATAAGAGCTAGGGATAAGACGCCAATAAGCTAGGTCTAAGACGCCAAAGAGCTAGCTAGGGACGCATCAGCCTTGGAGACGCATTGGACTTGGCGCTGAGGCTGGTAGCGACGCATAAGAAAGGTTGTGACGTGATAGGGCTTGGGCGCGCAGGATGCTAGGAGACGCATAGGACTTAGCTAAGGACGCATAGGCCACTTAGCTACGTGCTTAGCATTAGTGTCGTGGATAGGACTCAGGGATGCGCTAGGAATTAGCGTTATGGATGGAACGCGGCTGGAATTCAAGGGCGCCAAGGAGCTAGGGAGCCGCTGAGGAGGCCAAGGGACTTTCTTGAATCATGGTGGAGACATATTGGTCTTGAGAATGCGTCAAGCTAGGGGCGTATTAGCCTTATCCGTTACTCGAGGGCGCATCATGATAAAACTAGCCAAGAAAGATAGCGCTTTTGGCGCTAGAGTTAGGGTTACCAATTTAGTGATAGGGTTTAGGGGCCAAGGTGGTGATACATTTTATAAGGCCTTATTAGGCTAAAATGTGCTATCTAAGACCATTTTTAGTTAGTTAGCACTTCTCAGGCGCTAGGGTTTAGAGTCAGGAAAGTTAGTGCTTTTAGCGTCAATGTGGCTAATTGGTGCCAATGCGGTGCTAAGTCAAATTTCTATTGCTAACTCGGCGCTTATAAGAGATAAGGCTAGGATTAGCCTAGCTAAGAGGTTCAACGCGTCTTTTATGGCATTGCTTCTCGACTGTGGCGCATCCGAGAGGAATGGCGCGTTATTTGTGGCTTATATCTAAGCAAAGTGCTAGAGTAGCATGTTTGGGCTCAGGAGAGCAATTTGAGGAGCATTCGTTGCGAATGAAGCATTAAACTATAATGTATTTCAGGGTTTAAGCATTAGCTATTCCCGAGTTTAATGGATTTTGCTAGAACATCAATGTGCACTCGAGGTAAGTTCAAGGAATTCAGCCGTGGAATTTATGCGCCTTGAGACTAGTTCGATATGGCATGAATATTATGAGTATTGAGGAGGCTACAAGGCTAATTAAGAATGTTTAGAAAGAACATGTACTTCTTAATTCATTTGCGGAATATAAGAAGAGACACAATATTTTATATTAAGCATATGTGCATAAAGATGCACATGTATATATTCTTGTTGCTTAGCAAAGGGCAATTTTTTTACTATTTTAGCCCTTGTCAAAAACTCACCATCTACAAAAGTAATGATTATCGCCTTGAGGAGTGTCCCAGATTGGAGCAAAAACATCTAAGACGGTTCAATGAAGACTTTTCTCTCATCCGCTTGAACAATTCTATGGTGACACACTTCACCTTCCTTGCCAGTCAGCACATATCCCGTCGCCACGATGTTCCCTTGCTTGCTCAATATATTTACTTTTTGACTTGCAGACTCCATGTGACCAAAATTGTCATCACGTTGTCCTTCAAATGTGGAATCCAAATTCATGGTAGATGTATCATCTACTGAATTCAACCCAATATTAGGGCTAAGAGAATCCTCTTAGATAGGTGAACGGGATGTTGGTTGATTACTGCAAACCTATAATGCAGTGAATATACAATCAATTCAAACTCGTTTTATGTTATATGTTATCATGGCTATTATAAATACATTCTCACCCTCTTGACTCCTTTAACTGAAGTGTTGCAGTTGCTAGATGTATTCTCCAAAACAGCAGCAGTAAGACGTGCCTGCATAACACGTTTCTTAGACAAGCAGGAAGAAAGGCCACATAAATTTCCATTACCCTTGTCCGGGCCAAAGACCTCAGCAAGTGAATCAGAATCAAAACATATTGGGAAACTAGATCCTTCTCTCTTTAGGTTCTTTCTCTTCTCGTTGGCAGCTTTGACTTGTTCCTGTAGGAATTGTGTTACCCATATTGGTTAAGAAATTTTAAGTCTTAACATGCTTATAATCCTAATATACCTACATATTTTTCAATTGCGGATGGATGAGCAGTCTCATTTCTTGTTTCATGACCCTTCAACCAAGCCTTTCCATGCATCGTCGTAAACTGTACCTTCTTCTTTTTCCTGCACATCTCAGTTTGTACATCGAAACATATGCGCTAATTAAATTATGTGGTTTAAAAAACATACAAATTGGTACAATTTTTTCGCATAAGAAACCTTCCAAGAGTATGGCGGATCGTGCATTTCTTTTTGCTTTCTGCTTTCTTCGCATGACTTTCCTTGACGCCTTCTTTGAATTCATTGTCGACAAAAAATTTCCAAGCACGAGGATAATTCCAGGCGGAACCATTGCAAGAATCTTCTCTTTACTTTTCCAAGCATTCAGATCCAGACCAGCTCGAATAGCGGCTTCAACCTGTTTTCTACCTTTGAAAATCCTAAAATAATTCAACCGATAACAGGCTTTGGCTGATCTGAATTTCTATGAATAGGCGTCTTCGAGGCCTCCCCGTGCCAAATGCGAAAGGACGTTAAACTCAAACTCACACTAAAGAAACAAATTCTAATTGTTAAAAGAAAACTGCTTCGGAGGTCTGTCCAGAAGGAACTTATCGCTCAAAAATTAATGTTAATGACCAAAGTTATTTACTAGAAACAAAATAGTATTATCTTCAAGGAATTTCGAATATCGTCCTTATAGTTTTCTGGGACAAGCCTCCAATCTGGATGTTGGGAAATTAAAGGAGGGCGACACGTGTAAGACGATTAACGAAGGAGACAGTGAAACTAAGAAGAATGAGAAGCACACAATCAAAGCCGTATCAAAGGATCGAAAAAGGACAGATGTGAAAGACTGAGTAAATCTCTGCATGATCGACACATAGGATCGGGAAAGTAATATCACACTGATCGAAACAGATATCATTAAATGCTTATTGAACGGGAAAGTAGGAGTAATAATGAACGTGGAGCGGGAAAGTAAGAGAATAATTACTTTTGTCACACGCTTGACACATATGATCGGGACAAAGCTGATTATCAAGGAACGAAGAGTACGTGTTAATCATGCAAGGTAACGGACCAAAAAGCAAAAGGGATGACCTGTCAATCGTACAATCATCCCGATCTAGAGATAATAAGAAGAACGAAAGAAGGTATCGGGACAAAAGGGGCCCATTAGATAATCTATAAATAGAAGAGAGTATTCAACAGAGAGGGGGTCAGAAAATTAAAGTGAGGAAAAGGCTAAGGAAGAATAATCAGAGTAAAAAGAAAAAGATCATTAAGTATGTATACATTGAGTAAGATATAATTTATAAATTCCACTATCATGATTCATTTTCTTGATTAAAAAGACTGTGGATTCGTGACTGTAATTTGATCAGATTTATGATCTGTAAATGAATGGACTATTAAAATTTTCTCATTAATTGATTTAAAAGAGGATTCTATGTATCAAATTGTAAGTTAAAATCTTTCTGTTTATTGTTTTTTCATCAAATCATTTGATTTAAAAGAGGATTCTATGTATCAAATTGTAAGTTAAAATCTTTCTGTTTATTGTTTTTTCATCAAATCATTGGTTGTTGATGTCGATGGGAATTTTAGCATAAACACTGGATAACTTATCGGGCAATGCAATCGTACAAGCTCACCAATACGAGTAGAAAGTCTGGATGGATGGCCATCCACGGGTCTTCCGGCTTCATCAAGTTTGACAACAAGTTTCAAGCATTTGTCATATAGTTGCATTAGTCTGCAATATGTTTGAGTGGCCGCAGTATTATGTTGATCTGTGTCCATGCTACATAATAAAATAAAAGATCAGTACAATATAACTACAATTGCACGTGGCACTCAGTACATCACTTAAGTAAACATCCAAATTCAGATTTACATTCTTCACGTAGTTGCATAAGACACATCAGACACGCATTCATTCACAAATACAATATCTAATCTCGCAAATTAAGTGTGTTGGCAATTAAAGCAGGATATACATGCATCATAATTAGCAAAAATGTTTATAAAATTAGTGCATTCATCATTCAGAACTTCTTAAATCAACAATTAACTGTGTTGTTCAAATAGCTGCTCCAGATGACGCTCGTCGACAAATATTTGCTGAAACTCCCCAGGTAGGGGTTTTGAAGTGTCATCAACTGTTCGTGTCATATGCTTTGGCGAACGAATAACGACCCACCAATCAGGATTTTTCAAATCTTGTGAGTAGAACACTTGGCTCGCCTCAGAAGCGAGAATTGATGGCTCATCAAAGTAGTTATCAGCACTTTTGATCCTTTCCCAGTTAACTAGTAGCAAAACTGAATCAGGACAGATTTTACATCCACTTTCTACCTTCACCCAATCACAATAAAACACAACCTCCACAAAATTGATATACTTGACCTCTAGTGTTTGTTTGATCACACCATACCACTTGGTAATCTGACTAATGGGGTTTTTATCTCCTCTTTTACTACTAAATGTGGTGTCTGCCTTCATGGAAACCCCACTATCTTGTGTAACAACCTTATCATCACGTGATTTAGGAGAAATTTAGGAAAAAAGACAAACCCATTGACACGGTATTTTATATATTCTTTTGCTCCAATCGGACCTTGTACATATCTCCACAAAACCGTGTCTGTTTTCTTTTCTTTCCTTTCAACAACTAGGCAATGAAAATTAAAAGTAAGCAATAAGTTGGAAGAAGTCATATAAACATGCTCGTAGTCTAAAAGAGATATAATGGAAACACATACCTTGTCCTGTAGCCAATCAATAAATTATGTTTGACGTTGAACTTCATCCACTTCATGATTCAAAGACCTAGGCTGAAAGTTATCACAGAATTGGCTGCAGTTCAGAGTTGCAAGAGAAGTTATTTTCAGTAATATAAAAAGAACAAATTCATCTGTTTCATAAACCGAAAAGACTAGACAACATAAGCATAATAGTCAGCGAGACCTTCGATTTCACATCGAAAAAGACCATCTTCTTATTTGTACAAACTGAGCAGCAGTTAGGGTTACATTTTCTCCAACGCGCATAGGACCTTCGTCACTATACTCAGAATCTTCCCCTAAAAATGCCTCCCAAGTCGCTTGGTGATTGGCATGAATTCCATTGCATTCTTGGCTGATTCATTTACACTATAAGACGACGTAATGAACCTATCAATGTATCTTTTATTGCTTGGTGTATTTTTGAAATCTTTCATTGCCCTGTTCAAGTTAGTACATGTTAGTAAAAGAAAAACTTTATACTGGAAGGTTATTTAATTTTGTAATAATGAAAGTAAAATGTAAAGTGCATTACATAGTAAGGTATTGAACTAACCTCTCGAAGGGATACATCCACCAAAATCTGACGGGTCGGCAAACCAGCGGTTCATCAGCTAGATGGACCATTAGGTGGACACTGATATCAACAAAAGAAGGTGGGAAATATTTTTCCAACACGCAGATTGCTTCTGCAACCATGAATTTTGTTCTCTGGATTTCATCTCTAACCAATACTTTTGAACACAAAATTCTAAAAAACAATCTAATCTGTTGAAGAGCCCTATGCAAATCCTTGTGTTTAGGGAAAACATGTTGAAGTATAACAGGTAACAAATATTCCATGATTACGTGATAGTCGTAAGACTTTAAATGACTCAAAGATGGGGGGTTAACACTTACATTGTTGCTTAAGTTAGACGAAAATCCTGATGTGAGCTTCAAGTTCTTAAGAATTTGGCAAAATTGTACCTTTTCCTCTTTGCTTAAAACAAATGTCGATGTTGGTTTGACTTCTTTCCCAGTGATAGAATCTTTCGTAATCCATTGTCCGCAGTGAACATTTAGAAGTCTCAAGTCCTCTCGTGCTTTCCATGTATCTTTTTACTTCTTTTTGCTATCTAAGATAGTGCCCAATATATGTTATGTAACATTTTTTCGATGTGCATAACGTCAATACAGTGTCGAACATACAGTTCAACCCAAATATCAAAACACCAGAAGATAGATTTCCTATTGAAAGCATTAGTTACAATATCACTGCCGACTCCACCTACACATTCGGCATTGACTAAAGGATCTGCTTCAAAATCATTATCATTATCACCAGTAGCAATAGCAACCCGTTTCCTCTTCTTGTTGGCAGAACACTTACCGGGTATATATATGACATTCTCTAGCTTTCTTAGCTACTCGCGTCCGGTCAATCGCATTGGAGCAAGTGCAGTCTCGTGAGTTTTTAAACCTAAATACTCACCCTTTCTAAACGGATGATCAGACTTAATAAACCGACGATAGTTTAAGTACACGTTCTTATTACAATGATGTAGACGAGTACTTTGAGTATTATTGGCACATACAGGACACCCATAATATCCCCCAACTGAACAGCCAGACAAATACCCTTGTGCCGGTAAATCATAAATCCTAATAAATAAAGTAGCTCTCAGTTGAAAAGTATCCTTCCGATGCATGTCATAAGCTTCGATTCCATCCCATATTTTCTTAAGGTCGTCGACCAGTGGTGGAAAAAAGATATCAATGTCTTGACCTGGAAACTTCTTTCCGGGTATCAGCAAAGACAACATTTGAAACTCAGACTTCATGCATAACGAAGGTGAAAGATTATAAGGAACTAACATGACAGGCCAACAACTATGATTTGGACTCTGCACACCATGCGGATTAAACCCATCAGTAGCAATGCCAAGCCAAACATTCCGCCCCTCACTCGCTATAGAAGCTAAAAAACTTGATGAAGTTTTGCCCAGAAATATTTTCCCACACCTTTATTGATATGTGTATATGAGTATATATACAGGATATTACAACATAAGATAGGAAAGAAGATATACATAGTTACTGAAATTATGCCTGTAGAATCTGCCAAGAATATTGCTAAGAATATAGGAGTCAATGGAAAGATATTCTTTCTTCAATGTAGAATGGATATGATCTATACAGTTACCATATATCTGCTGAATATTCTTTCTTCAACTCATAGTTCCCTTATACGCCCCCGCAAGATTGGAGTTCCATCGGCAAGGCCAATCTTGTTGCGCAGCACAGCTGTATGTTGTTTCGATAGTGGTTTGGTCAGAAGATACGCAAGTTGATCCTGGGTATGAACATGCCTGACTTGGAGACTCTTCTTCTGAACTAAGTCAAGTACAAAGTGAAGGTCTATCTAGATATGCTTCATGCGTGAGTGATTAACTGGATTAAGACTCAGATGCGTGGCTCTAATGTTGTCACCTAGTAGTTGAGGAGGATCTTTAAGAGGAAAGCCAAGTTCATGGAGTAGTATTAACAGCCACATTGATTCAGAGGATGCATTTGCTAGAGCCCTGTATTCTGCTTCGATGGAAGATCTGGCACACTGGTGTGGTTTGGGCTCTAATGTTGTCACCTAGTAGTTGAGGAGGATCTTTGTAATGCTTTTTAGAGCACCAGGAAATCGGATTTGAATCCAAGAAACTGGTATAGGTAGAAGTTGATGTGCGGACATCCATATTTCCATCCAGTCAACATTTGTGTATGTTAAAAGAGTAGAAGGACCATTCTTAAGAATCTGAATACCATAGAAGATAGTTTGCTTTAGGTACCTGAGTAACCGTTTGGCAGCTGTCTTGTGAATTGTAGTTGGCTTGTGCATGAATTGAGATAGTTTGTTGAATGCAAAGGAGATGTTTGGTCGTGTCGTAGATATATATTGAAGACTGCCTATTAATCGACGAAACTCGGAACTGTCCACAGCTCCGGTACCATCTACCAGTTGAAGAGGTTGTGATGTAGAGAGAGGAGTGGAGGCGTCTTTTGCATCACTCATGCTTGTAGTATCCAGTAGTTCTCGAATGTATTTATGTTGAGAAAGAAACAAGCCTGCCTTTGTGGGAATAACCTCAATTCCTAAGAAGTAATGAAGAGGACCCATGTCTTTGAGAGAGAACATATCACCCAACTTTGTAATGGTAGAGCTCACAAATTCTGAGTCGTCGCCTGTGATGATAAGATCATCAACATAAACCAACAAGTGGCATATTGTAGCTTCTTGACTGTATATGAACAAGGAGTAGTCTGCCTTGGAGTTGCGAAAACCCAATTGAAGAATAGATGTTTTGAGTGCAGCATACCAGGCTCGTGGTGCTTGTTTTAACCTATAGATGGCCTTGTGTAGCTTGCACACTGGTGTGGTTTGGATTGCATCTTTGAAACTTGGAGGTTGTCTCATAAAAACAGTTTCAGTTAAGGCCCTTGCAGAAAAGCATTATTGACATCCATCTGCCGCAGAACCCATCCTTTCATGACTGCAATGGATAACACAGTTCGTATTATTGCTGGTTTAACTACAGGACTGAAGGTCTCTGTGTAGTCAATGCCCGGCCGTTGGTTGTAACCCTTTGCCACAAGTCTAGCTTTGAACTTGTCGATTGAGCCATCGGCCTTTCTCTTGACCCTGAAAATCCACCTGCACCCAACCGGTTGACACTTACCTGGTGGTAAGACTAGATCCCACGTGCCATGTTTCATTAGGAGCAGTAACCTCTGCTTACATATCCACACGCCATTAAGGATGAGCCAATGCTTGGCTAACACTGGTGGGTTCAATGGTGTGAGGAAGAGGATGTTTTGAAGTTACGTGTACCTGTTTTGGATTGAATATCTGATTCATGGACCGTGTTTTCATGTTATGAGTGAGTTGATCCTTGACTGGTTGGTTTGGATTGCATTGGATGATACTGTGCAGGGGGATGCATCAGGTGATGGAAGGGATGCTGATCCTGAGGCGAGTTCAGTCCAGTTTCCGCCTGTAGAAAACTGTTGTGGACTGTCTGCAGCTGCGTCCGTCTGTGGACTATCTGCAGTTATCACTGTCTGTGCACTACACTGATTTCGTTGTGGTGTTGCTGTGCAGGGATGGATGGCAAGCTCAAGGAATGCTGGTGAGTCCGAGATGGGTACAAATATGCCTGAGACGGACCGCTGGTTAATGTCTGCAGCTGGAGACACAACAGGCAGTGAAGATGTAAGGGAAGCAACGTTACCTGGAGGAGAAGTGGAAGCAGCGTAAACACCTTCTGAAGAGTGACGTGCACCGGTGGATTGCAATGCAGATGAAAGAGGACTAAAATGAAGTGGGGAGAACTGTTGAGTGTCTGGAGATGGCCGAGTAAAGGCACAGGTCATGAAGATCCGAGAGTGGGATATTGTGGGTGTTCATCGAATAGCACATGGCGAGAGATGAAGATTTTCTTTGTTTGGGGTTCAAAACATTTGTACCCATTTTGAGTTGGTGAATAGCCAAGAAAGATACATGTTTTGGATTTTGGTTGCATTTTGTTTGAGTTGTATGCCTTTGTTAGGAGATAAAAAATACATCCAAACTTTTTTAACTTTAGGTAGTTTGGTGATTGACCAAAGAGAGCTTCAAACGGAGATTTGTTTTTAAAAATAGGTGTGGGTTGACGGTTTATGAGATAGGAGGCTATTTGAAAAGCATGTGGACAAAAGGAGTAATCTAGGTTGGCATCATAAAGAAGAGTGAGTCCTGTTTCGACTAGATGACGATGTCGACGCTCAGAAACACCATTTTGTTGTGGAGTGTGAGGAGCAGTTGTGAGATGAGTAATTCCATGAAGTAAGAGAAAGGATCTTAAGGCAATAAACTCACCTCCGTTGTCAGCGTATAGTGTTTTCATGGATTTTTGAAAGCGATTTTCGACAAGTTTTTTGAATTGCGGAAAGATTATAGAGACACCAGATTTTGTAGCCATACGATAGAACCGTATGTATTTCGTATAGTGATCCACAAAAATAAGATAGTAGCATGAACCATCAATCCATGTATAACTCGCAGGTCCCCATACATCTGTGTAAACGAGTTCAAAAGGTTCACGACTCTGTAGACTTGTGACACAAAATGGCTGTTGATGTGCTTTATTAATAGAACATAAATGAAAAATTGAAGATAAATTTTTATGAGATGAAATAGGAAGAGAAAAATTCTTAATGATATGGTGAACAATTTTAAGAGAGGGATGTCCAAGACGCTTGTGCCATCCTTCAACAGAGGTCCTTTCAATGCACATTAGCAACCTTTGGTGCTGCCGTCAGTGATTCCGGGAAGGTGTAGACGCCATTGCTACATGCTCCTCTTAGTAAAGTCGCCCTCGTGATCTTGTCCTTCACAAAAAAATGGAACAAATGAAATTCAACAACAACATCATTTTTTTTGGTTAGATGATGCACATATATTAAATTTTTACGAAGATTGGGAACATAGAGAGTGTCTCTTAATGTAAATGTTCGATGTGGCGTTGTTAAAGATAATGATCCAACATGTGAGACAGCCAAACATGTGCCGTCACCAAGATTTACTTCATCAGTTCCATCATACTCTGAATGTATGGATAGGTTCGATACATCACCAGTGATGTTGTGAGACGTTGCCGAGTCGAGAAGCCAGTTTTTTTCTTTGGCTGTAGCTGTGGTAGCACAGTTCACAGACACTTGCTGTGAATGGAGTTGTGAGCATGCTTTGGCCGTATGTCCTATCTGGTCGCACAGTTGGCACTTTGGTTGGTAATGCCTGGTGGATGAAGCTGGCTTACCTGTGCCTGTGTTGTAGTGTCTTCCATCACGTTACGGTCACGTTGGGTACCTTCCTGAGTTGTTGTTGGAGTACTGTCTGGGTTGATCGTTTTGTCTGTAAGATCTCTAGAAACGGCCTTCCTGTGTTGCTGATCTTGTTCGTGTATAGTTAGCAGACATAACAACACTTTGTGTTGAAGCTTCGAGATGCCTTAGATAGGCCTCATGACCAACTAGTAGGTCATGCAGTTCTTCAAACGTTAGGGATGTTTCTCTGGTACGAATTGGCGCTGCGATCTCTCTAAATTCTGGACCTAGAACATTTAACACATATAATGTCAGGTCATCGTCGGAGATAGTGTGATATATGATGGCTAGTTCATCAACTATATTTTTCATAGCATGAAGATATTTTGTGATACTTCTGTTTGCACGGTGGATTAATGTGAGCTCTTCCTTTAGCTGCATTGCTCTAGTCCTAGACCGGCTGTCATAGAGATGGGTGAGCTTTTTCCAGGCTGCATGAGAGGATTTCGCTGTGGTTATCAGCGATGTTATGGAGGCTTAAGTAGATGCTAGAATTGCACTGAGGATAAGTTTATCATGTCTGATCCAGCGAGTCTTGTAAAGCTCATCTGTCGGGGATCCATCTGAAGTTGGACATGAGAAGGTTCCTTCTACATAGTTGAGAAGGTTCTTTCTACATAGTTGAGAAGGTCATATCCAATAAGAAGTGCTTCAAATTGAGCAAGCCATTGAGGGAAGGTGGTTGGGGTTAGTTTTTCATTTATTTGGGTGGTGATATTGAGAGCAATCAGAGGCTTATCAGATGTGGAGGGAGGTTGGGTATTGATTGTGAAGTTTGGTGTCTGACTTGTCTGAGTTGAATCCGTGGAAGCCATTGTTTCTCGTTGGAGATTTTTATGGCTCTGATACCATATAGAAGCTAAAAAACTTGATGAAGCTAAACCCAAAAATATTCTCCCACACCTTTATTAATATGTGTATATGAGTATATATACAAGATATTACAACATAAGATAGAAAACAAGATATACACAGTTACTGAAATTATGCCTGTAGAATATGCAAAGAATATTGCTAAGAATATAGGAGTCAATGGCAAGATATTCTTTCTTCAATGTAGACTGGATATTATATATACAGTTAACATATATCTGCTGAATATTCTTTCTTCAACTCATAGTTCCCTTATACTCGTAAAGTCCGGAAACTTCAATTTAACTACTTGCCATTGAGGTGAATCAATAGGATGGCGCATATAAGAAGAAGAAACTTTATCTTGATCGTGCCATGTCATATCACGTGCAATCCATGGTATACTATATAACCATTTAATCCTTTCATCTAATGGAAAATGTCTCATTACTTTAACGGTCTCTTTCGTCAAAAATTCCTCCCCAGATTTTTCCTTTTTTATTTTGTATCTGTGTGCTCCACATACATGACACCTTGAAGCATTTTCATAATCCTTATAATACAACATACAATTATTCTCACAAGCATAAATTGACACGACTTTCATCCCAAGGTCTTTCAGTATTGCCTTCATTACGGGGTAAGTTTTGGGCAAAGTGTTACTTCAGGAAGCAAGTTTATTATGGTTGATAAGATATAACTCATAGCATTTCCTAAAATATTGAACATCTTTTTTATGTTTTGAAGTTCTACAATCGAAGAAAGAGTAGTGTGGTTACCTTCACAGTTTGGGTGAAGTATCTCTCGAGCTAGTTTCTTGTATCTATTATACTTTTTACCTAAATTAGGTCAGGAACAAATGATTCTTCTGAGGATTCTAACTGATCTGTCTCGTCTTTGCGAACTTCGTCCTCTTCCACATGTCCCACATCATGCACTCCATATGCAATATTGATAAATATTTCCATCTCAGACCCTATATCTTTATTATTTGGTTCACTGGTGTTTTCTTCTTCTACAGTACGATCCACTAAATGGATTTCCCTAGTATTAATTGATTTCTCTCCAAGTAAAGCCCACATACTATACCTTTTGTCTATACCATACTCAAACAAATGCCTATGCACTATATTAATCTCTAAATTCTTTTTATTTCGGCAACGATTACAAGGGAAAGCCCATATGTCCTTCGAGTAACCATACGTAACTGCAAAATTAATGAAGTATTTGAACCCATCTCGGTAAACATTACTAAAAATGTCATTTTCGTTTATCCAATCTTTTTGAATTATGTGTGACATTCTGTAAACCATCAAGAATCAGAGCAAAAGAAAATCATGTCAAACATTAATGCATTATCATTGTTCGGACGTCAAGTATACATAGGGTAAAGAGCACAAGTACCTAAGGTTGGAAGAGAGTGTCAGCTAAGGTATCTAAAGGGTACCGGTGCAATGCTTGTAATAAGCAATGATATGAGCATGTATTCTACGGGAACAAGAAAATTCATCTTTAAAAGATTTCTATGGAATGAATATCAGAATCATTAGAGGTATTAAAATATACAGTTAATACACATTAACAATAAGAGACAAGTTTTACTTTTCTTATAAAACTTTGTATATCTTTCCTTCTTAGTGAAATGCAAGATTATTAGTTATAAAAAAATGCAGACCGAATGAGGTAGAGTATTAAAAGTCAGTCAAAGTTATAGATGTTCATCTAACTTCCTAAATTCACATGTAAACTAGACGAAAGAGGAGTGACTCTTAATAGGGATCTAGTAGGTGGATGGAGTGATTCTTGCAGTATATTTCTAGCTAGCTGATAACACAACAAAAGAAAATGAAGTATGAACTAAACTTAACATATGGTATCCCTTGATGACTTCTTATTATCATTTTGTTACCACTAATTTTCCTTTTTAGTGGTTCAAAGATGTTTAGTGGTTACTTTACATCAACAGTTTCCAGGACACAAAAGCATACTGACACAAAACATTCAACAAACACTTACACTACATGGAGTATAAAAACAAGTTTTGTCTTGCAACCAAAGACTCTACACTTATTTATCTGAATTATAGACATCAAACACAACATTCAATGAATACTAACACAATTATTCGCGTTATAATATTATAGATTCACACATTAATTTATGGAATGAAAAATTATACCTCAATTTGTGAAGATGAGAAAAATGAAGATAGTTTCGAGGAACCTTAAGTTACCTTGTGAATTTGAAGAAGCCCGATTACAGAGAGAGAAAGAAAAAACACACACACAATTAATAGAGCCAACAAAAGCAATTATTCACTAATGGGTTTACAGGAATAAAATTGACTGAAATATGGTACTCACTGTGTTCTTTGTTATATCAGAATCTGAAGGAATAAGCTCTTTTTACGTATATATGTGTGACAGACGTTGTAACATATATTAATGTGATTTCACTGTGTTACAAATTCTTCAATTTGATGTATTTAAAGGTTCTGACCGTATATTCTTTTAATATTTTCTAGCTGCAGAAAATGATCGTTTTGTGTCTCTTAGTTATATGCCATCACCGAGTGAACCTTCTTCTAGTAATTTTTGTTTTGTTCATATTTTTAGCTAATGTAATCACTTTTCTATATTTTTTTAAAACTTGTTACTTTTTTACTTGTTAATTGTTCTCCGGATAATATTTCTAAATCTAACAATAAAAAAAAGACTGTTAAAGCTTCTGCCAAGACTAGAGTCTCTAATAGAAGTGTATTTATTTTTTCGTCTGATTCTGATCATGAATCTGGTGTGAATCCTAATTTGGCTAATAGTTTGGATCCAATTATTAGTTCATTTGATTGTTCAGATTCTAATCGCGATCATCCTCTTCGATATTTTTATCAATTTCCTAAAAAGCTCTCTGAAATTGATTTACATGTGCTTAAAACAGCTCAAAATAAATTTTGGACAAAGTTTGGCTCTTTAGAGACTGCTTGCTCCGGGGAATGAGATATTCCTTTCCAAGCATTGATTCATTTTCCCAGACCAATAGATGCTCTTAAGCTGAGTTTTATCAAATTTTCAGAAGCTGAAACTGAGCTCAGTTCTATATTTTCTATAATATTCTTTTACACTGCTTATATTTAGATCGTACTTCTCTTTAATCGTAGTTGTTAATGTTTACCATATTTTATCAGGATTCCTCTTGATAAAGCACGTAATTGCGACATATGTACATCCATATTACATTATCTAGGATTCGTTATTTTTCTAATATTGTTAGTCATTTGTAGAAAATACGAGCGAATCCGAACACCAGTAAAATAACAGGCTAAGTTAGAAGCTTAGTTGGCGTTTGCGGTTATAACAAATGATTAAAAAATGATGTGGTTGCTCATTGTACCAAGAGATCTTAACAAATTCAGTTGACAACACCAAATTATCTCATAGACAAGTCAGTAGAGTGGGTTAACAATTTTTTTTATTTGCCAAGCATGTGAACCCATTAGGAGCTCAATAGTGAGTGGTACTAGGCCAGTTCTAGACTAGATTTTGTTTGTGGAATTAAAAGAAGTATCCAGGCATGTGGGTTGCACAGAAGCGACAAAATATAGGGAGTGTCCGCTTCTGAAGTGGGATGCATGACGCAGAGAAGATACGCGTATAATGCGTGTCAGACACGTCATGTGCATGTCCCACGTGCTTTCAAATTGGAAACGCTTTTGACACGCTGAGGACACAGCTAGGAACGCATTTCACGCATTTCTATTTTATTATTCCCATCTTCTTTTAGATTTTTATATCATGATTTCGTTAACAAATCCTTTAGATATATACTTGATTAAGGAAATAGAACACCAATTAACAAATTATCAATCACATGCAACATAAATTATGTTTTTGTAACTAAGGCACAGTTGAGCTGATAAACTATTTATGTTTCAGCTACTTCATCTCAATTGGGTCTAACTAAATCATTCAACTGATGATGTAAAATCAAAACGACGTTATCAAGTGAAGTAAAATCATCAATTGCAGAAGAAGAAATAGAAAAGGAGAGGTAAAGGTTGAAGCAACGGTGATTTTGTGCTATCCGTGAAGGATCACATCTTCTTTGCTAGATTGCTTCTGGTTTTAGAAAGAGAGAAATAGGAAAAAAGTTGGAGGCAGACACAACTAGTAAAACAAAAATATACCAAGCACAACTAGGGGTTTAAGCTTTTATACTTGGAAATAAATATTTTGACATAATTATCCTTGGAGGCTTGGAGGCATCTAGGACTATGCAAGTAGTTAACCTTTGTGGATGTTTTGTTGGGTCCAAATTAGGCTTATCTAGACCTGTAAAATTAAAAAGGAAATTTATTGATAGGTCTATTATCCATATAATTATTTATTATTAGATTATTTTATATTAAGAAGTTAATCGACGGTTTTTTTTTTCTTTGGAACATAGAAAAGATAAAAAAAAACCCAGACCCAAGCGTGTGAAGCCTGCACGGAGAGACACCAATACAACCGTTACACCCGCATTTAATCAGTTTTTCTCTTTTTCTTCTCCATTCTCCCATTCTCCTCTCTCTTTCTCATCTTCTCAAACTGAAAATCAGTATTCAGTTTTAATTTGTTTTGAATTCTCAGAGAATTTTGAAAATCTTATAAACAAACTTCCTATTAATTCGTTACAAAGTCTTCAAAATCATCTTATTCAATTACAATCAAACCGATCAACTCAAAACCCTAAAATTAAAACTTGACTTTCAGTTATTTTGAAATCTTAGTCAATCTTTTCGTCAACATCAGTTCCTAAACAATCGAAGCCAGTAGAAATCATACTATGCACCTACAACAACTGCATCTTTCACAAAAACTTTAAAAATCATAAAAACCCTAAAGCAAAACTACTCAAAATTCAAAATAGCAAATGAACAATGGTTGAAACTAGAGGAAAAAGTAGTAGAAAAACAAAAAAAAAATTGTAGCAGAACATAAAAAAGTAGTAACACCAAAACGTAAGTAGTCAAAGTTCTTTGTTTATTTCTTTCTGAAAATTCTTTTCATTTCGATTATTTAGTTGATACTTTTGTGACATGTCTTTACACTTTTCTAAAGATGTATGTAGGCTATACTGCAAAAAATAAGGTATCAAGTGTTAGGATTTGAGTGTATATAGGCTATACTCATACTAACTACATTGATGGTTAGTATAGTTAGTATAAGTATATCTGTAGAAAATGCATATTAACTATATTGATAGTTTCAATGACATTTTTATGTGAATCTTTAGATTTTCATCACATGCAGTTGTGAAAAACAAGATAAAAAGAATATACTACTTATGATGTAAGTATTTTTAGATATTAGGATGTTACAATAGGACACATAAGGTAAGTTTAGGTGGTATTATTCATGTGCAAATTGACTATACTGTATCATATTATGCATATATTGAGAGTATATATTTCATACACTATGTTATATTTATGTTTTTGTGTGTCATATTTATGTAGATGGTAAAGATGCTAGCACAACTAGTATAAAACCATATAGAGATGGTTTTGTTACACTCTTAACTCTTGTAAAGAAATTAAGAAAACAAGATTTGAGTTTCTCTGATTTCTGTTGAACATGATAAGAGATGCTCCATACGGTAATCTATTTTGATGTTCTGGAATACAAGTTACAAACAGACACACTGTGAGATAATGGATGATGCAATAACAAAATTAATAAGGTGTTTTAAACTAGGAGGAAATGATGATGAGATAAAATTTGAGTTCAAGAGAAAAGAACAAGTGCATTAACTAACCTCTACACCGGAAGAGATGAGTTTCATATTTGGGAAGCCTATAATGGCAAACAAACCATAGAACTCATATGTTATGACTTGGAGTGCATTCAGAAGGTCCAAGTTTTATCATAGAGTTTTTGGAAAAAAAACATATGATAAAACAGTTGATAGAGAATGCAATACTAGAACTAGTTAAAGTGGCACAAGATGTAGATGAGAAAGTTAAGAAAAAAAATGGAAATGGCAAAAAAGAAGAAAAAAAAGTATGTGGTTTGTAAAAAGGAACAAGAAGCAAAAGATGATCGTAACAAAGACATTGGGAGGCTGATTTGGCTTTTTATGTGCGTAACATTGTTCTTTACCAAGAAAGATGCAAGCCAATAGAATGATATTTACCAAATAGTGTTACTGGTTGTCTTGTATATTTGTTGGTGAGATTTGAACCTATATTTAAGTAATTTTAAAAATATATAGATATGTATTCGTTGTACTAATGAATCAATCTCACCTGTATTTTTTCTACAATTATGGTATGTAATCATACTTGTTGTATTGAACCAATGGAAATAGAGAAAGGAAGCAACTTACTGAGAGCTGCCAGGTGGGATCTTAGAAAAGTCTCCATTGAAATTACAAAAGATTTGGACAGTAAAGATTAACCGGTGTAGATGGCGAGTTTTTGGCAAGGGATAAAATTATAAAATGGCCCTTTGCTAAGCCACAAGAATATATACGTGTGCATATTTATGTGCATATGCTTAATATAGAATATTGTGTCTCTACTTATATTCCGCAAGTGAATTGAGAAGTGCAGGTTCTTTATAAACATTCTAAATTGGCCTTGTAGCCTCCTCAATACTCATAAAATTCATGCCATATCGAACTAGTCTCAAGTCGCATAAATTCCACGACTGAATTCCTTGAACTTTCCTCGAGTGTGCATCGATGTTCTAGCAACATCCATTAAACTCGGGAATAACTAATGCTTAAACCCTGAAATACATTATAGCTTAACGCTTCATTCGCAATGAATGCTCCTCAAATTGCTCTTCTGAGCACAAATATGTTATTTTAGCACTTTGCTTAAATATAAGCCATAAATAATGCGCCACTCCTCTTAGATGCGCCACAACTGAGAAACAATACCATAAAAGACGCATTGAATATCCGGACTAGGCTAACCCTAGCCTTTTCACATATTAGCGCGAAGTTAGCACTGGCTATTTGATTTAGCACCTCATTTGCACCAATTAGCCACAATAGTGCTAAAAGCGCTAATTTTCCTGACGATAAAGCCTAGCACCTGAGAAGCGCTAACTAACCAAAAATGGTCTTAGATAGCACATTTTATCCTAATGAGGCCTTAGCAAACGTATGACCACCTTGGAACCTAACCCGTAGCAGTAAAAGTGCCAACTATAATTCTAGTGCCAAAAACGCTAACTCTTCCAAGCCTAGATGCCAAAGTTGATACACCCTAGTGGCCAAATGCGCCACAAGGCCTATGCGCCTCCAAGGACGCGACTCCCCTATCCTCCTCGGTGTCCTAGATCCTTGGCGCATTATCCAAAGCTCGAGCACGTCCCTGGCATTGATATGCCAATGCTCTAGCGCGTCTTCGAGTAACATATGATCTCATGTATGCCCTAGATCATGCACTCCCTAGCTCCAATAAGCCCCTAGAAATCCATGCACGTCGCTTCTAAGGCCTATGCGCCTCCAAGGATGCTTCCCTAGATATCGCTAGCGCCATAGCTCATATGCATCCCTAGCTAGCCTCAGATCCATGGCCTCTTACGCGTCCCTCATCCTCAGTATCCTAGCTCATATGCATCACTAGACATGCCTAGCACGTCGCTAAACAACGACCATGGCTAATGCGCCCTTGGTTTAGCATAACCATACTTAGCGACTTATCCACAAGTACATTAATGTTAAAACCTTAGTATTAACTATACAATTGAAGTGCTAACTTCAAACCTTCTTGATACTAGCCTCCTATCCCTAGTACAATTAATATTTACTAGAAGTTGTGCATCTTAGTCTTACTCTTGACACATTATCACACTAGCCTTTTACATTAAAAGAGTTAGCACAATCTTATTTGCGCTAAGTAGCTAGTGTTATCTTTTCTATCTACTTTCCTCAGAAATACGACTTTCTTCTCAATATGGGTCCAATATTGAGTCTTATACGAATTCCAGTAGGTCTCCTTGCTCAAAGATCCTTGTACAACATTTGGTCTCAAATGCCTCTCAGACTTACGATAAGTCACTTCTAAGCTAATACTTAGTCTTTAAATATGCTATGTTACTTTCAAACAAGTACATAGACATTAAAATTCCCAGACTCGACACTAGTCAGTCTGACTATCAATCTGGTGAGGAAAAACAACTTGTCGCACTGACTTAGCAAGTCATTTGACTTAACTTGACTTGACTTAATCAACACCATAGTGTCTTATGACTCTACTATTTCCAAGAGATATCAAATACAACATGGGGGATTCTCATTGGGGTATTGGTCTGGTGGTCTACGACATCGTTGGTGGTGGTACCACCTCCACGAATAAGAAGGTAACAAGAAGTAGGCGGTTACAAAACAATCGAGTGGATGAGGAGTAGTAGTCAGACAGGTCTTCCCTAATTTCCGGGCACCACCCTATTACGATCTCCATAATAATCACTTCCCCATCTCTCCCTAACTTCCACGACTTACAAAAAAAATCAGTGTGTCTCCTTTGAACTATAAATAGATTATTCTCATCTATTCGAAACAGGACAAACAAGATACTTAGTCCGAAGAAATAAAACATGCAGAATTAGTGATTCCTCTTAGAGTATCCATTTTATTCTTCATACAGTATCATACTGATAGTTTCTCAACCTTCTTTGCTTCCCTCCCCTAAGACCTACCCAAATCCTTTCCATTTTTGTAATCGAAGCAGGACGTGAACGACTATTTCTTGGTTTAGGCTCGTCATGTTCGAGCTTGATCTCTCGAGACTACCTGAAAGTACAATTTTGCAGTACATTTGTTTTCATCCAAAAACATTTGGCGACCACAGCGGGAGATCAACCTCTAAATTACAAAAGTCGTTTTTCATTTATTCAAGATGGTGGATCTTAGTTCTAGAGAATTTACAACACCTATAGTCGGTTCAGGAAGTGCCGGTGGTGGTGTTTCGTAAAATACCTCCATCACCACTGACCCTCCTCGTACCAACACTACTCCTAATACTGCTATTACACCCCATTTTGGTGACAAGACCGCTGAAGACGCCGTGAATATTCAAACTACACTTAGCATACCTGATCTGATGAAAAGACAAGAAGTCCTAGCCAGGACCCAGGTGGACATGGCCACTACTCAAAAGGAATTACTTGCTTGCCTCAAGACCCTGACGGAGTAGCTCTCCCCGGAACAACGCCACCGCCTAATGGAAAAGACTAGGACCAACATCACAGCGGCTACTGATGCTGGAACGTCAAAGACTTAGAAGACATAGTTAATGCTTTCTACAAGAAGTACTTCTTCATCTCCAAGCAAATCACCCGATCGAACCTAGGAAGGATGTTCCAAAGAAATAATGAGCACCCTAATGAATACGTGAAGAGAATCATAATTCAAGCGCTGGATTGTCACAATCCGCTACAACTGTTCCCTCCCTCCTAGAGAGAACTAGACCAGCAAGGGAAGAAAGTCTTGGAGATACCCGTGGGAATCGACGGCTAATCAACAAATAGTATAATATTCAATCATCAATTGGTGCTGTCAGTAACGAGGACCCAAGAGAAAAGCTTTTTCTCAACCAGACTCACATAAAAAACACTCTCCCTCACATCCGACCTCAACACCATTACCAGCTCGAATATCGACTTCGTCTAAGAACTTATCCAAATCTTCGCAACAATAGTTACAGCCGTAACAGGAACGGTATGTTAAACCAATTATAATCCTAGACTTCCCAGTTCCAATAGAAGAAGAAATCGATCTACTGGAGGCATGTATAAAAGACGACACTCTCCAGTTACCTCCTGTGCAATAACTTCCTACATCTCAACAAATAACGGATCCTAAATACTGTCATTATCATCGATATGTTAATCCCCCTCCTGTCAGAAACTTCACTATTTCTGAGAAGTCCACCAATCAGACAGTTCAATCTTTGATGGGACATATGTGTGAGCTTTTATGTCTCTCGAAAGGACAACGGGAAAATGTCTTTGCTTCCCTAAACCATGTCGTAGCGGGAAAGCGATTATTCTTTGCGAAAATGACCTGCTCCCAAGTCAAGCCTCTTTTGAAGAACTTGGTCGACACAGGTGATGAGGAATATGACCGAGGACTCCCCACAAAGCTTGAGAATCCAAATCGGACTCTAATACTCGATCAAGTAAGTCCTACTTCTTAAGACCCTTTGCATCAATGATCCCATGTTCTGTTAGAACTCAGGAACTCTGTTTAAAAGAAAATTATGTCATGACTAGAAGATGTTAATGGGAAGCCGATCCATTTCAATATTTTATCAAATGTTTACAAATCGCTTTTGCTAAGAACGGGAAGATTCAATAACTCACGAAAAGAAAATATGAGTCGAATTGCTTTTGGAGACGAAAAGAAATGCCAGCAACAATCCTTGGACGCCCAAAGAGAAGACCTCCCAGACAAGATGATAAGGTTTGGGCCTTTTCGAGTTGGAGATGTGGTTCTGAAAGTCACTAAGAAGTCACAGGTTCTCGCATTAGTTCATTTGACTATCGAGGAAGAACCCTATATAATTAATGGACCCTACTAGGTGGCCACTACAATCTTATAAACCGTGAATCCAGAAGGAGTAGTGATTCATGGTAAGTGGCTCAAAACTTGCAAGGACTCAGTGATTCACCAGTTTATTTAAGATATTTCCCTATTTTCGTACAATATTTATATTTCCTCTAAAACGAGTGCAATTATTCTGCACTCATAGTTAGAATTTTCAAGTTTATCAATCGATTAAAATATATTTATTCATTTAAAAAAAAAGGAGGTAATAAAGTAGTCTATCTATCATCACAAAAAAAAACCTACCTACTCAAAATCCCAAAATAAAGCCATAAATATGCTTCATAAAATCATAAAACTAGAAAAATCCTTGAAAGATGGCTCAGTCCCTACAGAATACTCCTTCTCCATCCTCCCAAGAGTCACCAAAGCAAGATCCAATTCCTGGGAAAGCCTTTCAACTTCTTTTCTAGCATTGGTCACAGCTTCCAGATTAGCAAGTTCTCCTACTTCAACAAAGTGTTCTCGCATATCTCCTAAACAATCACGGACTCACATGATATTCGGACCAGAGTTCTCGAAATCACTTACAAACTCCTCCCACTCCTCGAAGACCGCATCAGAAACTTCATATCAAGAAAGTGAGAACATCTATTGTACGATGGGCAGCAGACTGGACACGTCTCGTTCTAAAGCTCTGTAGTTTCTGGAAGTATCAACAGAGAAGTGACCAAACTTCTTCCAGATCCTTGTATAAAACTTGACGTAAGTGGATAGGACAGAAAAACCTCCAATATGTAAGTAACCGGGAAGAGTCCTGCTTGGGCCAAAGTCAACATCAATACATGCACCAGGATACTCGGCGGAAGCACTACAATTAACAAGCATGCAAGCAGAAGTATTCTCATGATTTTCATAATGGATGAGATATTATCTACGTCAGGATCAATATTAATTCTTGTTTATTCGCTAGCAAGCCCAACTCTCTGATTTTGATCATTTTCCCCCTAAAAGTAGCGAGAATATGAGCAAATTGAGTCAGAATACCTTAAACAAAAAATTCTTGAACATGAACCATACAAATTGTCATAAATACTCTTAAAAATCATATAAAATCATTATAAATTGTTACTCAATGGATTAGATGAGCCGGAACGATCACAAGACATTTTTACAAAAAAATGTCCCATAAGCAATTTTCAATGCTTCTCGGAAACCTTGAATATGACAACAATTTGTGATGAATACTGAAATGGTTCTTATTTCAAAAGTTTCGTATTGAAGTATAATACAACGTGTTAAAAGGGAGTGTTAATCGGACAAGTGAACTAAGAGTTATGGAAAAAACGACTAGCGGAGTCGAATTTGAAAACTGTCAAAAATTTCCTGGATACTTCCTAAGTTCTACTGTTCAGTCGTGTTGAAGCCCCAAACAAGCTCCAAACCTAGATTTTTTCCTACTATGTTGTGGTAAATTGTTTTCTAATAAATATAGCGGGTTTAATCATCCAAAACGGAGGTCGTATGAAGATTCTATGGCGTTTTTCCCAAGCGTCATATTTCTGAAATTTTCTGACGACGAAAATTTGCAAGTACTTTGCAAATTTCAAGCATAGTTATACTTATATGAGGAATTCAAAGGGTGTACATGGATTTTTACTATTTTAAGGAAGATATAACTTACTTGAGGAGGACCAAGTTAGCAGAAGAGTCCAACACTATTTCACTTCCAGTGCTTACTTCATCGATAGTATCGGATTCAAGTGTTTTGCGGATTTCTTCTGTATGCTATGTTTCGTCAAGCTCCTCCTTCCCAGACTCATGTCCATCTACTATGCTTATGGTATCTCCCGAAGCTTCAGGAGCGTCACCAGAGTTGATACAAACACTCGTACTCATATGATACATAAATATATATATATATATTATAAAATATGTTTACACAAGAAATTACAAATGATAGGTGGAACACTTACATTCTTACGAGGACCGATCTTAATTTGAGGAAGAATCATTCTTGGCCTTTCCCTTACAGACTGTGGACTATTGGCAGCAACAGAATCAATGTTCATCCGAGGACGAATAACACGAGTATAGCAGAAAGAATGGAATCATAAAAATAATATTTCTAGAATTAAAAAATCAAAGAAAAGGTCCTTACCTCTTGAGACGCGCCAATAATCAGCTTCCGCTTGGCCTTGGAAGATCTCTGTAAATTGGGACACCAAGCCTTCTCTTCCTTAGAGGGGGCGTCATTCATTATTGGAGACCTCGAAAGAAATTATTTGAAGCGTCTCCTCTCATCATTCCATAAGTGTGCATACATTGATGATATCCGAGAGTTCCTGCTCCAAATGAAGAAAATAATGCTTATTCCTCAGTAAGACAAACATCCAAATTCTTCTTCAACTCTACAATAGACGGATCTACACTGTGACTACGAGGTACTTCTTGGTCGAAACTCATCTGGCGATCCGCACGATCGATGTTGTATGCTTGCACCGAATAACCTTCTGAACGAAGAGCAAGCATATAACCTGGGGTGGAGATGTTCATGAATGCATTTTGTCCAGAAGAAAAGGTATTAGCTTTCCTCTTTGGACCTGACCAAAGGACCCCCTCGACTTCTTCAGCAAAAGTAGTAGATGAAAGTATATGCCCGTGCTCAGAATCCCAAGGACTGAAGTTCACCTCATTCTGAATATCTATCAAATCAATCAAATCTAGAAAGGTAATATTCAATCTATACCAACGGCGGATCCTTGCATGTTTAACGCCTCCCTTCAAGTTCAAAGGCTTCAACAAAGGCGCATATTTTGGAAGTGCTCCCATAACCATGCATGGAGAAATGTGGTATGAATACTAGAATCAATCTCCATAAACCCGTTAGAAGTCTTCATGTCACTAGCCAATTAATCTAAATGAGAATACAAAGAACCGAGGAATAATATACCAAGAGGGAGACATTCACCACCAGCAAGTGATACCTCCAGAGTGACAATTGGGAGCTTCAAATTGCTAATGGGAAAGTCTTTAAATACATCCCTAGACAACCAGTGTGTTAGAAACGCTACAATGGTCAGAGGGTCACTAAGAGTGGGATCATCCACATCATCCTTACTATTCCACCAATGATCGATCCACTTCACATAATACGCACTATTCCGACCCTTACCTTGTTGGATTTCTTCTATCTTCCTCTCCAGAGCTGTGATCATTTGCTTCTCTCTAGCAGAATTTTCTACAGGGAGCGTGCCAAAAAATGGAAGTTGCAGCAAACTAACTACGTCTTCCTGATTAATGGTTAATTCGCCCCATGCACATATAAAAGTATGAGTTGGTCCACACTAACATAAAGCAAAGGTTAAAAGACCTTCAACATCCTTGAATGTATGAAGATGATCAGACATTCTTACAGCATGAAATATTCCAGCCTCTTTAAGAACCTTAACCACTGAAGGGTTATTCAATATCGCTTCACACCAGCCTACCCACTTTTTCATGGGGACTTGGTGAGTCTTGAACTCGACAGAAAAAGGTAAATAATCTCCTCTCTGCAAACAAATCCTGGTTATAGCCTCAGGAACAACACTCTGAGGGACATCATACTTCTCAGATTTGGGATAAAGTTACCAATAAAACTAGAAGGAATGGCAAGTTCTTCAGAAATACACTCTCGAAACTTATCATGAATATGAGGTACGCTCTCAAAAGTATAGCATCAGAAATTTCTTATTTAGGTGTTCCAACCTCATTATCATGTTCATTAGTCATCTGCAATGCATTCAAGTTCTATTTACATCAAAATAGGATTGAAAACCCTAGTTTTCTAAAAG
This sequence comes from Papaver californicum, assembly GCA_023531435.1. Lineage (NCBI taxonomy): Eukaryota > Viridiplantae > Streptophyta > Magnoliopsida > Ranunculales > Papaveraceae > Papaver > Papaver californicum. The sequence continues at coordinate 11,993,281 of JAJJMC010014301.1, read as the reverse complement.
TTCATGGCTTTCAAGAAAATGTGTAATTCAAGTAAAAAAAAACAACTAGGGTTTGTAAAAGAAAACAAAAAAAAAACATAATGGTTACAAAAAAATAGAGAAAGAAGAAGACACTTACCTTCTTAGTTTGGTCAGCCATGGAGTCTTCTCAAGATCAAACTCCAAACTTGCTGATGTCGTGAACTTGGACGACAAGATCAATTCTTGTCACGCTATAAAAGAAGAAGAAGTAAAGGAGACATCATGGTGATAAAACAAAGAAGAAAAGTCATAAATATAGGTGCCAACTTGAAGAGTCCTTGTCCAATTAGGAAACAAAAGAAAAGGGAGAAAAAAAGTGGCGCAAAGTGGCATTCTTCTTGTCCGCGTCAATTTTTGGTCTTTCCTTCCCGTGGTAGTTAATATTCTAAGAAGGGAAAAGGGACCTTACTATCTACAACCAAAATTCACACTAAGCGATGCACATCTCAATATCCCAGAAGCTAAGTATATCTTCCTATACTCTTAAAATTTAAATTATGCATATATAATTATCGAAAGCATATTTCACAATCTATTGCTTACTGTGCAACATTATTATTCCTCACTAAGCAGGGGACTTAATGTAGATGGTGAATTTTTGACAAGGGCTAAAATTATAAAATTTCCTTTTGATAAGCAACAAGAATATATACATGTGCATATTTATGCGCATATGCTTAATATTGAGTATTGTGTCTCTACTTATATTCCGCAAGTGAATTGAGAAGTGCAGGTTCTTTCTAAACATTCTAAATTGGCCTTGTAGCCTCCTTAATACTCATAATATTCATGCCATATCGAACTAGTCTCAAGTCGCATAATTTCACGGCTGAATTCCTTGAACTTGCCTCGAGTACGCATCGATGTTCTAGCAACATCCATTAAACTCGGGAATAGATAATGCTTAAACCCTGAAATATATAATATCTTAACGTCATTCGCAATGAATGCTTCTCAAATTTCTCTTCTGAGCAAAGATATGCTATTTTAGTACTTTGCTTAAATATAAGCCATAAATAATGCGCCACTCCTCTTAGATGCACCACAACTGAGAACAATACCATAAAGATGCACTGAATATGCAATATAGGCTAACCCTAGCCTTTTCTCATATTAGTACCAAGTTAGCACTGGCTATTTGATTTAGCACCTCATTCGCACCAATTAGCCAAAATAGCGGTAAAAGCGCTAACTTTCCTAATGCTAAACCCGAGCACCTGAGGAGCGCAAACTAATCAAAGATGGTTTTAGTGAGCACATTTTATACTTATGAGGCCTTAGCCAACGTAACACCACTTTAGAACCTAAACCCTAGCACTAATAGTGCCAACCCCAATTCTAGCGCCAAAAGCGCTAACTTCTCCAAGCCTAGATGCCAAAGACGATGCGCCCCCTAGTGGCCAAATATGCCCTAAGGACAATGCGCCTCCAAGGCCACGAAAACCCTAGCCTCCTTTGCGTCGTATCTCCTTCGCTCTAGCCAAAGTTCGAACACGTCCCTGGCACTGATATGCCAATGCTCCAGCGCGTCTTCGAGTAATAGCTGAGCTCATGTACTTCCTAACTCATGTACACCTTAGCTCTAATACGCCCCTAACAATCCATGTACGTCGCTGCTAAGGCCTATGCACCTCCAAGGCCGATGCGTCCCTAGCTAGCGCCAGCGTCATAGATCCTTCGTGTCCCTAGCTAGCCTCAGATCCATGGCCTCTTACGCGTCCCTCAGCCTCAGTATCCTAGCTCATATGCATCACTAGACATGCCTATCACGTCGCTAAACAACGACCATGGCTAATGCGCCCTTGGTTTAGCATAACCATATTTAGCGACTTATCCACAAGTACATTAATGTTAAAACCTTAGTATTAACTTTACAATTGAAGTGATAACTTCAAACCTTCTTGATACTAGTCTCCTAGCCCTAGAACAATTAATATTTACTAGAATTTATGCATATTATTCTTACTCTTGACACATTATCACACTAGCCTTTTATATTAAAAGATTTAACACATTCTTATTTACGCTAAGTAGCTAGTGTTAGATTTGCTAGCTAATTTCTCAAAAATACGCCTTTCTTCTCAATATGGGTCCAACATTGAGTCTTATACGAATTCCAGTAGGTCTCCTTGCTCAAAGAGCCGTGTACAACATTTGGTCTCAAATTTCTCCCAGACTTACGATAAGTCACTTATGAGCTAATACTTAATTATTAAATATGTTATGTTACTGTCAAACAAGTACATGACCTTTAAAATTCCCAGACTCGAAACTAATCAGTATGACTATCAATCCGGTGAGTCACACAACTTGTCTCACTAGCTTAATCAAAACCATAGTGGCTTATGACTCCACTATTTCCAAGAGATACAACATGGGGGGATTCTCATTGAGGTATTGGTCTGGCGGTCTACGACATCATGGGTGGTGGTACCACCTCCACAACAAGAAGTGGGCGGTTACAGATCAAATGAGAGAATGGGGAGTAGTGGTCATACAAGTCTTCCCTACTTTCCTGGCACCACCCCGCTACGATCTCCATAATCATCACTTCTCCATCTCTCCCTAACTTCCACGACTTAAGAGAAAATCAGTGTTTCTCCTTTGAACTATAAATAGATGATTCTCATATATTCGAAACAGGACAGACAAGATACTCATTCTGAAGAACAAAACATGCAGGATTAGTGATTTTTCTTAGAGAATCCATTTTATTCTTTATAGATTATCACATTGATATTTTCTCAACCTTGTTTGCTTCCCTCCCCTAAGACCTACCCAAATCCTTTCCATTTTTGTATCAAAGCAGGACGCAAACGGTCATTTCTTGGTTTAGGCTCATCCTGTTCGATCTTTATCTATCGAACCTACCTGAAAGTACCATTTTGTTGTACATTTATTTTCACCCTAAAACACCCGGTAATTATATAAACATAAAACTTATTTTGTGTGTTATATCTTAAACAGTGTATATAAACTATACTGACAAAAAATACTTTTTTGAGTTGTTATTTGGGAGTGTAGATACTATATACTTAAGTAAATATACAATATGCTATCTTAGGAGTACAAATAACATATACCATGTTTATGTTTTTTGCATAGTGTAACAGCCATGTGCATGTTTTCTGGGTGCAGATTGTCTATACTCTGAAAATTTTAGAAAGTGATATATAGTTTAGTTTTATTACACTGATTAAATAAGTTTATTTGTATTACAGATGTCGTCGAGTTTCCTCGATAAGTACAATGAAGTTGAAAATAAATCTTTGGCAGAAATTGCAAAGAGAATGCGAGAAAAACATGGAATGGATGGTGTTGAACATGAAGGAGTACAACAAGAGGAAGAATTGGATAGTACTGAAGAGGATAAGAAGATTTGAGGCTTATTAAAGATCAAAAATGGATGGAGATAAAGTGCATAATTAAAGGTGGCGGTTCGGTGGATCGAATAATATGTCAAATTATGGATGGTATCTACTATAAAACCTACCTAATAGAAAGCCTGCATCTAACAAAGAAAAAGAAAGACCTTCAGAAACTAATTATGGTGGAGAAGATAAAGATTCAGAAGAAACTGAATCTGATGGTGATGATACAATGAGATTGGGAGAAGAAAACCATATTTTTATTTGTACCGACCCAAACGAGGTTCCAACTGCATCTACTCCGGAATATACAAATACAACGAATACTGAAGAAGAAAAAGCTTCTTCAAGCTCATCGAATGATCGTTTTGAGACTTTGCAATACAAAATTTGGGCTTCCACTCAAAATTTGAGGAGAAGAATTTAACAAACCCAACACCAGTAAGTTACACTTATCTTTAGATTGTTAAATTTTTTCGTTTGTACGGTAGTATATGTTTCATGCATTATAACTAAATTTGTTTCCTATTGAATTTGAATGCTTAAAGCCAGAGTTATTGGATGTTAAACAAGTAGTAGCTACAACAATGATGGGAGCAACAGATGGAGCCATTATTTCTCTTTAAGGGAACAAGGTATCTGAAGTGTTAAATTTCCACATTTAACGAATTAGTATGCTAATACCAAAACACAAAATCTAGTTTTAGATGTTTTTTTTTGTAGTGAAGATTAGATATACTATCAAAAAACAACATAGAAGCATATACTACTTATAATGTATGCATTTCAGACACTAGGATGCTATACTAGAACACATAATTTAGTTTTAGGTGGTAATTTTTAAGGTGCGGATTGCCTATACTCTCAAAAAACCTATATGCTCTAATTTGGCAGTGCAATTTAACTATATTTCATTCATTTTCTTCTACGTTACTTATATTTTGGCCTAATAGTTTTAATTGTGTTTGAATTTTTATATGATTCTACTATTCAAAGTGTGTTGCCGAGAATTAAGTTTGTTCCTTTGGTTTTTGAGATGCTGAAGTTAATGAACTATCAATAGAAGATGTTCTTCAGTTGGTTGTGACGGGAAAGTACATTTACGAAGAAGAATTTACAATATTTCTGAAAAGTGAAGATGAAGATGATGTTGATTTGAACATTGATAATCCAGAAAAACAAGCAGAGAGGCCAAATGATGATATATTGTATGAAAGATGTGTTCAAGAATGGCCAGAAAGTGGGAGTCTCGAAATCTTAAGTGAATTCGATACCACAAAGGTCATTGAAAACTTATTTGCAAATGATGTGTTGCCTATTCCATCTGAAACAATAGTACCTAGTCCACCAAAGGTATACCATCTTTTAGGATGTTTTTATTAGAGAATATATATTCTGCATTGTCATTTTATTTGGATATATTTGATTGTTTTGGGTGAGTGTCTAATCCAGTAAAAAATGCAGGTACAACCAATGGCAGAAAAAACAGTCGAACCCCACTCATCTTTGGTTATTAGATGTAGCCGTCTTGCGATGATTATTGGTGATCAAGAAGATGCAACATCTCAATCTGGAAAACAAGTTTCAAAACCTGCAGTTTCATTTGAAGTACCATCGTTCTCGCTCCATATAGACGGGACACCAAACAACCTGAAACTGAAGTTGGGTAAGAACCATTTGAGAGTATATGTAGGCTATAATCTTTCAAAGTGTGTTTTCCTAGGTGCCATGCATTTAATCCCTAGATTACATGGTGAACCCTTTTGGGTAAGAATCATTTGAGAGTATATGTAGGTTATACTCTTACAAAGTGTGTGTGCCTAGGTGCCATGCATCTAAGCCTTAGATCTGTAATGGTGAACCCTTTTGGGTAAAAACCATTTGAGAGTATATGTAGGATATACTCTTACTAACTGCAAAACACATATATAAGCTACCAATAAAAATGATTATAAATTTGTTACACTGTGAATAACTATTCAAAATTTTAAAAAAATCTCATAAAAAGTGATAAATTTCTACGTTGAATATGCGAGTATATATTGCAGAATTTCTAAAACTGAATGAAAAAAAAATCTAAGTAAACTATCTCCAAACTCCAAAGAAAAATATAGTGCAAAATATCTATACTGAAACAACTATATATTGACTATACCGAAGAGGCACTATGAAACTGCAAACCGAATAACACAGCTTCACGGATATGAATGGATGACAATTCAACTTGATTTTTTATGGTTTATTTTAGCACCATAGTTTGAACATGTAATGGACTTCTTAGCCCTTTCTCATGCACTTTTAATATGGTTGACCTTTGGTCTACCTGGTGGAGGCCTTACAATAGGTGTAAAAATCTCATCTTCATCCTCATATTCATTAGGTAAGTCATAGTTTGGAATGGGTTTGATGGACAGTGAGTATAGTTCACGAAAAACAACAACTGTGAAGTAAGGTTGGATGTAATCCATGTATCGATCGCCTTTTGTAGAAATAACGACGGGTGCATAAGAGCATGGAAACCATACACACACCATCTTTGGAAGGTGTAAGTACTCCTCTCCAAGTCCACGGAATGAGACCTGCATTGTGTATATTCACATATATTTAAAATCAAAAGCAAAATGAATATATATTGAACAATATAGAATATATGACCTGTTATATAAAAGCAATTCTAAATTTATATTAGAAAGTATAGTTTATATGCATTGTAAGGTCAGATGTAACATCATCATTGAAAAAAAAAAGAAAAAAGTGGCATTACTAGACTAATATAAACACATTACTCCATATTTTATATGCACCGATTGTGTTTAAACATTTATGTTATTTTGTTACATTTTAATGATATTACTAGACTTATATAAACAGTATAGTCTATATAGACCAGTGGATAAATTACAAGCGAATTAAAACAAAAAAGAAAACTAACCTTAGAAAATGTACTTCGTAGATATTTTCGGCACACTGAATAACATCCAAGATACGACCCATTTGAATGTGCTCTTCAAGCAAGGTTTCAAAATCAGGAGTAAGTTTTTCAAGGTCCATCAAAAGACTTTCTTCGCGACGTTCTAACATCAACTTCATAACGTCTCTCCTAGATAAAAAAAACCTATTATAGGAAAAAAAAATAAAACAAAAAACAACAAAGATATGATATTTATTTATATCCATAAGAGTATAACCTAATCGTATCAACAAGGGCGTAGGCAGGCAACTTTTTGTCATGTTGAATCCTGTTATTGAACGACTCATCTACGTTTGAAGAAGTATGGCTATACCTACATCCAGTGAAATAGGCACTAGACCAGTGTTCACTAGGGATATTACGACAATAGGTTGCAACCCAAGGCCTTCCCAATAGAACCATTTCCTGAAGTGCCTCTTTGTACCTTGGTGTAGAAAGGGCATATGTAGCTTCCTTATAAAATTCAATAAACTCCGTGTATTTATCATCTGATTTTCTAATAGGTAAGTTCTGCTTGAGATGGTAGAAGCAATAACTATGATGGGAATCAGGAAAAATCGAAGGAATAGATTGCAGCAACCCTTCACCACGATCAGTCATAAAAGTGATGGGACGATTATCAATGACATTCCTAAGATTGACCATAAACCAATGTTAATTATTAACATCTTCTCCAGGCATCAATGCATATGATAAAGGATAGAAACCTGTAAAAAATAAACAACAGATAAATGTAATACTCTGAAAAATCTATGTTCTAATTTAAGAGTGCAGATTGCCTATACTCTGAAAATCTAGAGAGTATTTTACTATGCTTATGCTCAAAGTGAAGATTCCATATACTATTTTCAAGTCAAGCATATAAAAAAGGAACCTAGTTTAGTTTGAATACTAATTTGGTAGTGTATATTGTCTATATAGTATGCATTTCTACAGATTTAGGATGTTATTTTTATCAGGGCAGATTGCCTACACTGTGAAGAACTAGAAAGAATCATATTGTGCATATGTTGATAGTGCAGATTATATATACTATGTAGATAAACCAGTACTTAAATGGTATAATGTCGATAAAAGTAAAAATAAAAAAGAGTGCAAAACATATATACTATCGAAAGAATTTTAAAAAAATTGCCTCCATTTCCATTAAGAAAAGTCGCAGCCATCAAACTGCCTTTGAACCTCCCGGTCAATAAAGCTGCATCACAATAAATCAACGAACGGATAAATTTATAACCTTGAATGCATGCACCGAAGCAAATGAACAACCTTTCAAACTTGTGGGTTGCATCATTGAATTGAAAATCAACATACGAATCCGGATTGGTTTCTTTCAAGGCATTTAAAATCAAACAAGATCCTTGTAAGACTTGACATCATCACCAAAAAGCTACTAGTGCTACAAATCCAACGCATGATAAGCATTGTGATAATTGATATTAACCCCTACACCAACTTTGAGGTAGTCTTTAATTTCTTGAGCCTTCATAAGTGGATTGTGCCTCACACGGTTATGAATAAGATGATTGATAAGCCTCTTCGTCATAGGAGGGCTCCTCAACTTAATGTCAGCACCACATATATGCCTTCCGACATACTTTTCTATCTTGAAAACATCATTAGAAGAATCAATAACAATTGAATGTATCATCCATGAACAACCAACCTTCTTGCACTTCATTGTATACCTCTCTAAATCATTCTTCACTTTCCTTACCCTATACCCAGTTCCCAAGCAGTACATCTCGCATGCTAGTCTAACAGAACTAACACCTCCTCGAAACAACTTGTTAGCGTCATCAAAAACCTTATCCCAACCATCAGAAAGAAGTGGTTTTACAACCTCATTACCCTTTATTTCATAACTGGCTCTAGCACTCACAATCAGATATGATTCCTTGTTCACATGAACAAAATTGGATGAAGTTGAACACCACTAGAAAGGACATCAACGTGCAGCTGAAAAAAGGGAGATTTTTTTGAAAAGTGTAATGCTGCAAGAACATGCAGTGACACATCAAAAAGCACATTTAATTTCACACCATCATCAATAAAATTGATTATAATATTTCTAGATGTCAACATCCTTCAATTATCTCATATGCAATACTTCAAGTCTTCAATTGTAGATCAAAATTAAACTTATAAGCAAAATGATGATGCTCATAGTAAACATGTGCATAGCACATAATAGGGTCAGAAGTAGACATTTTAAATCTGTGAAAAAAAAAGAAATCAACAATTTAGAAGAGCTACTGAACTGAAAAATTGAATAGTGTAGTTTGTATGCATTTTAGAATCAAATATAAACAATGAAAATCAAAACAACATAACATAACTCATATTGAAACAGTATAGTGAATATGCACTTTAGAATCTATATACAAAAATGAATGAAAAAATATTATAGAAATTGATATTTAACAGAATAGTCTATATACACTGTAGGATAATAGAAAAAAAAAACAAGAACAAGAATATTTATTTGCATTACTGAACTTCTATTGAACAGTATAGCCTATATACATTGTTGGATCATGTAAATGAAGAACATTACTGAACAGTATAGTCAACATACACTGTTGAATCATAGACAAAAATGAATGAAACAAACAGAAACAAAATCTAAAAACAAACAAAAGCAAACTGAAAATATGATAATCTCGCAGACTGAATCAGAAATAAAGAATGAACATACAAAACCAAACAAAAAATAAAATTGAAAAACTGATTTCAAGATCTACAAACAACAAATCCTAAAAACTTAAATCAAAATACTAATATTGAATAGTATAATCCTAATGAAGCATATGAATAATAAAAAAATCCAAATACAGAACGCCAGAAAGAGAATCAAATGCTGCTACACCAATTATTTGTGGAATCAACATCATATAATTCAGTAAAAACTTAAAAAAAGAACAACCAAAAGTAATAATTTGAAATTATAAAAGAAAAGTTGAAAAAGGATAATCAAGATGATTCATATGTTTAGAGAGTAGCAAATACAAAAAAAGAATCAAATAACAAAGTAATAACAAGATTAAACATAAATCAACTAACTTAGAGAATGATCTTTAGCATAGGAGAAGAAAAACCCTAGAAAATTCTCGAGGAGAAGAAGGAGGAGTTGCAGAGAAGAAACCGATGATTGATCTGATTAGAAAGTAGCAGATACAAAAAAAGAATCAAAAAACAAAGAAATAACAAGATTAAACATAAATCAACTAACCTTTTTGATGATCTTTAGCAGAAAAGAAGAAAAACCCTAGAAAATTCGCGAGGAGAAGAAGAAGGAGCTGGAGAGAAGAAACCGGAGTTGAGATCTGTAAAACTCGACTGAACTTTTATAAAAGGAAATTTTCATATAGGCAATTTATATAGTTGTTAGGTAGGAGGGCTAGTTTGGGTAATATAACTAGTTTTATGACAGTCCCGTCGTAGGAGGACCGCATGATAAAAATTATGGGTCCTTCTTTTTATTTATGGACCTCCGGTTAATCTGGGCTCAATGGGTGGACCTGTCATTAAGTCATCCCAATAAATAATGACCTATCAATAATTCCTAAAAATTAAAATAACAATTAATTAACACTATTATTTAAGCATATAATTATATTTATAAATATTACATAATTAATATATAAACGTGTTCTCGTCCTAGTTTTTTTCGAATTATCCGTGTCCGCATCCACGTTGGTGCAACCCAGATCGAGGCATGTTCCATCTCTATGAAAACAAAGCGAAATTCTCATTTTTTTTCAAGCAGTTGTTGCCTTCAAACTTGGTGAGAGATCAAGACAATACCCAGATATTGCTGACCAGAAAGGGTTTGAGGGAAAGGAGTTAGATGTTTATTGTTGTGGTTATCCTTGCAGAAGTGATTCTAAGTCTCTTCACGATTGGAATCAAAGTTTTCTTCAATCTAAAGGTATCAATTCATATAGATGGGGTTTTGATGTTAATAAGAATAGTTATAAGCGGTAATCTTTGCGACGATAAACTTGTTTCTTCTTGGCTCTTGGTTAACTGAATTTGAATACTTTCACTGATATCAGCTCTTGTAGATTCAAAATGATTAAAGATTACTTGGATATGATTTCTAGTGTTCTATAACAGTGGGACGAGCGTCCCAAGTTGGGTCGATCGGTTCTGTTTTATCCGCTTTGTCAATTCTCCACTGCCAGAAAACGGATTTGCCGATCCACATGGCTTGGAAAATTGCCCAATACGCTGATGCCCATTGGAGTTACTTTTATAACCTATATATAATTCTTTCAAGACAAACTAAGGGAGAGAAGTGATACACGCTGGAAGAGAGTTTGCCAATTATTTGGTTTTCAATTAAAATTAGCTTACTATTTTCTATGGCTTTTGAGAAAACTATGTCTAGTTAAATTACTTGTTAGGGGGAAAGGATGAGCTTGTAGTATTATTTTTCTTGTATTTCAAAACAATGGTTTTCACATTGAACTTAATTATAGTGTTCACTTTTCACTCTCAACGTTTTATTTTAAAAAAAAATCTCTTGTTATATGCCAAGTATATTGCATTGTTAGGTTGTTAGAAAAAATCATTGAAACCTTGTCTTAAATCGATTTATGAGTGTTTATTGACTCTTTGTGCCTTGTATGCGTAGTGCTTCGAAATTCTACTGTAGGTTGAGAACGAACCAGTCTTTTGAAACTTCTTGTCTATAATTATTAGCGAAATATCTTCCATGTACAAGTAGCTAGATTTTCATGAGTAAAATTGATACCCTTTGTGATGAGTGCAAGTAAACCCTAATCTACAACGGATTCCCAAAACCTTAAATTTTTTGTACTCTAGACTACAATCTTTGAAACATTCGTTTTTCTTAGTTTTTTAGTTTAAAATCATTATTTCTTACTTGAAACATTCTTATACTCGAAAGTTACTTGTATTGGTTAGTATAAGTGTTCCATACTTCTTGTGGAAACGAACCGTATTTGCTATTATCTATATCTTTCTACATTGTGCGCTTGCGGTATTACAAGAGTTTGTGATGAGTGCAAGTAAACCCTAATCTACAACGGATTCCCGAAACCTTAACTTTTTTTCTACTCTAGACTTCAATCTTCAAAATATTCGTTTTTCTTAGTTTCTTCGATTAAAATCATCATTTCTTACTTGAAACATTCTTATACTCGAAAGTTACTTGTATTGGTTCGTATAAGTGTTTCACACTCCTTGAGGGAACAAACCGTATTTGCTATTATCTACACCTTTCTACACTGTGCGCTTGCGGTATTACAAGAGTGTCGTTTTACGACCCATCACCTTTGTAGTCGGCTATATATGGTTTCTCGAAATAATTTTCTTACAGACTAGTTAGTTGTTGTTGTAAAGAAGATTGAAGATATTTTGAGATTAATCTTGAGCAAGATGTTGCCGATGAGATAGATGATTTTCATTTTAAATTAGATACTCAAATGATTAGTTATCGATCCCTTAAAGAGGATGGTAAAAATTTGTTTTCACTAAATAATGAAGAAATCGGTGTTCTAAAGGGTGAGAAATAATCTCTTTTGGCATTCATCAGTGATTTCAAAATCCAGCTTAAAGAGTTCAGATCACCATTGTCTTTATCTGAAAATTCACCATTTTCTCAATCAGATTATGATTCTTTAAGGCTGGAGCTTCAGAGAACTGAATATATTCAGGAGTTTCTCATGAATGATGAATAGAAGCTAAAGTTTGATCTTCAGTTGGTGAACGATGAATTAGTTGAAGCTCGATGTTCTTTGGATGTATCATCTAATCCTTCAAATTTCATACTTAATTTCATTAGTTGATATTACTTTTTTGAACCAATCTGTAATACATAGGTGGCTATTCCAGGTAATTCTTACTTGCTACTCCCTATGTCCCTAATATAAAGGCGGAAAAGTGAAATTTTTTAGTCACATTAGATAGGCATAAAACCAATCCCAATGTGGTTTGTTTCATATATACTCTTATTATAGAGTATGGGTATCAACAAACTTATTTAATACTTATGGTATTTCCAAGGATAATTACACTACTATAATATTTTATTGGGATAAAAACTCTTAATATGGTTGATATTTTCTATATTTTATAGATAAATCTAATTAATTGTATTGGGATTTGATAGAGGTAAATGGGGTAAAAATATGAAATTTATAAAAACAAAAAAGTTTCTTAATCTAGGAGAAACTCTCTTTTCCTCCTATATATAGGGGACGGGAGTAGTTATTAAACATATTTATGTATCATGCATTCATTATTCTAAATTATTTTTTCTTTTTCTTTTTCTTTTATTTCAGAAAAAGAGACAGTTGATGTTAATTGTTGTTGATGCTTCTAGTGTTTTTGGTAGCAATGATGTAGATCGTTCTGACGATGAAACTAGTCATACTTCATATACCTTCCAGTATAGTTCAGGTGATGACATTCCATATTTAATTTTTTTTATTTAAATATAAATCTAGATGTATAAATATAGGGTCGTTTTTTTTGCAGTATATATTATACCATTTTAGATAATTAATATAATATTTTTATGTCTTAGTTTGACGTGTTCTTTTTGTCTCATTTGCACTTGTTTTAGTTCATTTTTCGATTCATCTATTTTATATTTGTTTTGAATAATTTATTCAGCTTCCAGATGATAGATTTTTTTATCTAGATAATAGTGCTTTCAGCTATGTAATTTTAGTTATGTGTTCATAGATGAGTTTTATTTCCAGCTTCAGATTATAGTTATATACTTGTAGTTATATACTTTTAGTTATCTGGAGATAAAATAATAGTTTATCTTCAACTCATAGCTATGTTCTTAAAGTTCTGTTCTTTTTATTCACTAGTTTATCTTTTAGCTCTTTAGAGATTTTAACTATTTTAAAATTTTCTTTTTTCCATTTTTCTTTTGGTTTGAGAGATTAAATTCTTTTCTTTTATTTTCCAACTGATTCAAGATCGTTTTTTCTTCAGTTTACTTATAATCTTAGAGATTAAATTCCTAGTTATCTATCCTAATTTTTGCTCTTTACTTGTCCCTCTTATCATTGTTCTATTATTTTTATGGAATTTTCCTTCACACTAGTGTTGATGGTGGTTTTTTTGACAAGGGAAAACTTGTAAATTTGCATTTGAACCCGTATCAGAAACACATAGTTTATACTTATATGTTCTATCATTGTTCATGGGATACTGTACTGATCCCCATGTCCTTCTATGAATATATATGTGCTAAGGCTTCACCAGATGAACTCTCAGTATTTTATATATATACAAGATCATTTTATGCTCGTGCAATACACAAGCTATATTTATAATTGGAAGGCAAGTTCTACGATTGTTCTATACTAAGAAAAATAAATACTTTGTAAAACAAAAACAAAAAATAAATAAATACAAAACACCGGAAAAACATAATTACCTTCACGTTAGTCATAAACAATCCCACAATTTTTTTCTATTATACACCTTAAGAAAACTTTATACCGTTAGGAATTCGGGTTGGACCTGGATGGAACGCCCATATGTGTAGCTGATCCAATAAGAAAGACCCAACCGTTTAGGGTTTGGGACTATATAGATATATGCTTTGCATGTATTAGGGTGACACAAGTGAATATTGATATCACACGGCAAAACCCTTACCAAAGATATCCCAAAAGTAGTGTTCACCATTAGAAGAAGGTTTAAAGTTCTTAGTCTGTGAAACTTTGTTCGTGCTCATCTCTAGAAGATTATAGTACGTACTGATCATTGTTGAAGACGTGAAACACAACTGATTCTCGGTTCTCTTTGTTTCGGAGCTCAAGAAAGAGGTATGAACCATAACCCGCTTTCGCTTGAATTCGCATAAACTCTAATATTAGCATATAGAGCTAGTTTTGTAAGCGTTTTCGTGTTTCATATACGTGATTGGTTTTATGATAACATGATGGTATCATGTTTAGGGTTTGTGTTCGGAACTCATTAATGACTTCATATGATTTTTCGTTTTCTATGAATGATTATGAATAATGATGAACCTTGTATGAATATGTTACTTGTTACTTGAATAATCATCCTGGAAAGTTTCGTTATAATCGGTCCAGCCGTTTGAGAGATATTACTAACCCTAGTTCAAAATCATGTTATTAAGTGATCATGTTTTGTGATTGTTTTGATATATATATGTCGATCTATGTTAATTAAAATTAATGTATATAGATAGTACTTTCTGAGATCTTTAAAACGGCATATTATTTGTGCAAATCGGAGCTTGTATATGTGAGATATGGTCTCCCGAAGTTGGTTACGCACGACTGTACGATGCTGAAATTTTGGAGAAGACGATGAACAGTAACCCAAGTTGAATCGCCAAATCAACTCAGATCGGTCCATATCGGTGGATAGGTCCAGACCGGCGATTCGTTCCAGACCGGTGGTTCGGTTTGACCCGTGGTCCAACTCTAGTGTTCATTTTGCCTTGTTTGTTTTCCTTTTAGTTGTCGGAATAACCCAATTATATGCATAAGATGTAGTTTCTTTGTAAATTCATCATTAACGATTTAATCCATGATAACATTTGCATGTTGGTTTGATGATTTATGATTGTCTGATTTTTTTGACGTTCGAGATGCAAGGGTTTTAATACCTTCTGGATCTAATGGTGCTGGAAAAAATTCATAATCTTGTTGAATTGGATGACTATCTAACATATTAATTGATTGGGTTATTTGATAATATTTTTGTTTGAATAACATGTTATTGCTTGCATTAGTGGTAGTACTATTGAGTGTGAGGTTATTTAGTAGAATTTCTTAATTCCCCAAAACCATTGACCTTGCGTATAAATTAAATAAGTATAGAAAATATTACTTGTGGAGCGAGAGATGACTAGGAGTTTAACGATTTTTTGATCTTGCGACTTGTAATATTCTTTATTATTTGATTTAGATTTATGCTCCAAAGTTATTATAGATTGTGTATATCATGCCATAAGTTTAATATCTGTTTCGCATACTCTGTTTATAGACTTAATGGCTTCCAAGAACATTATCGCTGATTTGAACAAGGGAGAGAAATTGGATGGCGACAACTGTAATATATGGCGCTGAAAGGTTGTTTTTTCTCTTACATGACAATAATCTGTAAGAAACAACTGAGCATGTGATGCCTGAACCAGAGCATGGTGAGACGGCTCAGCACTGTTGTAACCTTGAGGCTTGCCATACATGGAGGAATAAGGATCGCAGTGCTCGTTATATGATTCTCAGCTCAATGCATAATGATCTTATTGGCGAGTTTGAGAACTATCCATTTGCTTTTGACATACTTGAAGCTGCCAAGCAGAAATATGGAGTAACCTCTGTGGCTAAGCTGCGTGCGTTGACTATGAAATTTAGCACGTATCAAAAGAAGCCAAATGTTACAATGAAGCAACATTTGAGGACCATGTTATCGATGATACGCGAACTTGAGGACGCAAGTCATCACTTGACAGACGAACAACAGGTCCAAGTTGTTATTTGTTCGTTTCCCGACTATTGGGACCAGATAAAGCAAAACATGACGCATAATGATAACGTTCGTAAGTTTTAGGATATTTTGCATCGTGTGGAACTTGAAGTCAAGCACTTGGAAGCTGCAAAGAATAAAGCTCTGCTTTAGCTGCTGATTCTGCTCCGTGTAAGACCAATGGGTTTAAGCGCAAGAGGGGTAAGGGTTCTTCTGCTAAGAATCCTCGTGATGGACCAGAGACACCCAATGGCAATTTCAATGCTCCTAAACGCAAGAGAGGCAAACATGGTGGTAAGAAAGATAAAGCGAACATGACTTGCTATAACTGTGACAAGACTGGACACTTTGCTCGTGAATGCACTTATTGCTTTGTTTCTAGTCAGGCATTAGTTGCTCATTCTGCTCATTTGTGGGTTGTAGATTCGGGAGCAATTGACCATGTAGTAAGGACCGAAATGGGTTCGTAGATTATCGTCGAATTTATGCTGGGAGCATGAGAGTCTACAAGGGGAGTGTAGGAGTACTTGGCATTAGTACTTATATGTTAAAACTACGACAAGGGTGCTCTTTACTTCTTCATGATGTACTTTATGCTCAAGACATTTAAAGAAATTTAGTTTTAGTTAATAGTATGTTGCGTTTAGGCTTTAATTTTCATTTTGAAGGTAACTCTTTTGAGATTTTCCCAGGAACCACATTTTATGGTTATGGTTTTATGTCGGATGGTTTTATTGTTTTGGATGTTGAAAATTCTAGTTCTTATGATGATGCTAATAAATTTATTTCATTAGTTACATCTTCTTCTGGTGTTAGTAATGATTCTATGATCTGGCATACTAGATTAGATCAAATCGGGCAAGATAGGATGACTAGGCTAGCTCGACAAGGTCTTCTAGGCCCTATCGCTAGAGTCTCCTTGCTTACCTGTGAACATTATCTTGTAGGAAAAGCTATTAGAAAACCATTTGGCACAACCAAAAAAGCTTCTGAACCTTTACAGTTGATCCATTCTGATATATATGGTCCAATGAAAGTTAAGGCAAGACATGGAGCCTCTTATTTCATCACTTTTATAGATGATTTCACGTGATACGGTCATATTTACTTGATATCCCACAAGTCATAAGCATTGGACTGCTTTAGATGTTACTTATGTGAAGTGGAAAATCAATTAAATAAAAGCATTAAGGCTCTAAGGACTGACCGAGGTCGCGAAATATCTATCAGACCTATTCAAAGGGTATTGTGAAGAAAAAGGGATCCTTAGACAATTGATTATTCCTGGTACTCCGCAACAAAATGGTGTAGCGGGGAGAAGGAATCGTACATTGTTAGACATGGTAAGATCAATGATAGAGCAAGCTAATCTTCCTATTTCTTTTTGGGGAGATGCATTTCTCACTACTGTGTATGTCCTTAACCGCGTTTCTTCAAAATCAATACCTTTTATCCCTTATGAGTTATAGACCGGCAGAAAACCTGAGCTTGGTAATTTACGGCTATGGGGTTCGGCTGCCTATGTGCACAACATTTATCATAGGCATGGGAAGCTAGGAACTCGAGCGAAAAAGTGTATCTTTATCTGATACTATGATCACTCAAAAGACCATGTGTTCATTGGTGAATAGATGGATGGAAGTGTAACTGAGATTGAGTCACGTGACGCAAATTTCCTAGAAGAGGATTTTTCTGGTAGAAACGAGGTGGGGGAGAGTTTGAATCTCTATGATATGGAAGATTCACCGGAAAATGCACCAGTTCGTCTAGTAGAGACTGAGGAAGAAATTCTTCGATCTTCCAGGGAAAGTGGGAGTGTTTCACCTAATAATGGTATCTCACCACTGAACCAGGATTTCCAGGATCCTCAAACTCGAAGGAGTCAACATGGAAACATCCCTCGTCATCGTTTTGAGATTGATGGGGAAGCTTTTATGACTCATTCGCATGATGATGCAGAGCCTAAGAATTTGAAGGAAGTTCTCTCTTCCCCTAATAAAAAAAAATAGATTACTGCTTAGGAATAAGAGATAAAATCAATGAGGGTCAAAAATGTGTGGGAATATGTTAACCTTCCACCTGGACATAAGGCTATTGGGAACAAATGGGTTCTTAAATTCAAACGCAATGCAGATGGTACAGTTGAAAGGTATAAGGCTCTCCTTGTAGAAAAAGGTTACACCCAACAAGAGGGTGTTGACTACGAGGAAATATTCTCCCCGGTGGTGAAAATTTCCTTGATTCTCCTAATACTAGCCATTGTTGCAAATATGGACTTGGAACTTCATCAAATGGATGTTAAAATGGCTTTTCTCGATGGAGAACTAGATTAATAAATTTACATGGAGAAATCAGAAGGCTTCATTGTTGAAGGTCAAGAGCGCAAAGTTTGCAAGCTCTGAATATCAATTATGGCCTGAAGCAATCATTTAGGCAATGTATTTGAAATTTGATCGAGCCATTGTCTCCAATGGGTTTACAATGATTGAAGAAGACCATTGCGTGTACCTTAAGCAGTCTGATAAAGGTTTCATTATCCTGTCATTGTATGTTGACGATATTCTTATAGCTGGAAGTAATATGGAGATTGTTGTCGCCACTAAAGAGTGGTTATCCTCCACTTTTGAGATGAAGGACATGGGTGAAGCAAGTTATGTGCTTGGGATTAAGATCCTTAGAGATCGTTCGAAGAAAATTTTAGGTTTGTCTCAAGAGACATACATTAAAAGGGTTCTCGCACGGTTTCAGATGCAAGATTGTAAGACGATAGACACTCCAGTTGCCAAAGGTGAGAGCCTAAGCCTTAATATGTGTCCCACAACCCCTGAATAGAAGCAAAGAATGTCTTGAGTACCCTATTCCAACGCAATTAGTAGCCTGGTGTATGCTATGATGTGTACTCGGCCCGATATCTATTATGTTGTTGGATTAGTCAGTAGGTACCAGTTGAATCCTGGTTTTGAGCATTAGAAATCCGTCAAGAGGATTTTGAGGTATCTGAAAGGGACAAGTGACTTTTTTCTATCCTTCAAAGGTTTAGATTTGTGCCTCAGTGGTTATTGTGATGCAAATTGGAATGGCGAAATGGGATAGCAGAAGTGCACATCTGGGTATGTTTTCTTTCTAAATGGCGGGGCCATCACGTGGAGTAGTAAGAAACAGTCCTGTATTGCAATGTCGGCGATGAAACCTGAATTTGTAGCTTGTCAAGCTACAGTACATGAATCTATTTGGTTAAGTAGGTTCTTCCGGAGTTTTGAATTCGTCACTAGCGCTCCTGATGCAGTGAAAATTCATTATGATAGCACGTATACACTTTCTTACGCGAAAGACCCAAAGTACCATGAAAGGACTAAGCATATCGATAGGAGATGTTGTTTTATCAGAGATTATGTTGAAAAGAAACAAGTATTCTTAGAGTTTATCCCTACTAAGTTGATGGTAGGAGATCCCCTTACTAAACCTTTACCAAGAGATGTTTTGTTGACTCATGTCAAGGAATTAGGTCTGCGTAGTTTGTGATAGGATAAATTTTATTTGATTTCTAAGACATGATGATCGTTGATGCATATGTTTTATTGGTATTATTAATAATTGATATGCATTGTGTTATTGATTGCATTTTTGTTGCGCTTCTTGTTAATTACTTATGGGCATGGATATACACATTGACATTGTTGCATATTGATAGACACATTTTAGTGTCTAAATTGCACCTTAATTTCTAGTGAGTTAGTATTCGATTTTGTGTCTATTACGTGTTTTTATGCTTTTGTAGGTACATTAGAAGAATAAAGATTTGTGGAAAAATTGGCTCAAAAAGTGTTCAAGGCACCCGGGAAAATGGATCAAAGCACCCACACTTTGGATTGGGGCACCCCTGGATCGGGTCAACCCAGCGAGTCAACCCAGCGAGCTGGATCGGGCCGAGTCACCGGGTTAACTCATCGGGCTCAACTGTATCCATTGTTAACGTAAAATCAATGTGTTCTTTCGCTTCCAGATTGTTCCAAATATTAGTAGATATCCCACACAAGTTAGAACAATCG
>JAJJMC010014301.1:11897317-11969421 GCA_023531435.1 Papaver californicum | reverse complement strand
GCTAATTTATATATATATATATATATATATATAATACATTTAGCTATTGGTGTCGGTTGTGACTCCTCTCCAGATGTTCTCTGACTATAAAGCAGTACTGGACATATCTCAAGTCTCGGAACTTCGACGATTGAATTCTTTAAACTTGTTCCATTTATACACTGATGCTCAGAGTCTTTCCTGGCAATACTAATCTATTACTATGCTCACAGTATTATAAATCTTCAGTACTTCATGTTTATACATCTAATTACTTGAACTGATTCATAGTCATTCCCAGCAGAATACTATGAATTTTTTTAAGTCAAATACAATTGCATAATCATTTTTATGCATTGGAAATATTCTACGAGTGAGCTTCCCAGCTGAGATCACCTTAAACGCCACCATCGTAATTCATACTATTATTGAGTACCCGACTTACTCAAATGCCCGCGACTGACATCACTGCTTACATCCTATTACTTAGAGCTCATCGTTCAGAGCTTATCATCTGATCTCAATGCTCAAGGCATGACAATATATTACGCTAGCATTGCTACTCGAGCACAGTCTCTCGAGGAAATATCTTAGCGCCAGCTTCAGTTCTCGAGCACAGTCTCTCGAGGAAGTTTCACTACGAAATATCCTATCCTCAAGGACACAGCTCAGCGCAATGATCGTTCCTCGAGGACGCGCCTTGGAAGTTGATAGGTCTAAAACCTACAGCCGCAATTGCACGATGACTACAAAGTAGAAGCGGAAAATACGGGATCGTCCACAAGGATTGATAATAAGAAGAATGATTTATAATGAAACTAATAAAATAACAAAATAAAGGTCAAACTTGGGTTTTCGGATTCCACCGAATTAATAATGTAAAACATCCATTTAATCTCTAGAAAATATTCATGTTATCACTTAAGACAATATCGAAACTAATCTCATGTCTCGGAGTATATTACGATTAAAATAAATACTACAACTTTTTTTGTAAATCAAAACAGTATAACCTCCTACGCTTATAAAAGATTAATAGCCGAAGATTATTCAAAACGGTTTAGAAACAAAGCTATTAATGAAGATAAAGTAATTAAACGATTAAATCCAAAAGATTATTTTATTAGAGAATACCTGAAGTCTTTACATAATAATTGGCTTCATCTTCAAACCCCAGTAGAAAGGTTAGCCACCCATTACAAAAATAAACAACTAAAAATACAAGAAAGAAAATAGAACCTAAAACAAATCTCATTGTCGGCTCTCTCCCCTGTTGGTCATACCTCCATTTATATATTCACTGATATACCTGATTTCCATAAGTGAAAAGAACATCTCTTTTCAAGGTATCTTCTTAATAGTGGCTTTATTGTGTTGAATCTCAAATCGTTCTCTACCTCAACGTTTGGAAACAAAATATTTTCAATTTGTAAACTAATAGATTCTTCCACCTTCACCCTCTGACCACACTTTGTGTTACCAACAATAATAGTCGACGCCACCTCACTCTCTTATTTAGTTTACTTTCTCTTTTGCGACGCTGTGATGACCAAACCTACGAACCAATCTCCAACTCGCTTCCACACTTCTTCTTCTATTTTCACGTGCTTCCCAGCCACCAGAACAAAGTCTATTCCTCTCTCTTTCTGACCACCACATTCTCCCTACTCACTTACTGCCATGTCAATGTACTCTCTTTACAAAGTACGCCCCATTTCATTCACGTGTTAGACTTTTGATATCCACCTTCACATCAAGCACGTCAACAGCCAATACTCCTAGCCAACGTCAAACCACAATTTCCCTTGAAAACAAATTACGTGGATGAAAAGAAGCTTTTTCCGCTAAAATAATTATTTAAAATTCAAAAGAGGTGGTGCCCATAATCCAAATAGTGGGTCCCTTTAATAATTTTAATGGTGCTTTTAATACCTTTAGCCACTTTTCCTACTATTACCAATTCTCCAAAACTACCTACAAAAAGAACAATATTAGTATAGAAATTAAGAATTAACAATATAAATATCAGATCAAATCAGACACAAAATGTGTCTATCAAGTACCCTCAAAACTTATTATTTGCTAGTCCTCGAGCAAATCTATTCTAGAAATCCTAACTCACTTTCGCAGGCATCGCGATTGCACTTAGCGTGTGCAACAAGCCTTTAAACCCATAGGTGTCCCAATCAGACGAGTTTTAGTCTTGTGAGGGTTTACAAGAGATATACCCACAAAACCTTTTACTCCAAATTTTAGCTACTTGTGAACGATTGAGGGTAGACATTAAACATGCTATTTAGTTGGCTACTAAATTCTTTGGCTATGGAAGGAATTACCCTGTTTTTAATCCAATTGTTGTACGCGAGTTTTCACTCAAGTGTACTAAAATTCATATGTAAGAAAACATAGCACTACTCAGAAAGTCGTAGAATGGACCACGATACTCGGAATCTAACAAACCACAATCACATGAATAGATTAAGAAGATGGATATAGAGATAGAAGTGTGCGCATGTTGACTAAGGTGAATGGTGTTTCCCAGAATATCTGTATGAACTTCGTGCCAAGATGAACACTAATGGATTGAGATACGCACCCACTGGTCTGAATCTAATTCTAGTATCAACTCAGCTGATATATACAAAGGCCCCAACAGTCGATTTATTGAACGTATATAATTATTATTTTTTTACTTTTTTTTCTTTTTTTTTATTTTTTCTCGACAACATGATTAGATCTTTTGAATCTAAGTGCATGCTCCTTGTCAGCAGATTATATGATAGTTCTCATGGATCCTATGTTCCACGCTTGCTTAGGCAACAAAGACAGGTAGAAAATACACATATTGATATCCAAGTGTCAATTTTTTTTATTGGTCAGGTTCAATTAAAATATGGGGTTTGATCTCAATCATTCTACTTCATACTGGCGACAACAAGGGCATACTAGTGCCCCACCAATCACTTAGAAAAATAAATAAAGTTGCAAAAATACAAACCAAACATAATATGGTGACGACTATCATGTTAATTCTAACACCTGAGCTTTGTCCTTTTATGAATAGACCATTTAGTTTGGTCCCTCAACTCCTATAAATAAGAATTTTGTTTCCATCTACCTAGAATGATTAGTATCATCCTGAATAGTTCACAAGTTTCTACATTTTGGAGTTTTTGGTACAACAAAAATTTTAAAATTTTTCTCCTTTACCTCCAAACATAAATTGAACATAGTCCTCGAAGTTCTAAAGATAAATGAGAGAGCATGAACAAATTAATAATGATCATAGTAAAGAGATAGGGAAGGATATTACCAGTAACGTGTACCAAAAGTATATGAGTTGCCTCCCATAGAGCGTTAAGTTTAAATTCTTCATCCATACCAAGAAAGGATTAGTTACAACTCACGAATCATATAACATTAATCGAAATAATTGTGGATCCTTAAAGTCAATTGAATTTGACTCATACAACTGACCACAATGAAATAAATGAAGGTGGTGGTCATTCTTGAGAAAATGTTTCGATTTATATTTCCTAAAATAATTAAGTTTAACTTCAATATTTAATATCTGACACATTTGAAGTTCATATGTTCCCATATTTTGTAAATAAAATTTGGTGGGAAAAGAAAGTCAGTTATGGTATTATCGCCTCGGTAAACCACATCAATCAGAAAATGGGTTTCTATCACCTGAAGTTCATTTTGGACATTATTATCCGCCTCTGGAAATAGTTTCTGAAGATAATCTATTAATATGGTAGAGGCACAAATGTCAAGTCCCAAGTGAGGGACCTTTATAAGAGTCAAAAGTAAACCATGGGGAGAATGGTATTCACCCCCAAACCTAGAATGGTCAATGTCTTTGGAAAAATTAGTCATAATTTCCTTAATTTCTAAATTATCAGATTTAGGAAAATGGTCAACTATTTCATCTAGATTATAATCAGGTGTGGTACCTTCACTCAAATTCAAATTCTCTATGAGTCCATCATCTTCATTAGAGACTATTGTCTTTGAATCGTTGGACTTTAAAACACTAGTCTTGGGATAAACTCGTCTTTATAATAATATGAAAATATTTCACCGTCTATAAAAATGGTATCTTTAGTTAAATCCTTTTCCTCTTGACTAGGTAAATAATTATCAATATTTTTAGGATTGGAAATAGAAACATCATTATTATCATGAAGCTCAATTGGTGTAAAAATTTCCTGGTCATTATGACTATGGATTTCAAATTCTTCATCAATACTATCTCCATCATCATAATAACATGAAGATGGTTGAACCTTATCTAAACAAGTAGTGCTTTCAATTCTAACCTCCCCCTCTAAATTAGGTAATATTTATCATTATTATCAAGGGTAAAATTGAAAACACTATTTTGGCAATTAAGTTCATGTTGAGCAATATTGGCAGTTGACCGTTCTTTTTCAATTTTCTCCTCATCTAAACGTGCATTAAGTTCACTGAGAGTTGTACACATAGCTTCAAGTCTTTATGTTATCTTCCGTTCATTTTCATCTAATTGATTGAGTGTATTATTCCGAGAATCATACGAAGAGTTAGAAATTTCCGAAGTTTCCATGTAACTCCCGAGGGCATCTTCTAAAGATGAAGAACTAACATTTTGCTCAGTATAATATTATTTGTTTACCCGTTCGTACGACTAGTGAGTATGCGAATAGTAATTGGGATCAATACGGTATGAACCATAACATCTATAGGGTTGGTAGTGGTCTCCAAGTATTATCCACACTATGGTTATAGCACGGGTAATGTCCATTTTGAAATTCGGGTCGATAATTATTGTATTGGTCCTTATAATACTAGTTCGACATTTTTTTGGTGCACGTGCAAATGCAAGGTCAACTACAATTGGGTGGGCTCGGGTTACCTTAACAAAATATACCTACAGTCAAAGACTGGTCAAAGGTACAAGGCTAAGGCTTGTAGAATTTCGACTGATAACGCCCAGAGGGTTCAGTGTACTATTCCACGTGTTTTCCTAAAATTCGGTAGCGGACGATGCAAATGATGTGTGTGCACAGTGTTTTTTTTATATACAAAATAAAATATAGAGAAAATAAAACTAAAATAAAGATTTAACTAAAAATATACAAAATAAATCATAATTTCCTAATTTACTTATTGACAAAAATAAAAAATCTAAAAATAGAAATAAATATAAAATAAAATTGGGATTATACAAACCTTTTTTGATAGGAAATTTTCCACAGTAATTGCAAAATATTACCTGCACAACAAAGCTAAGAAAAATACCCAAGTAAAATCTAAAAAATAAAATAAAATCATAAACTAATTAGCACAAAAATTATAAAATAACCAAAAATAATAATTCTCAATCCTCGACAGCGGAGCCAAAATATGATATGTCGAAAACCTATAGCCACAATCGCACGACGACTACAAAGTAGAAGCGGCCAATACGGGATCGTCCACAGGGATTGATAATATTATCTCTAATTAAAAGAAAAATTATGTGCTACAAATAAAAAGAATGATTACTGAAACTAATAAAATAAATAAACTAACAAAATAAAGGTCAAACTAGGGTTTTTGGATTCCGCCGAATTAATTATGTAAAACATCCATTTAATATCTAGAAAATATTCATGTTATCACTCAAGACAATATCGAAACCAATCTCATGTCTCGGAATATATTACGATTAAAATAAATACTACAACTTTTGATGTAAATCAAAAGAATATAACCTCCTTCGCTTGTAAAAGATCAATAGCCGAAGATTATTCAAAACAATTCAGAAACAAAGGTATTAATAAAAAGAAATTAATTAAACAATTAAATCTGAAAAATTATTTTATTAGAAAATACCTAAAAAATTTACATAATAATTAGCTTCATCTTCAAACCCCAGTAGAAATATTATTCACCCATTACAAAAATAGAGAAGAACTAAAAATACAAGAAAGAAAATAGAACCTAAAAAAAATCTCCTTATCGTCTCTCTACCCCCAGTTGGTTGGACCTCCCTTTATATTCACTGTCATACCTTATTTCCATAGGTGACATTTTTGTGTTGAATCCCAAATCGTTCTCTACCTCAACGTTTGTAAACAAAATATTTTTACTTTGTAAACTAATTGATTCTTCCAGCTTACCCTCTGACCACACTATGTATTACCAACAATAATAGCTGACGTCACCTCACTCTTATTTACTTTAGTTTCTCGTTTGTTGCGCTGTGAAGACAAAACCCATAGACCAATCTCCAACTTGATTCCACACTTTTTCATCCCGTTTCACGTGCTTCCCATCCACCAGAAAAAAGTATATTCCTCTCTCTTTCTGACCACCACGTTCTCCCCACTCACTTACTGCCATGTCAATATACTCTCTTTAGAAAGTACGCCCCACTTCATTCACGTGTTAGACTTTTGGTACCCACCTTCACATCAAGCACGTCAACAGCCAATACTCCCAGCCAACATCAAACCACAATTTCCCTTTCAAACAAAACACGCGAATGAAAAGAAACTTTTGCCGTAAAAACAATTATTTGAAATTCAAAAGAGGTGGTGCTCATAATCCAAATAGTGTTCCCCTTTAACAATTTTAATGGTGTTTTTAATACTTTTAGCCATTTTTCCTACGATTACCAATTCTCCAATAGTACTTGCAAAAGAATATTAGTAAACAAATTGGGAATTAACAACATAAATATGAGATTAAATCAGATACAAAATGTGTCTATCAGAAGCTTACGGTGCTGTCCTAGTGCCAGTGTTGTGTCATTTATGGCGCTGGCCAATGTCGTGCCATTCATGGCGCTAGCCTAATGCGAACGCCACATTCATCCATGTCGTTGGCCTAATTCCAACTCCAATACTAGTCCTCGAGGACAACATGCTTAGTCTTCACTTAGTTCTCGAGAACAATATGTCCATATCTTGTTCTGTACTTGAGGACTTTTGTGTAATCTTGGTTTCAAACACTTCAAAATTTGTGCTTGGCTACTTTTAAGCTAGTGCATAACTACTAAACTTACTATTTTCACTAGAATTAACACTAATCAGTCTGCTTGACCATTTAGTGAACTCAGCAACTTGCCTCACTAATTTAGCAGGTTGTTGTCTTAACTTAACGAATATAGTAGTTGTCCATGACTTCACTATTCTACAAGACATCAAATATGTCACATGGGGGGATTCTCATTGAGGTATTGGTCTGGTGGTTTACAGCAACGTGCGATGTGGCATTGCATATACTACGATAAGGTAATAAGTAGTAGGACAGTTAGGAGCCGTTGAGAGGATAATGTAGCAGTGGTCATACAGTCCTCCTGACTTAGCGGATATGACTTCACAATAATCTACATGATCATCACTTCTCCATCTCTTCACAACTTCCATAACTTTCGAGAAATCAGTATGTTCACTACAAGACTATAAAAGAGATTGTTTCATCTATTCGAAACAAGAATAACAAAGATCTATCCCAGAGATAATCCAGTCTTCAACTACACACTACCATTTTCATCACATAATGATTTCTCAACCTTTTCCGCTTCCCTTCCCTAAGATTAACCCATCATTTTCATTTTTTGACCGAAGCAAGACCTGAACGACCATTTCTCGGTTTAGGCTCGTCTTGTACGATTTCGATCTCGCAAACCTACATAAAGTACTATTTTCAGTATATTTGTTTTTCAATCTAAAACAACTAGGGACTACAGTTTCATTTCTTTTAGTATGGCTGTGACATGTCTTATTTCGAGGTACCTGGCCAGGGTACCTTCGTGTTGTCAAGATACTGGGATGAAGTCGGGGGTCAGTATACGGCTTACTTTCTCACCAGGATAGGTCATTTAACTCTTTTGCTTATATAGCGTTTGGTCTTGGGTTTTTTTTAGCTATTTAACTATCATGACCTTATCGACCAGATAATGGGTTATCATTCCCCAATATTTGCCTTTGATTTTTGTGATATTTCGAATCATTAATTTTTTAGACGGTACGGGTAAAAGTTCATAAATCTAAAAGGTTTTAATACTGTAAAATTTAAGTAGATGTAAATCTATAGAGTTAAACAGTTCCAAAACTATAGAAAATACTAATGCTCTTTCGTTGTTCTAATTTTTCTTAAGTTTCATGGTGTCTCACATTCAGGTATGATGTTTCACCTTTCAGTTCTCTTTGAAAGATTGTAATTTTCTGGGTTCTTTAACACATTGACTTCTCTAGATCATTTTTCCACTTTTAATATATCATTTGTGAGTTGACTTTCCTTTCCATGTAGCTTGTTGCTTGGATCTTGATCTCGAACTGTATTGTCGTTCTTCGTGCGTAAAAGGGCTTACGTTTCAACTTCGTTCCTTATTCTTTTATGTTGTTCAGATAGTCCCATTCATGTTCATGGAAACCAAAGGTGTAAATATCACTTTCTAATTATGCATTTTATATATTTTTATCTGTGATTTCTCTTAGTTTATTAAGAATATCTCATAATTTATTTTTGATGTTAGATATCTTATATCTTTTAGCTCTATTTTCCATCTTATGACTTT
Source organism: Papaver californicum (assembly GCA_023531435.1). Lineage (NCBI taxonomy): Eukaryota > Viridiplantae > Streptophyta > Magnoliopsida > Ranunculales > Papaveraceae > Papaver > Papaver californicum. The sequence goes on along the minus strand of JAJJMC010014301.1, from coordinate 11,960,888 downwards.
ATAACTTTTAGCTAGTCATCTCTTAGATATCGGTTCATTTTATTTACATGATTATTATGCTTCTTTTAATTAATTCTAGATAGTAAAAAGATAAGAGATATGGAGATTAAAAATAAGAGTTTCAGAGATATTAGACTTTGACATTAGAGGTAAGGAATTTTGAAATTAGAAATAAGAGATGTTGAAATGAAAGATAAAAGATATTGATATTCATCTTTATTATAGTTAAATGTGTTATTGGGTTACCTCATGTTATGATTTCCCTGATCCGACTTGGATTATATTTTGTTCTCTTGTGGATTGTTCTCGATTCTCTTAAGATTTGTTAGTTTTTTGTTTCGCCTTTGTTTTTTACCTACTTCTTCCTGACACCTTCTATCTTTCTCAAACATTTTTTCTCTTGAACTTGTTAAACCTTGCCTGTATTACTATTTGATAAACGATTTTCCAGATACCTTTTCATCAACTTTCAAATTGATTGACTTTTTTTTTGAGCTTTTACTCACCAGAGTACTGACCTTGAGTTAAAGCTGATAGTCTTCTAGCTCTGACCTTTATTTTTTATCTTTTTTCTTTAGCTTCCAATTTACCGACTCCAGGTGATGAGTTTTTGTATGATACTTTCTAGCTATTGTGTTCATCACCTAAAGTTGTATTTCCGACAGGTAATAAGAGATATTTTTTTAGATATTTGATTTCAGCTCTTTCTTCTCTATTACCTGGCGTTGCTGGTTTCTACGTCTCCTGATGTCTCACTGATAAGACAGCCATCTCTATCGATACTGCTTGGTTTCCAAGTATTACGTACTCTCTCATTGTGGTCATGAATTTCATCTTCTGGATGGTATGTGGGTTGGACAGCCTGTAAAGCATGCAACCGTTCTCTCCCCAGGATCACGTTGTATAGTGATCTGTTGTTCAGTACTAAGAATGCTATATTGATCAAGATCGGTCCATCTCTTAAAGTTAGCAGTATCTCGCCCATTTAGTAGGTTTTCGAGCCGTTGAATCCTATAATGAACCATTGTTTTTCAGCATTCCTTTTCTTACTAACCCCATTTTTTCAGCCACTTGGAGGTAGATGATGTCGTAAGTTGAACCTTGATCGATCAGGATCTTCTTACAGTACCAGGCGTCTATCTACATCTCGACAACCAGAACATCATTGTGAGGGAAGGTGACTCCATCCTAGATCTCTCGGGGAGAAAGTGATGTCAGTTGGAGGTATGAAAAGGTTCTCGCAACTGGGATATACTCTTGTAGCAAAGATCTAAAATATTTCTTTTTTTTCTTTTGAGTTCATCTTTGGTATCATCTCTTGGTGTTGAGTGGATCATGTTTACCCAACCTTTCAGAATTTTGGCTAGAGATTCACATCCTGAAATTGATCCTGCTTCAAGCTGGTTGAATTCTTTTAGATGTCCATATCTTATTAGAATGAGTCTGATCTTATTCTTTCATTCATTTTTACTATGACCTCTTACGTCATGATAAAAATAATATGTTTTTCATTTTCCTTCATTTCTCATCTTGTTTGGTTGTACGAAGTACGACTTTTCTCTCATCTACTGAATAATCATCTCAAGTGTGGTGTTTAGTATTGCAAATTTTTGAGATTCTTCCTTCCGTCTCCTATCAGCCTCTTATCTCAAACTTCTCCTCTTAGTTGGTTGTTCTTCATACTTAGGAGAGTGATTTCTTTTGAGATTTAAAGCTTGGTTTGCTGAATAAACTTTATGATCAGAGATTTTATTCATGTGATCTCATTCTCTTCTTATGAAATTTCCAACTTTGTTGTATAATTCGTCCAGGGTTTCAACTTAAGTTTCATCAAAAGAGTTTCTTATATCTCCTTTCAATAATGCCTTCTTGAATAAGACACTCAATACATTCTCATTCTTCTTATCTACAGGTGATGCGGTTGCTTTGAATCTTCTGAGAAAGTCTATAAATGATTCATCTTCTCCTTGAATTACTCCTGCCAGTTCTTCCAACATATTTTCCTGTCTTCTATTGATTAATTTTGGACAAACAATTTCTTTATGTATTCAAAATGTTGTGCTAAATTTGGTGGTAAACATTTGAACCATATAAGTGCATCATCTTATAAGATGAAAGGAAATAATATTGCCATGATCAATGTGTTATCGAGATGCAATGACATCCTATTTTCATAGTGAAAAGATGTCTTCATCCAGATCGGTATCTCCTTTGAAGTTGGTAAATGAGGGTAGATGAAACTTTTAAGGTAGCTTCCATTCAATGATCTAATTCGATAATGTTCCATCTTGGTTGAATATAGGATCACTCTTTGTCTTAATGATTAAAAATTTTATTTTTTCCTCTTGCTCTTTGAGTCTCATTTCTAATCTTGTTTTCATTGATTATCTTGTTGAGATGACAACAGTTATGATTTGTTATGTTTCTAAAATGATATGCCTAGGTGGAACTCCATGCTGGATAGAAAATTGTCTATATGAAGAATGTTATTAATCTGGCATGTCGTTTCGAGTTTCAAGTAGTGGTGGAATATTCAAAGAAATACTTTGCAAAATGGGTGGTTGAATTGTCAGATGCGGTAATGCTGGTTGAGATAATGTTGATTGAGATGATGCTGGTGGATAAAGAACTTGGTAAAAATATGATGGTTGAGATGTTGCTGGAATTTCCAATCGATTTAATTTTTCAGCTAGCACTGTTATCGATCTGAGAAGTTCATCTAACATTTCTTGAAGGATGCTAACTTTTTTTTAGCATTGACTGTTGGTAGATGTGGTGTTCGTAGCTCTCTATATATTTCTCTATTTTCTACAGATGGTTTTGATTTGATCAATATACCTTGTAGATTTTCATCTGGTCCTACTATTATTATGGATGAGGTTGCAATTGTGACTGTTGCTGGGATTTGACTCGATGTTGGAGCTGTTATTCGAGATGGCTTTATCTCTGCAGATGTAATAGTTGTACTGGTTGTAATTGAGTTTACCAAAGACGCTGATGTAGTATGTATGATCCCTTGAGTCAGTTAAGATGGTCTTAGATCTGTCATTTTCGTATCCACAGATGAAACTGCTGGCTCAATGACTAGTCTCTAAGGTGAGGTTACACCAGGTCTGAGTGGTAGTCTCCTATGCATCATCTTTACAAAAAAAAATATTTGTTAGTTATGTAAATTTGGAGTATATATATATGCATAATTTCTTTTTCGATTTATTTTCAGCCTTTATAGACTCCAACGTATCTGAAAAAGTTTAAACTAGTTGTTATTCAGATATATAGTTTGTGAAAATCACATTAACACTCAATAATTATGTCATTATATGATTAAACATGATTTTTCATAGCAAGATTTAGATAATTATTACAAGTTAATAATAACAGTAGTACAGATAAAACCTATTTATGCTGAGATATATATGATTTGCATGGATGAAAGTATACAACATCTACAAAATGATGGTTTATCAACATCACTAATAAAATACAATGTCAACTATTTATATTGCTGAAATAAACAAAGAATATTACTAGATAATCATAGATCTTGTTTTTCATGTAATCTAAATATCAAAATAGTTGCCGGAATTCAGATTCGTCATTGAGAAATCAAGATTTTGCAAAATCACATATAAAATTAAAATTAATTATAGATGAAACTGCTAAATCATGTATTTACAATTGATTGTAGTCATGCATATGATATCATCGTGATTATCAATCAAAGAGATATTTCAAACTTATGCAAAACTTCCCTGAAGTCGGTGATGAGAAGATTTGAGTCACGATCATTGAAATTGTTGATCAATTTGAGCAATCACATTGTTGCTCCATCATCATCCAGGTAAATCATCGTTGAATCATTGTATTATAACATGAAAACAAAATATATCATATCTGAATTTTAAATACCTGAAAATTTCAAAATCATCAAAATCTTCGTATTAATTATAAGATTCGTTGATAAGATACTTTTGTGTTGAAATTATGGATTTCACTTCTTGATTAGATATTTCTGCTTTTCTGTTAGTTTGTGGATGGTATAATATTGATATCTCGTGTGATACATTGTACTTCTCCAATAAGGCTTAAAAGAACTTGTTTTGAAAGTGTTATCCTCCATCACTAATTATAGGGGTGTGCAGCGGTCTGATCCGGTGGTTTTTTGGCTGCCCCAAACCAACTCGACCATCATACGGTTTACCAAAATATCAACCCAAACCGAACCATTACTTTGTCCAAACCGATGTTCCCCAAACCGTTATTCATCGGTTCGGTTTGGGGCGGTTCAACGGTTTACAACAAAAAACTAAAGCAACATTTCATTCAAGCATTCAAGATACTGGATTTCTCATTTCTCAGCATCTAAAATGTGAACTGCCAACTGGGCAGAACTCTATATTATCTTCAGCACAATACATTACTTGAAAACTAAAATGAAACAGCCAAAACAAGGTCTATTACAAAAACTGGGCAGAATTCATAGTTACTTAGTTACTTAGTTAGAAATTAACATCACAAAACAAAAGAGTTGAGATCCACCGTTAGCCGCTTTGTCTAACCATAGCTATCGCAAATCTGCCCATAAAAATCACTAGATTAGAATGAATTCTAGCAAAATATGAAAAACTTCATCCAAATATCTTTACTATAAAAATATAGGCAAAATAAGCAAGGTTAACAGTTGTGTCAAAAAGCTTCGCCAAAACAGGGCAGAAACATTCTCATGATTCTTTCTTTTTTTGTTGTTGAAATTTTCATAAACAAATCCTTGAATTTCCAATTTTACTAAACTTGAAGTTCAACCAATCAGCATAGAAGAATAGGAAAAAGCCTAGACACCCAACTTTAACAGTAATGTGAACATCAAACTGAAGTGTCGAGTCACAAATCATTCAGTATATAAACTCAAGACAAAAATCACAAATCATTCAGTATATAATCTTGTTGTACAGTAAAATGAAATGCATGCAGTGATGATGTTTACCTTTTTTATCCCAAAAAGCATTCAACATAACAAACTAATCATCTGCAGTAAGTATTTGACCTGTGATGTTAACTTCTACAAGAAACAATATAAGAAACATAAGAAACATAAGAAACAATAGCGTATTCTATAAAGTATAAACAGTAATAAACTTAAGGAACTTTGGTATACCTTCATCAATTTCTTCTATCATATTCGCATAATCATCGACTATAGCTGGTTTATCATTTCGTAACCAATTTTGTGCACAAATTAGAGCTTCAACTGTTCCCGGAAGTAGAGAACTACGAAATGCATCAAGAATCCGACCACCGGTGCTAAAGGTAGATTCAGAAGCCACGGTAGAGACCGGTATAGCTAACAAGTCTCTTGCAATGTAACTCAATACCTTATACCTTGTAGAGTTAATTTTCCACCAACCTAAAATATCAAAGTTCTCACAAGAAGGTTCACGACATTCCATCAAATAGCGTTCAATTTCTGTCTTGCTTTCTTCACCATCTACCTCTTTAATGCGTTGAATTAATCCCAAACGAAATTTTGCACGAAATGAAACTTCGGAAACAGCATCAACATTCCCTACTCGATCTTTTGTACTACTACTAGAAACATTGTTGTCCCCTATGTAAATTTCCCTATACTGGTCATATAATTCAACTAAAATAGCTTTTACCTTTGCAACAAGATTATTAGCCTCATCTTCACCATGCATAACAGAGAGACAATAGTTCAAATAGAATTCTTTGTGCCTAGGATCAAGAAGAATGACAACAAACAGAAACTGATTAATCTTTTCATTCGACCAATACTTATTGAACTTCATCCTCATGTTTTCAGCCACACGTCTTGAAAATACATCATTGCTTTCACTCCATTCACGCAATTCTCCATCAATCATAACCAGTTCATCTAAGAAAATACTAGACGTAACATACAAAGTACCGGAAAACTTTAGAGTTGATTCATAGAATACCTTTAAAAACTTAATAAAAGCTCTACTATAATCCCAATCTTCTCGAGTAGGGGGAACGTTCTTTCCAATAGTAATATAATCTCGAATGAAGTTCCCATCTTTTTTTTCTAACCTCTCAAACACTTTCTGAAACTTTTCAGCTGATTCTAACATTAGATATGTTGAATTCCATCTGGTTTGAACATCTAAGCATAGAAGTTTCTTGCACTCAATCCTTTCACGTGATGCATGTTCTTTAAATTTGGCTAATCTTGCTGGAGAACTCTTAACATGCTTCACTATAGCTCGAATTCTGCTTATAGAGTCATTATAATCTTTCATCCCATCAGACACGATAAGATTGAGAATGTGAGCGCAACACCGCATATGCATAAATCTTCCACCCAATATATGACCATTCGGTTCATTCCACTGTTCAAGTGTATTAGATAAGTATTGGACAACAGTATCATTTGAGCTTGCATTATCCACTGTCATCGTAAAGACACTATCAATATTCCAATTCATCAAACAAGTCTCGATAGCCTTGCCTATAGTCTCGCCTTTATGACCTTTAATTTGAAAAAAGTTGATAATCTTCTTATGTAAGCACCAATTATCATCTATGTAATGTGCTGTGAGGCACATGTAATTCAACATCTGGTTGGAAGTCCAAGTATCCGTCGTAAGGCAAACTCTAAATTTTTGCTTCTTAAAAGTTTCAAACAACTTCGTTTTTTCTGCACGGTAGAGTTTCAAACAGCTTCGAGCAACTGTTGTACGTGATCTTAAATCTATCCTCCAAAACATTACTATAATATCTAAATCCTTCACCCTCAACATGTCTAAATGGCACCTCATCGACGATAATCATGTAGGCTAAAGCTGATTTACATAATTCATCACTGTAACTCCTCGCAACCATCTTACCAGCCTCTTCTGAACCCTTTTTAGCCTCAAACCCTATAGATTTCTGCTTATCATCTCGTCCAGGGTACCTCTTACATCGACTCAACAAATGAGTATTTAAAGTTGAAGTTCCAATCTTCTTCGAATCAGCTGAATAACTTATCTTGCAGTGTTTGCAAATAGCTCTTTGTTGATTGTTAACAGTAACTTTAGTGAAATGCTCCCATACCCATGAATCTGGCCTCTTTCTCTTGTTAACTAAGGTACCTTCAGTAGAATCAGTACTAGCAGCAGCAGGAACTGCTGATTGAGATTGTACTATTGGCATGTCTTGTGATTCTGATATACGAGTTTCGCTTGTGGCACCCAATGAGGTTTGTTGTAAAATAGGAGAAGTCATCTACAAAAAAAAAAGTTGTAAGTATTCATATTTATTAGGAACTAGGAAGATCATATTCACATATACTCATTTACAAATTTGAATTTTTAATGGGCTTACCGAACAAGATGCACTTGAACTTGAAGAGTTAATACTCATCACTCCTTTATAATTGTAAGAGCCGATGATGTGGTCACAACTACAACTATGATTGATCAAAAATGCCAAAATGGCTAAACAAGCATGATATGTCACATATATGGCTGACTTCTAATAAGTCATCCCTCAACCTCAGGCAAATTAGTTAATAAAAATGATATTACATTATTACCTCTTTAAAACTAACAACCTTAGTGCTAGTGGTTACAGTGGATGGCTCATCCTGCATGATTCATGAACAATTAAATACAAACAGAAAGAATGTTAGTAAACACTAAACAGAAAGAATGTTAGTAGTATTACTCTAGTAAACAGAAAGAATGTTAGTAAACAGAAAGAATGTTAGTATTACTTAGTAAACAGAAAGAATGTTAGTAAATCAATGATTTCATCACATAGACAACTAACCAAAAATGAGTTATCTAAGTGACATCAGGATGAGAAGTTGGATAATTCAGATTGAATGTTGTTAACTAGTAATGTACTAATGTTGTAGTTGTTTTTTATTTTGACAAAAATATTGTAGTTGTTGCTGAATAGATTGAATGTGAGACACTGAGACTCAATGTTACCAAATGATTGTTTCTTCCGTAATTGAAGTTGTTGTCTACTGTCTAGTATGTTTAAGATTGAATGTGAATTGTTACCAATGGACATTTACGAAGGCTCTGTCAAGTCGAGAAGTAGTGTAATCAGTGTCGTACCTACGATTAGACCAAGTTGTTGATGAACTGAACCACACTAACTAAACCTAATTGTTGAATAATTTATCTGATTTGACGAGAGTCTGATGATGAACATGATCATAAAAACCCTAATTGTTTTAGAATCGTTCATTGTAAATTTTAAATCCCTAATAAAAACCCAAGGAATATCAACAAAAAATCATAACATACCTCGGATACGAAAATGCTTTTGTTATTTTCTCTTTTACGCCTCTCTTCCTCAACCTTATCTAACATTCTAACTCTGTATACTGCATTAATATACTTTTAGGGTTTGTGTGGCGGAGAAAAGAAGATGAAACTGAGAAACTGAGAAGATCAGAAGAATTAATACAAAGAAGATGAAACTGAGAAACTGTATAATGAACCCTGAGTCAAGAGAAACTGAAAAAGAGAAAGAACTCAAAGCAGCTAACCTAGTTTTACTGATTTAGGTTTTTTTTTTGCTGTTCATTATACACCCATCGGTTTGATTGGGGCAGTCGGGTTTTAGGTCCCTCAACTCGCGCCCCAACCCTATGGGTTCGGGTTTTACAAATACCAACCCAAATCGCCCCAATATATATCCGGTTTGGAGCGGGTTGGCTATCGGTCCGGATCGGTTCGGTTTGGGGCGGGCGGGTTGCTCTACCCGTGAACAGCCCTAACTAATTATGGTTCTTAGAGTTTTAAACCTTGCAAAAATATACTCTTAAGCAAAATCTGTAACCGGTTTAGAATCATTAGTAGGGGTGGTTTTAGATTCCACCTATTTCGAGACATATTCAACATCAAGTAAGATATAAAATTTACCAAAATAATTAACAAAATACCCCATAAAATCCATACCCCAAAAACGTCGAATACTTCAACGAAGTGGATATATGTTTATGGCATTTGATTTCGAGCACCTATATTTCCCGTTCATTGGCATCGATCACAAGTAGCATAAAATACATACACATATTATAATAAGGTAGGACAAAAGAAACCACTCTCGAGTACCTTAAGTGTAGTTCTCTTAGACCAAAAGTTTCCTCCACAAGAATAGGAATGGCAAAATTATAAGATAGATTGAAATTCAGATTTGGGTACGAGTATCATTTGGTCCTTATAGAGTTTCCATAAGTATGGATCATCCCATATGTATTGAATTGCTACCTTTTTAAGCTTGTCTCTCTCAGCAAGAGAATATTAGTTGGGATTTTCCTAGAAACTAAATAATTGACAATATCAGCATACTATGGTTCCACAATCTGAATTGAGAATGATTGCTCATCTGGGAAACTTTCATGCAACATAATAGTTTTTCATCTACAGTAAGACGACTCAAGTGATATGTAACAGTGATTACGATGTCTTTCTTATATTTAATTTCAAGATCAAACTCTTGTAGGAGTAGTATCCACTGAATAAGCATTGGTTTCGCTTCCTTCTTTTCAAGTAGATATCTAAGTGTTGCATGATAAAAAAAAAAACAAATTTTGTGCAAATCAAATAAGAACGAAATTTTTCCATTACAAATAAAATAGCCAAAAACTGTTTTTCGGCAGTGGTGTAATTTTGTTGAGCCTCATTCAACGTCCTGGAAGCATAAAAATAGCATGGGGTAGTTTTCCAGTATGTTTCCCTAATATTGCACCAACCTCATAATCACTAGCATCATACATAAGCTCAAATAGCCTGCTCCAGTTCGATAGTTTAATGATAGGGTTTGTTATCAAACGTTTTTTAAAATGATTGAATGCCGCCAAACACTTCTCATCAAAGTTTAAAACCACATCCTATTTCAAGAGTTGGCATAATGGTGATGAACCCTTGGAAAAATCTTTAATAAACCTGCAATAAAATCCTACGTAACAAAGAAAATCATGAATCCCCCTCACTGTAGTAGGAGGGGATAGAGCATGAATGAGGTCTATCTTAGCTTTATCAACTTCAAGCCTTTAGAAGATATAATATAACCTAAAACTATGACATGAGTTACCATAAAATGGCAGTTCTCCCAATTAAGTACAAGATTACTTTCATCATATTTATTTAGAATAAGTGTAAGGTTATCAATGCACAAGTCAAATGAATCACCATATGTGCCAAAATCATCCATAAGAACTTCAGTAACAATTTCAACATAATCTGAAAAAATTACTTACCATATACCTTTGGAAGGTAGCGGGTGCAGTACACAAACCAAAAGACATCCTACTATAAGCAAATGTTCAGAAAGGAAAAGTAAAAGTGGTGTGCTCTTGATCTTTCAACACTATCACAATCTAGTTATAACCTAAATAACCATCAAGGAAATAATAATGAGTGTGTCCAGATAAACGTTTTAACATTTGATCAATAAAAGGTAAAGGGAAGTGATTTTTTCTAGTGGTGGCATTCAACTTTCTGTAATATATACAAACCTGATAGGTGTCTAAAACACCTTAATATGTATCAACGGATTATGCTTTCTTTACTATTTTTCTTGTAAATTTTGTATATTACGTTTGTTTTTATATTTTTAGGTACAATGACTTGAATTTGTAAAGAGGAAGAAAAAACGTCGAAATGGATTGTATTGGCGTACAAGCTTAAAGCTAATGCCAACAAATAGTTAATTGTCAATAAAGCTCTCATTAACTAGCCGATCAAGAATGTATGACATTTACGTGAGGAAGCTTGACGGGTCGTATAAGTGTAGAGTTTATAGGCTTAGTGATATGTGACATGTACTTGGGTTCGATAAAAAATGAAGGCTTGATTTGTATTAGATTTTAGCATATGAGTAGTGCTGGTATTTGCGATTGAGAAGAAGAAAAATTAGGTTTCTTTAGAAACCAATTTGGGAATTTGGAGAACAGGTGAAGACTCATTTCTAGCTTCCATTTGAGACCAGCTCCTTCTCCAAGATTTTCGTCAATCTAGCTATGGCTGGTGGATTTTGTTTTCACAGAGTCAAGGTATACAAGGAATGCAGGTTCAAATTTATCGTTTAAGTGAGACTATGAGCAAGCAAGTAGGATTGAAATTGTTGTCGAAATCGGTGGTTTTGATGGTGTTTAGGACAAAACTTTGATGTCGAGAAGAAACGAAAATGGGTACAAGTCAGTGAGGTTTTGGATTATGTTTGCACTAGTAGAAATCAATGGTAAACTGATATTTTTGGAAATTTGAATAGAAATTAAGTTAGTTACAAACAAATTGTGAAGGGTTGTGCCTATTCATATAAACCCTTTCAATTAAAATTTGAATCCTTTGGGAAAATGGATGTGACTCTCTATGAAAGGATGCCATTCTTCAGGAAAAGATTTCTCCAAGAGTCTCCTTGTATCTATATAAACCTCACTCAATCTCTATTGCATTAGTATGTTTTTAGAGCCATAAACCAGTGCTAGAAAATTTATAGTTCACATATTGTCTTTAAGAGTTAAAGAAGAGTTTTGTGTTACATCTATTCCCGTTTGATGTTTGGTGATCCTTGAAGTGATGCAAAGAACACCAAAGGTATTGTTGAATGCTGAAGACATATGCCATACAATGTAACAACATTAAGTACAAGTCATTAAATGTCTTAAGTAAAGAGATTACTCGCCTCAATACACCCAAGTAAGTTTGCTTAAGTTTTGTTTAGATTGATCATATCTTTCTATTCTTCTTTTCTTGTTTTGGAGTTGGTAATACGGAATCTAATACATAGATGAGATCGTTATTACAATGAGTTGTAATGAGTCGGTGGATATAATACACGAATTATATTATAGAGGAATCGGTAACGAAGATATTTTTCAACAGATATGCATGCAGTTGAGTTTGGTGTCGTATGGATGTGATTAATTTAGGTTATTGAGCTCCATGAAGTTAAAGAACCATTGACATGAGTTAAGGAAGAAGTTCAGGTGAGCTTTGGGTCAAGTTTTCTAGCTATGTGAGTTAGTGAAGAGAACGACCTGCTACTGTTGGTTTGCTTGGTAAATGAAGAATGTTGAGAAGTGGTGATACAAAGTAACACAAGGAGGAACAATTGGAAGAAGATTTGACGAGGTCTTAGCCGAGAGAATCAAGAGAACATAAACGTGTTGTCGTGAAGTGTATGGACTGTGTAGATGAATCTATGTTCCAGACAAGCAATGAACAAATATTCAGAAATGTAAGATGCTGATAGGGGTAGGGTTATTGTGCTCTAATTTGTGATGATTTTTGTCATTTTTCTGCCTAAAAATCAATCGAAATAGGTGTGTGTCTGCCATATTTCATATGGGATTGGGTTTTAGAAGCTAGTTATCTATGGTTCGATGATAGTGCATATGAGTTGTTGCTCTCATGGATTGTATGGGTTCATACCAAGGGTCAAAAGGTCTGTTCGAGGCCAACACAAAACTAGAAAAAGTGGCTTGTGGGTTTGGTTATATTATGCCAATACTATAGCCAAGAAGAGGATAGTTACTGCCATTAGATTTGAAGATGAATGAATGAATGAATGGTATTGGATGGAAATTAGAGTTTGTTTTGAATTAGGAAAGGCTTAGGAAACTGGGGTTTTCATCCTATTCGAGTCTTATAGCAAGAATTTTACAGGGAAGGATATATAAAAGGGGTCAGAAAAAATAGAAGAAACCCTACCTTTTCTTCACTTTTTTGACACTTGCAAAGTATTTGAGACAAATCTTGAAAGATATTCAGCCTCGTCAACAGCACTAACCATTCAACACCATGAGATGATTACACTCCTTAGCATTATCATTTTTCTCACAGCAATACAACAGTTGTAACGTGGTTAACTGCGTGGGGTTTAATCTCAACTTTTTCTTTTTCTAATCAACTTTAAGCCCTTGTATTTTATATAGAGAACATGTTTATTATGAGTTAGCTAATTTATTATTTGATCGGGATGATTTCGACGTCCGGAACATGATTATATAATTGATATGAAGTAGCTTGTTTTCTTGCCATTATTTTTGTTATTGTTCAATTTCTATTATGCTAATATTGGAACATGGAATATTTGTTTATTTTTTAAGTTCGAAATTAAATTGTTAATCCATATTTTTATTGCCAATTAAGAATTCTTTGATCCGTAATTGTTTAGAATTTCTTAATACAAGTGGTGATATATGGGTATTGATGATAGGATTTTGTTAAGTACTCATATGTAGAGATTAACATTAGTAGGTAAATCAAGCTTTTGAATTTTTTACTAGGAATAATTTAAGGCACTTGATTTAGTTATATCTAGGAGATTATGGAATAATTGAGACCGGTAGTCAAGCACTTTCGTGTCCGGCGAATATAGGAGATTATGGAATAATTGAACGTACTACTTATTCTAGGGTTGTTAGCAATGGGATAATGTGAAGAACATAACTATGTTGATTTGACTCATGTTTCGTGGTGGAGAATGAATCCTTGATCAGTTTCACTCATATTTGATTTATAACTTTACAATTTCAGAGTTTTTGATCATCATGCTAATAGTACTTTAATAACAATATTTGATAAAAACCTCCCTTGGGACCAGACCTACTAGTCATTATTCTACTGCTAGTGTGAATAAAAGTAGAGAATATTATGTGTGAGCTTGACACCTCATCAAAACCCTTCATCCGGTTTGCACACGAGTTAGAACAAGTTCATCATTATCATTCTGCACCATTATGACACCCGACTTTTTTTGTACAACTTGTACATGGCTCATCTATTTACCATCATACATGGGGTAGATAACTCGCACATATAATAACTTGAGTATCTCTTTCTTTACTACTTCCATCATTGGAGGATTCAAACGATGTTGAGCTTCCCTTGTAGGCTTTGCTCCCTCTTCGAGTAGTATTTTATGTGTGCGTACGACATGGCTTGTTCCCTTTATATCTACAATTTTCCATCATATGTTCATTTTATATTCCTGTAACACTCTCAGAAGTCTTTGTTCCTCCAATTCAGTTAGATCCTTAGCTACATACAATAACCGGTAATTCCTCCTTATCACCCAAATACAAGTATTTTATGTAATCCATAAGAGGTTTTAGATATAGCTTTGGATCTTGCAAGATAAATGGTATAATCTTTTTACTAAAGCATGGCAAAGAGAAAAAATAAAATCAAGTCGCATAAATTCCACAGCTGAATTCCTTGGACTAGTCTCGAATGCGCATCGATGTTCCAATAACAGCTATCAGTTAAAGAACAATGCCTCCAAAGACGCATTATGTCTCCGTGCTAGGCTAGCCATATCTTTTCTATGTGCTAAGACTAGAATAACACTAGCCTCACTAGAGCAGCGTCCCCAGGGACGCATAACATTCTTGATGGCTTGAAGCCATCGATACCTTTGCTAGTCGAGTCCCTAGGGACCCATCACATTCTCGCTATTGAAGCCAGCGCTAGCTTTGCTAGCAGCGTCCCCAGTGACGCATCACATTCTCACTGGCCTGAAGACAACGCTAGCCTTGCTAGTAGCGTCCCCAGGGACGCGGTATTCTCGCTGGCAAGAAACCAAAGCTATACTTGTTAGCAGTGTTCCTCAAGGACGTACATTATCGCTAGCAATAAGTCATCGTTATCCTTGCTAGCAACGTTCCTCAAGGACGTGGCATTCTTGCTGGTAATGAAGCCAGTGCTAGTCTTTGCTAACATCGTCCCTTGAGGACGCAACATTGTTCCCGCTAGGTTGAGGCTAGTGCTAGCTTTGCTAGTTGCGTCTTTAAGGGACGTGACACTTTTCTCAGTGCTCGCTTATGCTAGCACTAGCCCTATATGGTTATCGATTAAGCCTTCTTACTTAGGAACGTTCTCAAAATCTTGGCTTTAAACACTCCCAGAATTATGCCTTATCACTTCTAAACTGATTTCTGGCTATTAAAATTACGCCACGTTATTCCTAAGTTAGTACATGACTACTAAACTTACCAGACTCGACATTGATCAGTCTAATTACCAATTGAGTGAGTTGCATAACTTGTCTCACTGACTTAGCAAGTCCTTCACTCGACTTAACCTAATCAAAACAGTGGTGGTTCACGACTCCATTATTTTCTACAAGATATCAAATACAACACATGGGGGGATTCTGATTGGGGTATTGGTCTGGCTGTCTACGACAATGTGCGTTGTGGCTTCATCTCCATAATCTCCACAATCTTTACTCCTCCACTTCTTCTCTAACTTCCACTACTTACGAGAAATCAATGTGTCTCCTCCAAACAATAAAATAAATGGCTTCATATGTTCCAAACCGGAGAGAACTAAGAGACAAGATATATAGAATTAGTGATTCATTATAGAGATAATTCATTCTTCACTACACACTATAATTACTCATCACACTAATATTTCTCAACCTTCTTTGCTTCCCTCCCGTAACACCTACCCAATCTTTTCCACCTTTGTGATCGAAGCAGGACGTGAACGGCCATTTCTTGGTTTAGGCTCGTCCTGTTCGAGCTTGATCTTTCAAACCTACCTGAAAATACCATTTTTACAGTACATTTGTTTTCACCCTAAAATAATTGGCGACCATTGTGGGAGATCAACCTCTCGGTTATAAAAGTCAATTTCTCAGTTATTCAAAATGGTCGGCCTCATACTAAATCTTACAATTACTTATCCCAATTCCAACTCTTCTGGTACCAATGGAAATCTCCCTGGTGGTGCTCCTTCTACAATTAGCAATGCTCTTAATGATCTTCCCTCTAACAACGTAAGGGAGATTAGAAACGCTCCAGATCCAACACCACTCAAAATGGATGAACTTGAGCGGATACAAGAAATCATGTCAAGAACTCTAGAAAGGCTGGAGGACTCGCAAAACTTTATTTTTGATTTCCTTCACCGACTGACAGAGGAATTGGGACGTAGTACAATTTTCAAAGAAGACCTACCGTCTCTGGGACTGGAGACTCCTCCTCAAATGAACGTGTCCTTTCCTCATCACATCAGGAGCTTCACCACCTGTGAGAAGCCAGTAAATCAAGAAGCTAGCCGCCTGGTGGAAAATTTACGCGAACTTTTACATTTCTCAAAGTTCCAATGTAAAGACGTATTTTCTGCCCTGAACCATGTTGCTACTGATACGCATCTGAGTCAGCTCTCTGAAAAGGCACCAGAAGTACCTTCATTACCTTAACTCTTTGTGAGCAACATCACATTCACCGAAGAATACATGATGGTTGAAGAAGGACATAATCGAGCCCTGTACATGACTGTTTATCTCAAAAACTTTTAATTTTGGAGAGCGTTTGTCAATACAGGTGCTGCAATCAATATAATTACTCTCAAGATGCTCAAGACTGCTAAAGTACGACCAATCAAGATCGTACAATGCCCTATTATGATGAAAGATTTTGAAGGAAAATCACACCATCACTTATGGGTACATCTTGTTAGGGCCCAAAGTAGGACCTATCTGATCGAAAGTGAAATTCCATGTCATTGAGAAGGAGCCTGAATATCATATGATAGTAGGAAGACCGTGGCTTCATAAAAATAAGGCCGTCCCTTCAACTTATCATAAATTCATGAAGACCGTGATGAATGAGAGGATAATTCGAATTCCAACATCGTCATCTCCTTATGCTCCAGTTTGTGGTATTGAACTCTTCGAACCAAAAAAACACATGCTCAACTTCTCTGAAAAAATCTATAGGACACCGCTAACTAGCTGGACGACTTTGAGGAATCTGACAGGGACTTTTCGTGGCTAGAGAAAGAGGAAATTTTTTAGAAATAAATAATCTCTCTACTGATTTTAATGACGATTCTTTCATGACTTCCAATGCACCAAGTCACACTCACGGCAGGAGAAGGCATAATTTTATGACAAGTTACGATACCGAATGAAGAATTGTCTACCTTTGCCGTTGTTGTTAGCAATTAACATGGGAGACTAGTGGAGGGTCTCCCCGTCCAGAATGTAATCATAGCATGGAGCCTATTGAAGATGAAATTCAAGATGTTCCACGATAATTAAAACATGGTACTGACTCCACCACAGACGCTCTTGAGACTGTCAACATCGGGACGGAAAAAGTCCCAAGGCCTGTCTTCATCATCTCCATCCTATCATTGGAAGAGCGTATATGACTTGTGAAATTTCTTAAAGATTACCGAGAAGTATTCGCTTGGACTTATGAAGAAATCTCAGGTCTTGATGACAAGATGGTGACTCACACTTATATATCACTCCTGGTTCCAAGAATGTCAAGCAAAAACCGAGACAATTCAGATACGAAGTTGAGAGCATATCAAGATCGAAGAAGAACGGTACTTGTCAAGAAGAAGAACGGTAAATGTGGAACTTGTCAAGAAGAAGAACGGTCAGATCAGATATTGTTTTGATTTCAGAAACCTGAACAAGTGATGTCCCAAGGATTATTTCCCACTCCCCAACATAGACATGCTCGTGGATGCGACTAGTGAACACGGTATATTCTCATTCATGGACGACTAAAACCTTTGATAACTTTTTTTTGTGTTAGAATCTTCATCTTGTTACTCATATCTTAAGCAGATCATCACTACACCAAATTTGCAAATTAGCAACTCAGATTAGCAATAACTCTAAGTATGTTGCTAAATAGAAACACAAAATGGTTGTTGCTAAAATTTAGCAACATCTTATTTTTGTTGCTAAACTCGCAACTGCTATGTTTAGTTGTTATTAGCAACAACAGAGTAAATTTACGTGCCACCCATTCGTGTGGATGGTAACACTTTGTGTTATATTTACGCCCAGTCAAACATATGTAGAAAATAGAAGAAAGATTGTTCCACCCTTAAACCTAAATCTTTTATCCTATCTACTTCACTCTACCACTCTTCATTCTTCTTCGACCATATACTCCTCTCTTCTATCATCTCCTCTCTTCAGATCGAGCAATACTCGTTCAAAAATTTCTTGATCGAAAATTCTGGTTGTAAAAACAAGATCATATGTAAACCATAGATCTGTTGAAATTATCATGGATAGATCATATATAAAAGGAGGAAATTAAAGAAAAGTCCATACCTAATGTTTGTACCTAAAATTTGCTCCTTGAAAAAACAATGTATTGTAGAAGTACTTTTTGTAGGTTCGAGGATCAAAATCGTACAAAAAAAATCTAAACAAGTAGGATATTTATATTTATTCTGCTTTGGTTACAAAGAGAGGAGATGGGTTGATCTTAGGGGAGGAAAGCAAAGAAATTTGAAGGAATTGTGTGTAGAATTTTGTGTTGTGGTAGAAAAATAGCAGAGCTTGAGAATGATTTTCTATCTCTTCTCTGTCTGTCGCTTTTTGTTTCTTGTTGTTGTTCTCCCTTTGAAATTGGCTAAGCAACTTATTTATAACCTTTGAGACCATACAATTTCCTTGTAAAGTAGTGGTAGTTGTGGGGAGATGGAGAAGTGGAGGTTATAAAAATAACCTCCCACTTTGTCTCTGGGAAATTTCTGGAAACTTCTAGACCATGACTCCAGTATCTCTTCAACCGCTCCAAGTTATGATGTGGTTTGTAATATGGTGGTAAGAATAGGTTTCAAACTCTCGAACTTGTGAAGATTGATTTATATTTAATAAAAAATAATTTAAAATAGAAAATATACACAAAAGATGAAAATAATATTCACAAATACTGAGGTTATGGATTTCACCATTAACCAATTAAAGTGATTCAATCTAATCCATATTCATGCAATTCTTTACGTTTAAAGTGATTCTAATATGTTGCAAAAGTAGATTTTCAAAGTAACAATTGTAAATTGAAAGTGTAGAGCATAAAAAAACCAAGGATAAGCATGCTCTATCAAAAGAAATCACAACTGCTTAATAAAAATCCTTAAATCAATTTTTTAATCAAAGCAAATAGTCATAAAAGAAATTACAAAAATCAATTAAAATAAAAATATACCACTTTTCTTGGAACAATAGCTTCCTCAATCGCCTCAGCAAAGGGGTTTAGCTCCTAATATTAATCACTTTCTCAAATACATAAATAACATAATTATTATGCAATCGAGCACTATCTATATAAAGAATTGGGACAAATCAGACGCAAAAAGGTGTCCATCAAATACCCCAAACTTATATTTTGCTCCGTCAGGCTTTCGCCCATTGCGGAAAATTGCCCACTGCTGCCTCCCGTAAGAGTCTGGGCCGTGTCTCAGTCCTGAAGATAAATGTTGCAAAGTTAAAAGCTTTAGCAACAGAATCTTCAACTTTTTGACCACGGAAACTTCAACCTTTTAGTAACGATTTATTCATCTTCTTCATCACGATCATGAGAAGATTTTAAGATTTTTTCGATTTTTTTGATTTTTTTTCTTTCTGGACAGAGCCATCCCCCCTCCAACTCTTGATCTTCTCCCTATTTATATAGAGCCTCCAAATCTTTCCATAACTCGTTCAAATCTTCTCACAATGTTTTCTTTTAAAGAAATATTCTCGGGATTTATTTCTTTCCTTATCTCGAACTGATTTTCTTATTTACCTTGATTCTGTTTCTTCCCTTTGTTGTACTCGAGAATATCTTCTCTTTAAACCCAAATGAGATAAAATTACCCTTTAGATAGATTTTTTTTTTAGCAAATAAACCCGAGATTCCCTGTTTTAGTGGGAATGAGTTTGACAAGAGATTTTTTACCTGATTTGAAGAGTTTCAACCGTGTATAACTTCTCTTATGTAGGAAAGAAAATATTCTTGCAATAAATCCTTAAAACAAAATTCAAACCATGTTGCCAACTCGATCAAAAGATAGAATTGAGAATTCCCGCCCCAAACTTTATATTTGAATTATAAAAAAGGGTGCCTTTATCAATTGAGGTGCCCTTATCCAAATTAGGGGTGCCTTTAGTAATTTTTAAGCCTATTTTTCCATGATTATTTATTCTTCCAAAAATACCTACAAATACATAAAATAACATAATTAGTATGCAATCGAGCACTATCTATATAAAGAATTGGGACAAATCAGACGCAAAAAGGTGTCCATCAAATACCCCCAAACTTATATTTTTCTAGTCCTCGAGCAAATCTAATCTAAGAATAAAAATCCTAACTCACTTTCACAAGCATCACGGTTGTACTTAGCATGTGCAACAAGCCTTTAAACCCATAGGTGTCCCTATCGGACGAGTTTTAGTCTCATGAGGGTTTACAAGAGGTGTACCCAAAACCTTAACTCCAAAATTTAGCTACTTATGAACGATTAAGGGTAGACACTAAACAAACTATTTAGTTGGCATACTAAATTCTTAGCCTATAAGAATCATTACCCTATATGAGTCCAATTGTTGTACACGAGTTTGCACACAGCATACTAAAATTCATATATAAGAAAACAAAACTCTACTTAGATAGTCGTTCAACCACGATACTCAGAATCTACCAAAGTACAATCACATGAAAAGATTTGGAAGATGATGTGGACAAACTGAAGTTCGCGCATGTTGACTAAGGTGAACGGTGTTTCCCATATCTTTCTGAAGGTCAGTGCCAGGATGAATCCTAATGGATTGAGATACGCTCCCACTAGTCTTAATCCTTATACTAATATCGACTCAACTGGTATATACAAGGGTTCAGCGGTCGATTTATTGAAAATAAAATAATTATTTATTATTTTTAAATATACTCACAACATGATTGGATCAAATGAATCCTAGCACATGTTCCTTATCAGCATCTTACATGATAGTTCTCATGGATCCGGTGTTCTACGCTTGTTTAGGCGACGGAGACAGGGAGAACACACACTTATTGCTATCAAAGTGCCAATACTTGTTTGTTTGTTTTTGAATAATTGTATAAATAATACAATAATGGGGATTTATCTCAAACACTATACTTCATCTTGACAGCGATAACAATTCGATATTGGTGCCCCACCAAATCATTTAGAGAAACACAAAAATTGCAAAAATAAAAACAGAAGGTGATATGGTCGAGATAGACTCCGAGATATGGTGACAACTACCATGTTATTTCTAACACATGAACTAGGCATCCTTTTATGAATAGACCATTTAGCTAGGTACACCAAATCCTATAGAAAAAGAGCTAAGTTCCCATCTACCTAGAATGGTTAGTGTCATCCTGAATTGTTCACAAGTTTCATAGACTTTGGAGTTTCATATTTCACTAAAAGTTTCTCCCTTACCCCCAAACTTATATCTAACATTGTCTTCAATGTTCTAAAGATGAATTATTAAAAGAATGAACAAGGAGAAACTGTTACCAATTGAAGGAAAGGAGTTAAGGAAAGATATCACTGTGTCGCATGAGCATGGGTTACCTCCCAAGTAGTGCTAAGTTTAAAGTCTTCATCCAGATTAAGAAAAAATTAATAACCTCATAGAATCATGTAGCAATAGTCGGAAAAACTATGGCTCATCTGAATAAAATAATGTTATCCGAAATAGAAGGAAACTGCAGCAGGTCCAGAAAGTGAACAGACAGAGTACAACCTTATCCCTATCTAGTGTCTTGTTTAAGACAACTACATCTAGTTGAGGTTTAGGTTCGGGCTTTATGAAAGGGTCTAGATAAATCTCTTTAGGATGAATTTCCTCATAGGCAAGATCTGGAGTATCAGGTTGTAAAGTCTAGAAGAACTCAAATAATAAATTTAAGGAACATAATAATAACCTGAATAATTGTGGATCCTCAAAGTCAATCATATTTGACCTACACAATTGACTACTATGAAAATGGTGGTCATTCTTAAGCAAATATGTCTATTCTAATTTCCTAAAGTAATTAGGCTTAGTCTCAAAACTTAATAACTGACACATTTGAAATTCAAACGTTCCCACATATGGAAGAAAATATTTTGGTGGGAAAACAAAGTCAATCTTGGTATTATTTCCTAGGTAAACCACATCGACCAGAGGATGGGTCTCTAACAACTGAACTTCTTTCTGGACATCAACAGGCTCAGAGAATCTAGTTTGAAGATGATCTTGAAAAATGGTAGAGGTGCAAATGTCAAGGCCCAAGTGAGGGACTTTAAGCATGGATACTTGATAATCACAAGAATCATCGGTACCCCCAAACTTAGGATGGACATTACTCTCAAATGGACTGAAAACTGTTGGTTTGATTCTAGGGTCCTTAAGGTCAGTACTACACTCATCTTCCTCTATAGAAGGAAATAAGGTAAACTTATAAACTAGTAGAAGTTCAAACTTAGCTTTCCATATATTATAAGTGTCCATCAAAGGTGCAGAATCTAACAAAGTATTCACCTCATTAATCGCACTATCATCGTCAACATCAAACACAAAGTGGGCTAGGCATTTCTCTAATGGATCTTCTAACAAAGTGTTTGGTAAAGATTTCTGAACTGGATTACTAGTTATGTTCACTTCTTATAAATCATAGATCTCACAAGAAAGTTGTCTACCATACTAAACAGATTTAGTTCAATAGTCATGTTACCAAAATAAAAATTAATTATTCTATTTCCATAATTGATGACGGCATTATATGTAGCTAAAAAGGGACGACCTAAAATCACTGGTATTTGAGCCTTTGGGACCTGAAAAGATTGGGTGTCTGGGACAAAAAAATCCACCGGGGAAACTATTCTATCAACCTGAATCAAATCATTCTCTATCACATTAAAATTCTTTAATAGTCTATCATCTTCGTCAGAGACTATTGTCTTCGAATCATTAGACTCTAAATCACTAGTCTCAGGACAAACTCGTTCCTCTAAATCATTATCGACTTCAAAACAAGAAAATTCTACACCGTCTAAAATAGTGGTATCTCTAGTCAAATCATCTTCCTTTTGAATATGTGAATAATCATTAAAATTATTTGGATTTGAAACAAAAATAACACTATCATCATGAAGCAAAATTGGAGTGACAATTTCTTGATCACTCTGCCTGTATATTTCAAATTCTTCATCAATACTATCCTCATCATCATAATAATATGAAGATGTTTGAACCTCGTCTAAATAAGTAGTGTTACCAATTTTATCCTCGTTCTCTTGACTAGGTGAAAAATTATCAAGGGTAGCACTATATTGGAAATTAAGATCATTCTGAGCGATATTATTCTTTGCAAGACTTTCATTCACACTTAATGTAAATCTATTTGTATTCTCAGTCAACTTCTTAAGGGATTCGTCTAGAGAAAGAGTTAAACTACTAATTGTTCCCCCCCATCTTAATCCGAACCTTCTTGTATCCTCAGTCAACTCCTTGATGGAATTCTCTAGAGAACCAAATGGATCATAAGGAGTACTAGATCGCAACTGCTCGTGTGATTCTTCTGGAAAAAAAGTTGGACTACTGATTGTTCCGCTCATACTTAATTCAAACCTATTGATAGGATTTTAGAATACCCTATATAAATAAACCGCAATCACGGTGTCTACAATGCAGACAACGGCAAGTACAGGTCGAACCCACAGGGAGCGGGGACAATACTGCAATTAATATCTCAATTAACTAATTAGAAATAATATTTTTGGATTTTTAGAAGTTTTAATGAATAAAATACTAAAACAAACTAAACTAATAAATAAATCGACTAGGAGAAACAGTAACCAGGGTTTTCAGTATCCACCACTATTTTTATTTAATTACTGAAGTGAAACATAACTCATGAATATTCATCTATTGCTCGTTCTATCGACATCACCTATTATATGTATTAGAGTCGCAAATATCACTGGGACACCCTAAGCATGGCGCATCAAAAGCCCTATGTCTCATGCATACACGATCTAGTTGCGTTAGCGAGAAAATTATACGAAACTAATTATAGGTTCACAAATAATATCTGGCTCTTCTAAGTATACCCCATCTAAGGATTTAACCAAATCATGGAATATCAAATAAGTAGGCAAACATATTTGTTATCCTATTAATTCTGCGCATAGGTTACTGTATTGTACAGAACCGGTGAAGCAACAACTAATTTTTCATTAAATAAATAAATCAAAATCATAGAATTAATCTATTCAAATCATAATAGTCTGTATCAAATAAATCGATTCAATTGATCTAAAACTATATGTGGTTTCAACATTAAACCCTAGCTACAAATTAATTAGCAAGACATGGCAATGGGTTTCTTAAAACCCATAAAAATAATTACTAGAAAAGTTAGAAGATTAAACCAAATAGCCTGTGTGATTATCTTCTCTCTGTCCGTATAGAACTCTGTCGTCGTACTCTTTTTGTACAGTCTTCTCTCTGTCCAGGAAACTCATGTACGCCACCAAACCTCCCCCCAGAAATCTCTAGTGCTTCTGTATACGGCGTCAGCCTCTGTCTTTTCCTGTTCGGTCCCTCTCTTCTCCAATCTTTTTCTCTCACCGTCACTATCGGTTTCTACCCTCCTTCTCTCTTCACCTCAAACCCTTTAATCTGCTCCCCTATATTGTACATACGACCTCTTACTGAACCCTAAAGAAAATTGTAAAAAAAAAAAAAAAACCTCGGTCAAACCTCTTTCATCCTTTTATACTTTTCTTTTCACTTATTTAGCCTAGCCCTGGGTATTTCTTCCACTTCTCTCGCGTCACATTCAATAACCTATGCTTCACTTTCTTTTCACATGCGTCATAGCCTTCTCTTTCTTTCTTTCTCACGTGAACCATCCCTTTATCTCTTTCATGCGCCAGGCTTTTTCTGCCATAAAAGCAAACTAAGCCACACCTTACCCAATCACCTAATGGGCTACACGACTAGCCTTGACCGAACGGCTACACAGCCTACTCCCTTGTCTCCTCTACCTCCTAACCGTGCAGCCATCTCTTCACCTCCAATCACTTTCAAGTCTACTTCCTAGTCTCTATCAATTTTTTTGAGACTTGGGAAAACTAGTCTGACTCCCTTCTTTTTGCCTTTTCACGGAAATAAATAAAGCCCCTTTAACTTCTAACCTCTTCTCACCCATCCATCACTTTTCATTCTCTGTCCACTTTTTTTTCATTTTCTTTCTATGTGCGGCTCCCATCAAGCAGAAACTCAAGAAGAGTCTTTTTAACTTCCGTTCCTTCCATATTCCAGCCGTCAGTAGTCTAGAAGTCCACCAACTCCAAGATCAAAAAGAAGTCTCTCTTCTTAACAACTGCGTTAAACCCATTTAACCTTGTTTCTCTTGCAACTAGTATTTTATCTGAACACACTATAAAAGCTCAAAAACAATGTAGTAGCATAAAATATAAACACTAACAAATATAGATTAAGCGGTAAAATATATGAATTGAGCACCTATCACCTATGTGTCATCTCAGATAACTTCTTGAGTGGTTATTTTAGAGACATAATAGGTTCATGATGAGTAGTAGATTGGAACTTCTTCAATGATTCTTCTAGAGGCATAATAGGTTCATTATAAGGAGTACTAGGTCGCATTTTCTTTAGGGCATCCCTCCAAGACAAAGAACTCGAATTTTGCTCATTATTATGTTCATAAGACGGGTGTGTATATGAATAGTAACTGGGATCACCCTGGTATGAGCAATAACCTTCAAAAGGTTGGTGGTGGTTCCGACTACTATCCACACCATGTTGATAGTACGAATAATGTCTATTTTAAAATTCAGTCGGATATTCATTGTATTGGTCCTCATAATACCAGTTCGACATTTTCTAACAAAAACTTCCTAATATATTTACAAAATATATAAGAAAATAAATCCTAACATGAAGGGGTTTCTAAACATACAAAAACAAGGACGACTCAACCAAATCAAACCTAATGAATCTAGCAAACAAAAAGCATGATGGCTCCACTTAGATTGTTTCTAGACCAGCTTATATTCTTCCAAAAGGCAACTAGTTACAGTTTTAACAAATCTCTTAGAACGATCTGAATTAGATTAAGTCGAATAAAAACAGGATAAGCCCTAAGGAGCTTTGATAACTCTGCTTCTTTGGCAACGATTCCTTGGGTTACAAGGCAGCTCGAATCTGCTTAAAATAATCTTCCTGAACTTTGAGTTAGGCTAACAAAGTAACCAATACAGTCCTTTTGAATGACTTTCCAATAAGCCCGTTACCCTATAGCTATCTTTTTAGTCAAATTTTAGGCTTAGGTTCGCGTAGGTAACGTGTTCCTAAGTCGGGCAGAAAGGATACGGTGATGAAATCAGAACCCTTATCTTATATGGCTAGTTTCTGCCCTTTACTAGAAAAGTAAATTTCGTATTCAAGTCCTCAACATATATGCATTACGAAGGAATATAGAAAACCAACTTACTGGGTATTCGTGGGTGATAGGAGTCTTACCTCCCGTTCCAGACGGGGGATGAATCAGTTGTAGTCGACTCGGACCCCCGACTCCTATGTCAGTGTACAAACCCGAGGGGCAGAGTCAATATCGTAATTGTTTCCCTTTCCTGTGCAATTTATATTTAATTACCCTTCCGTAGGGTTTAAAAATAAAAATAATGTCCAAATTCCAAAAATAAGAAAAAACAGAAAAATACCTAAAATAATTACAAAAATAATAAGAATTTCCTAATACAATTTTCTAAAAATAAAAAGAAAAACCCTAAAATGAAGAAAAAAAATAACTAAAAAAAATCTTGTCTTTTTATTCCGTTCTTTTCGATTTATCTTTGACTCCAAGTCTAATCAATCAATATAATCTTTGGCTCCAATTTCTTTTTGATCCAAAACCTGTAATAAAAAAAACAATACCCAAAAACGTAAAATAGAATAAATAAATAAATAATCTAACTAAACTAAAAAAAAAAATCAAAAAACAAGTCTGCGTCGGCGGCGCCAAAAATTGATGTGGTTTGTAATATGGTAGTAAGAATAGGTTTCAAACTCTCGAACTTATGAAGATTGATTTTAGATTTAATAAAAAAAAATATACACAAAAGATGAAAATAATATTCACAAATATTGAGGTTATGGATTTCACCATTAACCAATTAAAGTGATTCAATCTAATAAATATCCATGCAATTCTTTACGTTTAAAGTTATTCTAATATGTTGCAAAAGTAGATTTTCAAAGTAACAATTGTAAATCAAAAGTATAGAACATCAAAAACCCTGGGCTAAGCATGCTCTATCAAAAGAAGTCACAACTGCTTAATAAAAATCCTTAAATCAATTTTTTAATCAAAGCAAATAATCATAAAAGAAATTGCAAAAATCAATTAAAATAGAAATATACCACTTTTCTTGGAACAATTGCTTCCTCCATCGCCTCAGCAAAGGGGTTTAGCTCCTCATATTAATCGCTTGCTCAAAATAATGGTTTATGGCTCAAAGTGTTTAAAAACGATGAAAATGAGTGAAAATAATGAAAACAACGAGTTTGCAACGTTTATAAGCGTTATAGACTCACGGTTACAGAGGGAAAAGTGTTTCACTGAAGATAAACGTTGCAAAGTGAAGATAAATGTTGCAAAGTTAAAAGCTTTAGCGACAGAATCTTCAACTTTTTGGCCACAAAAACTTCAACCTTTCAGCAACAATTTCTTAATCTTCTTCATCACGATCATGAGCAGATTTTATGATTTTTTTGCTTTCTGGACAGAGCCATCCCCCCTCCAACTCTTGATTTTCTCCCTATTTATACTAGAGCCTCCAAATCTTTCCATAACTCGTTCAAATCTTCTCACAATGTTTTCTTTTAAAAAAATATTCTCGGGATTTATTTCTTCCCTTATCTCGAACTAATTTTCTTATTTACCTTGATTATGTTTCTTCCCTTTGTTGTACTCGAGAATATCTTCTCTTTAAAACCCAAATGAGATAAAATCTCCCTTTAGATATATTTTTTTTTAACAAATAAACCCGAGATTCCTTTTTTTAGTGAGAATAAGTTTGACAAGACATTTTTTGCCTGATTTAAAGAGTTTCAACCGTGTATAACTTCTCTTATGTAGGAAAGAAAATATTCTTACAATAAATCCTTAAAATTTTCTTCAAACCATGTTGCCAGCTCGATCAGAAGATAAAATTGAGAATTCCCGCCACAAACTTTATATTTGAATTATAAAAAGGGTGCCTTTATCAATTGAGGTGCCCTTATCCAAATTAGGGATGCTTTTATTAATTTTACGGGTGCCTTTAACACTTTTTAAGCCCATTTTTCCATGATTATTTATTCTTCCAAAAATACCTACAAATACATAAAATAACACAATTAGCATACAATCGAGCACTATCAATATAAAGAATTGGGACAAATCAGACACAAAAATGTGTATATCAACTTACCAATGACTTTATAACTTCCTTGTCATGGGGTAGTGCTACACCCATGTCGTTGTAAACCGTCAGACCAAAACCCCATGTTTTATCTCCCCATGTAATATAATTTTGATATCTTGTAAGAATTGGTGGAGTCGTGGCTTCAAAGCCACGAGTCTTGTTGTAAAATAATGTCTCAAATGGACTTTATGTCAACTTTGTCATAATAATGGCTTAAATAATTGTGCTAGCTTGAGAGAGAGAAAAAAAAGGTGCTAGCTCGAGAAAATAATGCATGGCAGCAGTGCGGCAGCAGCAAGGCGCGAAAGCAGTAATGGAGCATGGGTGGTAGTGCAAAACTTGGTAGCAGCAGCACGGACACGGAGCGTATCAGCAGCAAGGCATGGAGCGGGGGTAGCAAGGAACGGAGGTGGGGAGGGCGCAGCAGTGGCGCGGCAGCAACGCAGGCGCTAGCGCTGCTGCCAGCCGCGTCTCACTCCCCTTCATTGCTTTGGTTTTGATACTTATCCATGGCTTTGTTACTTTGTGATTTTGGATGATTTCATTGTTTTTGGTTGATTATGTCTCTTTCATTATTTTGACAAACTTGTGTCGGAGACATGGCTAGGGCTTACCAAAGCCTGTGTTCCTTCCTTCCATGGATATAGCCTATATGATATTTTTATTGACATTAACTAATGCCATGGCCATGACTATGGCTTATTTAGGATTTATCAGTCTTGTGAGATTTAATTGTTGGCATTTATGTCTAACTTTTGTGCAGTGCATACAGAACACCTTCAAGAGATTCAATTGTTGAAGTTTGCAATCTTGAAATTATACTTGATGCGACTCTGCAATTAGATGGTATACATCTAATTAGCGCTTTTATTCAGATATGGTGTTTCCTTTATCCTGAATATTTGTGATTTCGTATACTCAGTATATTCTGTTTTATGCAAGTAATTTGCATAGATGCACATGAAATAATGAGGTTTTTGTTGCACAAAGCTCTGAAATTTCTCTTGTGGAATGTAAGATAACAATAATGTTCGTAATTCTGGTGCTAGTCAGAAATCATTGTATATTTATTTCATGCTTCTGTAGTTAGGCAAAAACAACATTATAAAGAGGAATATTACAGTTTTCTCCCTTGTCGAGAACTCACCATCAACATTAAGTCCCCTGCTTAGCGCGGAGCAATAATGTGTTTCGTGGTAAGCACTAGATGGTGATTTTTATTCTATTGCTATAAGAAAAATAGATCAAATAGCTTAGTTGTCGGATATTAACAGGAATTCTGATTTGATGATGCTCTAATGATGCCGAGTAGTCGATGAAGGAGCAATAGGCTGTGCAGTAATGCATGTGGAATGGTAGAGCACCGTCTGGAGAGTGTAATTTGGTAAGGCGTGCCTGATTTGTACGATGGAGAGACCAAAATTGACCCGTGTATGGCACAGGAGCATGATTTTATAATAGGAAACCCTTGTTTGACCTAAATTTGGAAACCAATTACTATAAAAGGGAGAGTAGACCCTTATTTCTTTTTATTCTTCTCCCATCACCATTTTCGCTGACTTTTTTTTTCTCTTTTTTTTTCCGCCTGCAGCAGTTCTTCCTCCCGTCAGCGCCACCATCGTTTAACACCGTCGGCGATCCCCTTGCCGGTTTCCGGCACCGACCAGGTAACGATTTTTTTACGTGAGTATTTCACGTGAAATAATATATATATATATATACCTGAGTGAATGATCACATATCTCTTCTACTCTTTCCCCTCCTTTTTTTATGGTGAGTATTAAATTGCTTCCTTAATTACCATTGCTTATTCAACTGCAGTATGCTATTGAATTGATGTTTGTCTTCTTTTTAATCACATTTTGTAAGTGAACCCTAATTCCGCAATTGTTGACTCTGACTGTAGGAATTCTTCATTGACTTCACTGTACGGCTACTAAACTTCAACCAGGTATGCTAATGTTTATAACAACTTTACTTGGTACTAGTTTTAATTTATATATATATATATCAGCATGTATTTGCATATCAGTACTAGATATATATACATAGAGTAGTGTCAAACCTTGTGTACGGTCATCAAATTATTGATATAGATATTATTTGAACCCGTTGTAGATGTCTAACAATCTTGAAGATATTACTATTACTGGTTCCAGTTACGATGAATCGAAAATTCTGATGTTATCTCCTAGGATGATATTCTTACCATCCATGATAAATTCTTTGATGGCGTTGCTGAAGATGTTGTTGACCCTGATTATGTTGGTATTTTATTCTGAACGTTGATTCCGTTCTTCGACACCAGCATATTTATCCACAAGCTATTGTCAGGTGTTGTTTGCAGAGGAAAGAGTACAGGCCTTCATCTGTTGATTTCAACACATCCCAAACCCTTTTCTTGGATGGCCTCGTGGGATAAGGTTATGTTGAAGAATCCTCAGGTGAAGCTAATTTTATAAAGTGCCAAAATATTCCATGATGTACGAGCATTTGAGACCTTGAGAATTAATAAAGACACGAAGGGTCTGCTTGCATTTGTTTCTCGTTGGTGTGGCCCGATTCATTCAGCGGTATGTGCTTGGGGTGAGTTAACAATTACTCTGGAAGATGTAGTGGTCTTACTGCATTCGTCAGTTGTTGGTAGTATTCCTATTGAATGGTCCGAACAGGAGAAGAAGCATGAAGCATATCTTGTTCGGAAAATAAAGGAGTTGCAGAAGTCCCGTAGTAGCAATTACAATAATTATACAACTTGGGATGAGTACTGGTGGAACGGTAGGTCGATTGTCGACGGTTTTGCTGTTGATCATCCCCTATGCATCACTATATTCGTTTTACTTTGGATTTCAATGACATATTTGAAGATTCTTCTGGAGGTCAGTTGAAGATTCCACTCATTCTGATTGCTATTGCACTTGCTGGCAGAAGGACTCTTCCTCTAGGTACTTTATTTTTGGGTACTTTATATTCTCATTTGGATGTTTTCATTCTTGACATGAAGACTTCTAATGGTCATGCCAAGGTAGAGTTTTTTATTCACGTCATGTTTATGCAGTCCTGGCTTTGGGAACATTTTCCTGAATATGCACCAAAGACTCGGCCTTCTTTCCCAAGTGAAGAGATAGAGTATGCTTGAATACTTTGTTGGAATAAGAAGAATTTTTCCCCTGTTAGTATTATTAGTTTAATGGATAATGAGAAAAAAGTGAATTTGATACCTTGAGGTTTGAAGCTTCCACAGGTGATTCCGCCAGAGAGTTTTACTGAAAACCCCGGTGTTATCTTATACTCTGGTCCGATTGATGAGGGTAATACAGTTGTTGTTGGTGAAGCCACTTTTATGAATAGTTGTACCCCTAGGGTATATTCTTGTTATATATTCTGATACTTTCATTACCCAAAACTATAATATTGACAGAACAACTCAACAGATGGGTTTTGATCAGTCTGTCCCTCATTACCGTACTAAGGTGCCTTCTGTAGAAATACTTAAGCAATCAGAGGGTGCCCATAACATTCTAGATCGAAGCATCTCTTTCCTTCAAGCTCATAGAAAGGGATGTAATACTGATGAATATGCTGATTTCTCGGAAAGCCAGCCTATTATCTTTAAGAAGTCCATGTTCAACAAGCCTTATGTCGTTCATGGTGAACCTTCTGCAAAGGAGTGGCGGATTATCCGAATTTGAAGATTTTTTCCGAAGCAAAACGTGAATCAATCATCAATTTGTCTCAGGTATCTTGAGTCCTTTTTCGCTTATTCATAGTATTCTTATTTGATAACTAAATATTTCAATTTGTTTGTTGCAATCATGGCTCCCGAATTACTGTATGTTTGATGAAGCAGCGAATGCTACTCCTCAATCTAGGATGAAGAGACCTTGGATGATTATAACTGGGAGTGGAGACCGTCCCTCGAAGAAGGTAAGTGTTTTCATTTCCTCCTAGACTCCTTCTCTGTATGAAGCATATTTATATCTTGTCTCTGATAAATATCTTTGTATAGTCTAAGAGCATAATTCGTCAGAGTGACGTGAGCATTCGACCCTTTAAATTTGGTGTCCCATCCGTTCTTGGTGCTTCATCTACTTATGTTGTGAGTAGAGCTTTCTTAAGAAATAACAATTTTGTATTTTTCTAAATTTGATGAATTCTGACTCCTGTGAATAACCATTCTGCTTAGATGACTAGCGATATGAATACTTTGATGATAGAAGGCACCGTTGTGGTTGGAGGATCTGAGGAAGAAGATACAGATGACCATGGACTTGAGAAATCTCTTCCCATACTGAATTAGTTGAAGAACCCGGGGTCGAGAATGAAGGACTTGGTGATGAATCATATTACGAGACACGTTCTGCTCCTATAACTCGTCGCAACTCCAAGTAAGTCTCCTTAATTGTTTTAGAATCACTATGACATAATTATAGCTCTTAAACTCCAAAACATGTAAAACCATGCATGATTTCATGTGGAATTTTGGTGATTTTCGCTGTCAGAAAAATTCAGATTCAGGTCTTCTTTCTGTAACGGCCGTAGAATCTTCGTCCGATGTCGGAATGAGGTGTTTGACTTCTCATTATTTTGATAAGAGATATAAATAACTTCTTCAAAAATAATTTCTGAATTTGGATTCCATTTTATAGGTGACAAATACCTGAAATCGAGCGTCCAGAACTTTTCCAAGCAGAATTCTGTAGGTTTTCAGCTGTCATATAATCGACCATTTTGTCTGCCCTTATTAGATCGCTTCTCCGATTGTCGCTCCTTTTTATTATGTTTTAGTAGACATACATATGAATCGTTTGGCATATAAATCACCCCCAAAATCCTTACCAATTAGCGCCAATTTCAGTTCTTCCAGAGAGTAGTGTAAAAAACGTTTTTGACGGTATTTTTATAAAACGACTCATATCTCTTCTAAACCATATGTCATAACCCAAATCACTTTTTAATGGATGTTTTAGGTTGATAGTATACATATTTATGAACTCCATGATTTGTGATTCAATTCCTCATGCTTGAGACATAATCTCTACAATGTCTCTATTTTTAGAGGGGGAAAGAACTAGATAAGAGAGATGAATTTACAGGTAAAGAATTGGAGGTTACCATGAGCTGTGATGCTGTTATTGCATCCTTTACACCTCTAAATCATGTGCAAGTTCTTCCGGATGTGATTGTTTAAGGAAACACTCTGGGTGACACCGTTGTACAGAATGCTGATATGATAGAGATTGTACCGGTTGAATATCCGGACAGTGGGTTTATTTTGAATTCAAGTTTGATAGGACTCGACTTGATTATGTGCGTATTGGTGGCTTCAATGTCCCGTCCGCCCGCACTGAGCTATATTTCAAATTATGGAAGAAGTTTGGTCATTTCTTCATTGGTAACCCCAAGAACTACCATACTCTGGAGAATGATGTGACTCTGTTACTGCCAACTGTGCATGAGATGATTTTTCTTCCTCGTAGAGAAGTATCTGAGATAGTACTTCAAGAATGGAAAGATGCTTTGGACACAGCTGAAAGGGTTAAGCTTAATGTAGCATGGCTTCGTCGTCATTTTGAAGTTACTGAGAAGCATCTGCAAGATAGAGGTATGACTCCAAGCTTGGAGACAGTGATTAAGGCTAAATATGAAGTTGAAAGGCTGTCTCGGGAGTTGAAGCTTTCAACTGAGATTTTTGGGAGGTTGGAAAAGGCGCATTCTGAAGGTGTTGAACCAATTTCCAAGGAATTTTTCTAGTTTTATAAGTTTTTTGGGACATATGAATTTTTGTGGTTTTATTCTGGGATTTTTTTTTGTTTTGACTGGTTTTCAATGATATATATTTTTTGAAGGAAATATTGATTTTCTTGATTAAAAACTTAAAATCCTAAGCATGAATGCAAGATGTTACAAATATTTTGGAGGAATTACAAATATTGCATAAAACAAGTAAATATTGTGAAATTGTGGTAGCATATTTTTTAAGCATTGTGAGTTGTAAGCCATTTGACATGCATGACCACCCCTTATGGATTTTCAGTATTCACAAGTTTGTAGTAACCGCCGATCATGGTTTCGGTGACAAGATACGGTTCTTCTTCAGGAGAGAATGTGATCTTCTCTATTGTGCCTCCGACATGGAAGGCATCGAGTTCAGGCCCCTTAACTTCATGACATTTCTTCTGAGTGCCTGGGTTGTTAGCTTGTTTATCCTCGGTAGAGACAACCCATACCCATTTGATAAAATTTTGAAAAGGATCAGCTTCCCATTCACATCGTCGATTCAGAGTAGGGTTGATGTCGGGGTCAAGCCCTAAAAAGCTTTGATGGGACGTGGGATTGTTGGTTGCAAAGAAGTTGGTTGAACGTGACTAACGTGTGTGCGAAACCTTTGGACATGTGAAGTTGTGTCCTCTTCTGGTAATTTCTCCACGTTCAAATTCATTGTGCGACGAAACTCGTTTGATAGGTCGTCCCCAGGATTTGCTGGCTTGTTTGAGAGTCTTGGAGGTACTGATGTTGGCGAGAGGCATACACTTGTTTCTTCCTTGTTGTCGTGGACCTAAGGGCGTCCCCAGAACCATGTCGTAGTCTGGATCTTCTTTTCCAATGTGAAACTTTGTATGTGCTCGGGTGTCACCCATTTTTACTTCAAGAGTGATGTAGCCATAAGCACTCCTAGACTTCCCTTCAGAATTCTTAATCACTGTTGGCGAACGTACAACTTTGTTCCTGGAAATTCCCACAACTCTCAAAGTCTTGATAGTGATGATATTGACGCCAGTGCCTGCATCAATTACTGTTTACTCGAACTTGGTGTGAGACAGGCATTGGTAAGAAGTCCCAGCTAGGCTTCTCATTAAGTTTGATGAATATGTCTTCTGGAGTGGTGTTGGGGAAGTCAATAGCCTTTTTGGAAAAGAGTAGATGCTTGCACGATACAACGCGATTGAGAGCAGTAAAAATATCCTTGTGTTGTGCCTTCGATAGGTAAAGAAGTTCACATACGCGCTTCATCATGAATTGGACATTTTTGTTGACAGAATCTCCGGAAAGAGTGAAACTCCTGACATGTAGGGGATATTTGTGGAAACCTTCAGTCCCAAAGAATAGCACTCCTGAGTTGACTTTTTCTCTGAATATGCGCCTCAAGCCACTGCATTCGCTAGTGGGATGGTTGACAAACCTGTGGAAGTGATAGTATTTTGGATTTGACATATCCTCTTCAGTTGTTGATTGTCGCACGGGTGGTAACTTGATAGCACATTTTGTACCCATAGTTCTAACAACTCGAGGACCTCTTCCATGGAAAAAGGGGAAATCCGGGATTGTTAGATTTGTCTTATTTCATTACGACTGATCCGGAGCTTCGGTTGAGCCTTGTCCTTGAATTGATGTTGGTGCTGCCACCGAAGCTGATGCAGCATGCTTATCCTGTGATGCTGATTAAGGTTCTGCTTTTTCTTGGCTCCTTTGTCAGTGATAACTCCTATGGAGTGCTGTTGTTTGTTCACCATACGTCTGCTCCCACGAGTGTCTCCATGATTTTCTTCTCTGGATGGTCGTGTCCTTTCCAAAAATACTAAAGCAGTTGTTGCTGATCTCTTTGCGGCCTCGTGTAGCTCAGAGAAGGTGTGAAATCGTAAATTTTCTAATTAGGCACGATAAAAAGGAATCATACCATTAATGCAAAGCTCCAGCGATTGTTGTTCAGTCACGTTCTGGTCATGAAAATCGAGAGCTTGTGTTCTGAACCTCTTTACGTACTCGTTGGGATGCTCGTTGTTCCTCTGAAGCATTCTTTCCAGATCTGAAAGAGTAATTTCTTCAGAGATAACGAAATAATTCTTATAAAAGACATCAACCAGCTGAGACCAAATATGGATATTGTTGGGAGCGAGGTTGGTGTACCAAGTGTAGGCTCTTCCCGGAAGGGATTTCGAGAATTCTTTGAGCCGTAATACTTGACTATACTTCTGAACTCCTAGCGATTTCAAGAATTGAGAAACATGTTCTCGATCATTCCAGGTGTCATCGTGCAATGAGAATGGATGAGACGAATATCCGCTCGGCATTGCAACCCTCTAAATTTATGTTGGGTAAGGGGGTTGGTGTTGATGGAACGAAGATGCATCTTCTTTTCCACGATTTCGCATGAGCCTTTCCAAGTCTTCACGAGTGACAAAGTTTTGTTGTTCTTGACTCCTTTATGAGGAATGGTCAGTGATGATCTCTATTTCATCATTCTCTTGTGCATTAGCTTTTGACGTGTTATAACCGTCAGCAGTTGCGTTCTTGACTTATTTTGTTTGATGACGACCCTGCTCCGGTGTTAACTGCTCCTTTAAAGCCTTAAGGAAGGTAAGGACTTCCTTCTGAGTGGTTTCCATGGATATTTGAGTTTCATCCAAGGTCTCTTTTCGCTTCATTAAATCGTCTATGGTTGGTGATGCCTGCTTCCTGCCTTTGAGACTTTCAGTGGTACGTTTTGGTGCTTTCAGTGATGATGTTTGAGGAATGGTTTCTGGGGTTTCGCCACTAGAATTACCAGTATTAGTAACAGTTGTTGAACTTAAATTGTTATTAGTTGTTGAACCTAACCTAAGATCCACCATTTTTTAAGAATTGAATTTTACTACCGAAAGGTTGATCTCCGGCTGTGGTCGCCAATTGTTTATACCTAAAATTTTCTCATAGGCAAAACAATGTACTGTAGAAGTACTTTTTGTAGGTTCGATGATGAAAATAGTACAAAAAAATCTAAACAAGTAGGGTATTTATATTTGTTATGCTTTGGTTACAAAGAGAGGAGATAGGTTGATCTTAGAGGATGGAAGCAAAGAAAGTTGAAGGAATTGTGTGTAGAATTGTGTGTTGTGGTAGAAAAATAGCAGAACTTGAGAATGATTTTCTATCTCTTCTTTGTTTGTTGCTTTTTTTTTCTTGTTGTTGTTCTCCCTTTGGAATTGGCTAAGCAGCCTATTTGTAACCTTTGAGACCACACACTTTCCTTGTAAAGTAGTGGTAGTTGTGGGGATATGAAGAAGTGGAGGTTATGGGAATAACCTCCCACTTTGTCTCTGGGAAATTTCTGGAAACTTCTAGACCATGAATCCAGTATCTCTTCAACCGCTCCAACTTACCACTGACTTTATAACTTCCTTGTCATGGGGTAGTGCTACACTCATGTCGATGTAAACCGCCAGACCAAAACCCCATGTTTTATCCCCCCATGTAATATGATTTTGATATCTCGTAAGAATTGGTGGAGTCGTGGCTTCAAAGCCACGAGTCTTGTTGTAAAATAATGTCTACAATGGACTTTATGTCAACTTTGTCGTAGTAATGGCTTAAATAATTGTGCTAGCTTGAGCGAGAGAGAAAAAGGGTGCTAGCTTGAGCAAATAATGCATGGCAGCTGCAAGGCACAGAAGCAGTAATGGAGCATGAGTGGTAGCGCAAAACTTGGCACAGCAGCAGCACGGACACAGAGCGTGGCATTGGCAAGGCATGGAGCTGGGGCAGCAAGACACAGAGCTGGGGAGGGCCCGGCAGCAGCGCTTCTGGCAGCGCATGCGTTGCTGCCATCCACGTTTCACTCCCCTTTATTGCTTTGGTTGGTACTCTCCATGTCTTTATTGCTTCGTGACTTTGGTTGATTTCATTTTTTTTGGTTGACTTTGTCTTTTTCATTATTTTGACAAACTTGTGCAAGAGACATGGCTAGGGCTTACTAAAGCTTGTGTTTGTTGTTTCCAGGGCTATAGCCTATATCCTATTTTTATTGACATTAACTAATGCCATGGCAATGACTATGACTATGGTTTATTTAGGATTTCTCACTCTTGTGAGATTTAATTGTTGACAATTATGTCTAACTTTTGTGCAGTGCATACAGAACACCTTCAAGAGATTCATCCGTAGAAGTTTGCAATCTTAAAATTATGCTTGATGCGACTCTACAATTAGATGGTATGCATCTAACTAGCGCTTTTATTCAGATATGGTGTTTCCTTTATCCTGAATATTTACGATTTCGTATAATCAATATATTCTGCTTTATACAAGTAGTTGGTATGGATGCACATGAAATAACAAGGTTTTTGTTGTACAAAGCTCTGAAATTTCTCTGGTGCATATATATGCTAAAGAGCTACATGGCTAGTTTAGCCAGGAGCTGAATATGCATTTTCAATTTTCTTGCGAAATGTAAGATAGCAATAATATTCGTAATTCTGATGCTCGTCAGAAATCATTGTATATTTATTTCATGCTTCAACAGTTAGGCAAAAACAGCATTATAAAGGGAAATATTACAGTTTTCTTCCTTGTCAAAAACTCACCATCAACACCTAATTTTATAATTTGCTCCAAGGATTTAGGGTCTCTGTTTGGAAAATGAATGTAATAAGAGATCTAGGGTTCCTGATTAGATCCTCAATTCCGGTTCTTCAGCTCTAAGGTAACTGAATTTCAGTTCTTTCATCTTCTTCTTAACCTAATGTTACTGTAAATTTTTAAAAAGATTTGATCCTAATAAAAACTTGTTTCTTGAGTTTAAAGTTGTTCAATTTCTCGTACAACAAGGAATCAAGCATGTTTTGATTAGGGTTATTACTGTAAACTAATATTTATTGAGTTTTATTGAATTTGGGAGACTTCCCTAATGCATTGATCTCGAAATTCGCAGAAAGATTGAGTTCTAATCTATATTTTCTTTTGTCTGTGGTGAGATTCTGAAGGGACTTATATTTATTAAGATACATATAAGATTGTGTTCTTCTTGACAGAGAAGAGGATATTGTATCGAAGTCTGCCTCTAGAGAAGAAAGAAAAAGCCTGGAAGAACTGTGGCTGCATGTTCATACTTCTAGGTAAGCTTGTACATGCTTTATTTTGACACCCAACTTATTTAACCCTGGAGCAATGTATAGTTATTTGTAACTTGTTTTCTGTAACCAAAAATGAACCAAGGTGAGGAAACAATGTATAATAATTATTTAGTTGGGACTAATGTCGATATCCGAATGTAAGTTTGCAAGTGCTGAATTACATCATCGAACTTTCTGCACTGGGTTTTACTGCTTAGAAATGTTTAGATGCAGACTAGGCCTCTCCTCTGTGAGTGAAAAATTCTGTGACAGCACTTTGTTCAAATGATGTATTACTAAAGGTGTACGAACAAGTCTTTCTTACTTTGATTTAGGTTTGCACTGAAATCTTATTGTTTGTTATAGTATTGGATTTTAAATTATAATTAGAATCTTGCTTTGTTGTTGTACAACCTTTGTGGTATACTGATAACTTGTAATCTAAATTCCTTGTGTCGGTTATTTATTTCATAAGTACCCAGCATCTCAACTTGGTTCTATTTTTTATAAGAGAGATGCATTATAGTTGTAGCTCTCCAGTTCAATTTTTGATTTCTTCGACTGTGTATTTGTAGGTGTGAATGCACCTCTAACTCTGTTATGTTCAAGGGAATTTGCTAAGTAAGTAACTCAACCAATGTTGGTTTAAGTTGGTTCTTTTTATATGGGATGCTAAATGAGTTGGTTTACGAATCGTAACTAATGGTAGGTTGGATCTGTTTTGGTTCACCACTAATGTATCAGTTCTAATGGTAGGTTGGATCAGTTCTTTGGTTCAGCTTGGTATTATGGTAAGTCTTATAACTGATTTCTGTTGCAGTTTTGTCAATTCGATGCTAGATCCAATTGAATGGTTGTAGTGACTCTTGGATAGATTTTTGCCCCAACTACCATGAGCATTAATGTCTAAACTCATTCTCAATACATCATCAATGGTACCTGTGTTCTTATTTTGTGTCTCTGAATTGTAGGATGCTAGAGGATATGATGCGAAACTTAGCACTTACAAGGGAAAAGCTCTTTTGGTTGTTAATGTTGCTTCTTTATGGCACAGTAATCTACTTCTTTGTAACTCTTTAATTGTTGCTTAGTTCTAATTCATATTGGGTTGGTTTTGGTTACAATTTTGATTGATAACTGTATATATGTATGCAGGGGGACAATAAGAGTTTTCTCGTTTTCAAAAAAAAAAGATGGCTACTTCTTCGGAGTTGTGTTGTTTTTTCCCTCCTCCATTCAAATTGTTCCTTGAGATTGTAACGAACATGAAATTTGATGAGGAACCAAACTATATTGATTTTATCACTCTATTTGACAGCCTATATGAATCTTGCACACCTTTGAGGCCGATTCGAATTGATGGAGTCCTGAAGGTCATCAGTACTTGAGAAACATAATATAAATGGTTGATCTTCACTTGCACCATCACTTGGTGCAAATCTTATATTTTGGTTGTAATAACACTTCCTTTAAATCTTATGTTAAATAGGTTGGGCAGAAGCGAGGCAGGATACTAGTGAATCTGGAAGAAGATGAGCATCCTAGAAAGAAAGTTCGCTTAGGAAGTCCAGCTACACAATGGATATCTGTTCCACTCCTTATCTTTTTTAATAGTTAGTTTCTAGTATTTGAAAAGTCATTCATATGAATCTGGAATTAACTCAGCGTTTGTGGCAATGCACGAGGTCAAGATAGATAGAGAAAAGGAGGCAAGTTGGAGGAGGCTGTACAGTCTGGTATTGTTTCAGGATTCGAAAAGAAGCTTAGATCAATCCTTGAGGAATGTCTATCATAGTGAGTACTTCACGATATGTAGTTTAGTGGAGTATGGACCTTTAAAAGCATTCTACACTTGAATTTCGTCATTACCAAACTTGTTTTCATTATCTAAGTCTAGTGATTAATGATGCCATCTTAGTTCTTGAGTAATTGATTATTGTTATTATCAAATCTGTCCTTACAGGAGTACCCATTCTCTTAGGCCTTATAGGAGTACTAATTTACTTAGGCAGTATGCTGGCCAGAAGTTCTTCATTTGATATTCATTTCATGTATTCCCTTAGCGATAGTTATTTTTTAAGTATATGGTGTTTAGCAGTTAGATGACTAACCTACTCTACGTTTGATATTTGGTTTATGGAAAATAGAATCAAAGTAATTTGCTAGTTTTTTTTTTTATTTGCAGTATCAAAACAGAACTTCTTGTACAGATGCAGGTATGTTATATATATATCGATATGAAAGTATACTAGGATGTATCAATGTTTCAACTGTTACTCCTTGTTATTCAGATCAAAGGCTAGAGCTGACTGACCTTTTACCCCTTTAAAATTCAGGGTGTCAGAAACAAGGACCAGAAAGTTCTTGTTCTTGCTACAAAACGTACACCGTATTCTTTGGATCAAGTAATAATATTTAATATATTAGCTTGTACGCCATTATAGCTCAGAAGTTTATCTAATCTAGGGTCTTTATATCCATTTACATCTTCATCCAGTTTAACACAGAACAATCAAAGAACAGTATGATGAGCTTGTGAAGTCTCATGATTCAAAAGCCTTGATATTAGCTCAGGTTACTACTCACTTCACTTGATTTATTTTTTCAGTTTTTAATTCATTTTAAAATTTTGGTTATTATTGTTAGATTGGAAAAAGATGAATACCCACAATTTTGCTTCTTTTATTGCATTGATATCAATTTTTATGTTGGTGTTGATTCATTTTATTTTATTTAGGTCGTGGCTTCACGCCTTCACCAAGTTTGTCCATTAGGTATCCAACACCACCTAAGTTACCATTGGCTCCAATGCAGAATGGGGTACATCATATACCCGGTAAGTTCTATTTTCAAATTTCAATTATGTCTCTGGTTTAGAAATATTTAATCATCAATTCATATGCGAATGTTTTGTGGTTTGTGTTCTGTTATGTTTGTATGGAAGTTCGTTGATGAACAACAAAACATGTTTTGTGGTTTGTGTTCTGTTATGTTTGTATGGAAGTTTGTCGATGAACAAAAGATGATGCTTGTCCTGTTAGTGATCACTAGTACAAATCTTCACATAGGCCATACTTGATCACTGTGTCTATAGGCCTTTAGCCATGGATTTTTTTCATTCTAAAAGTGTGATATCAGGTGGCATGACAACTGGATACTTTTATAGCTACGAAAAAATCTTCACATAGGCCATACTTGATCACTGTGTCCATAGGCCTTTAGCCATGGATTTTTTTCATTCTAAAAGTGTGATATCAGGTGGCATGACAACTGGATACTTTTTATAGCTACGAAATTGAAAATATATATTGCAAAACCCTGAATAAAAAA
Organism: Papaver californicum; assembly: GCA_023531435.1. Taxonomy (NCBI): domain Eukaryota; kingdom Viridiplantae; phylum Streptophyta; class Magnoliopsida; order Ranunculales; family Papaveraceae; genus Papaver; species Papaver californicum. The sequence continues at coordinate 11,918,437 of JAJJMC010014301.1, read as the reverse complement.
ATATTTTTCCAGATTATACCATATATAAAAATATTCCAAATAAAATTTAATATTATAACTTGATCTTGTATTGCACAGAAACATACAAATATTCTTATGAATATTAGACAACGACAATGAAGATTTCTCTTGTATGCGGCACCATGACAGAAACCAACAGCAGTTCAGTACACTGGATAAATGAACACAATAATAACATACATCTTCAGAACAATGGGTTTGCAAAAATATCCCACTAGTTAACCCCTCACTTTAACCGCTTCTTGATTTTCTTCCTTGCATTCTCAGAACCTATCACTTACAAAACAACCAATGAAATGTTGTTAGTCAATCAACAAAATGTAATTTGCTTGAAACAACAAGAAGTATGCGAGACACAAAATGAATAACACACCAAACAGTCCAAACATATGTTAGAATCCGCAAAGGATTATAGATTTCTTTAAAAGTTGTTAACCAATATGACAATAGCATTGCAACTAAACACATCTTTTTAAGGTTATGGGAATACTGACCACTCAAACTCAGAAAAATGAGAAAAACTCCAAGTTTCACATCAATAAGACAAACTCGCGCCTAGGTGCTAACACGTAGGGAAAGGTTCAAACACATCAAACAGGTTCAACAACCGACCCCAAACAACCTAAGAGAAAACAAATCTATTGAATCGAAATTTGGGGATCGCTGTCAGAGTTTACAGGGTCATTCTTATACTTATACAAAATAACCTCAGAAGTTTCAGTAAAATGAAGGGAAAAAGTAAGTAGAAATACCTGAAGCCAAGTACCAAAAGCACAACCAAGATAGAACAGAAGCATCTGTTTTCTCTTTGGCTGCAACAAAATGAGAGCAAGTGAGATAAGAGTTTAATAACTGAAACAAACATATATGAAGAAAAATTAATTTGTGATTTGCATATTCATATAGATGCAATAATTATTACCATCGGAAACAAGGACTCTAGATAATGATAACCGAAATTTTTTAAGAGTATCAGGAAGAAACTTAAAACTAGCACTTATACCACTACAACAGAATAGATGTTATAAGACAGGCATGGTCAGGCTTAAAACTCATCATACAATGCATTTTAAATTGTCGTTATACAGTTGCAAGTTCGAACTGAATTATCAGACTAAAAAAAACATGAGCAGTTCAAGTAGAGATCACTCTATTACCGCAGTTTCTTCTTTCAAATAGTATGATTACTTCAACATCACAGTTATGCGTTGCCAGCAAATAAATAAAAAGAAAACAATAGAAACAGATATGATTCCATTTGACGGGCTCTTCCTGAAAATGATGATGATAGTATAAAAACTACGGTATACCTCTGCGCATTCCAAGTACATCTTAAAGCCAGTCCTGGAACTGGAACAGATTATAGAACCTCGATTGTACGAAGCACTGAGTGAACAGCATGATTAAATACTCTGTCAATTAGTTCAAATTCACCAGCTACTACTAGTTCAGATCCATTTAAGCATAAATAAACATAAACATTAACTTGAATAGTTTTCACCTCTCCCAAATCCACAAGTACCTTCTCTACATATCATGTTTGTCCATTCAAACATAAACTACTAGTTCTCACCTGATTCATTCTTACATAGTTTTCACCTCTACCAAATCCACAAGTACCTTCCTAATTCTATACCCATTTAACTCACACACCAATAAGAACAAAAAAATGCTGAAAATTTTGCCAAGTTCTTCTTGTCTAACAGATGAACCACACTTCAAATAACAAAGCACACAATTAACTCACAATATCCAGTGAAACCCAAATAGCCCCACATCTCAGCTAATTGACCAAATATGAAGAGAAGCAAAATCAAAAGATGCAAAAATTTGTTGAGTTCTCCGTTTTATAAACTGAGATACTGCAATTCAGTAAAAAAACCATGTAGCAAAATCAAGAATTTACGGATGAAAATTAAATTATTGAAACTTACGGAATTGAGGAAAGGGGGATTAAATTGAAGACCTTGCCTGCATTCCATTCCGATTGAGCTGTTCAATAGCAACATCATTATCATCAATATCATCGGGGAAAACCCAAAAATTAAGACAATGAAGAAGAAAATAATAAATGAAGCACATAAGTAAAATCATTTCATTAGAGAAAACTAACCTCAAAGGAATGATCTTTTGAAATCCTAATCTTCTTCACTAAAATTCTTTAAAGACCTTTGATTCATCAAAGTATGCAGTATTAGTGCTATAGAGAAACCCCGAGTATGAAACTTGATTTATGACATGAGAAATACTAACAAAAACCAACTTATCAAGATCATTCAGCAGCCCCAAGTTGTCAAAACAATTATGAGCAACAAAGGAATCCACTCATAAACCCTAAAAAGCAGATGAGATACAGTACAGTTTTAGAAAAATACCAAAGGAAATCTATAAGAAAATACAGAACATCAACAAGAAAACGAACATCAGGATAGCTAAAACAACAATCATTGGTAAAGAACGAGATTCATTGAGTGGTCTCTAAGATTTTGGAGGGTTTTTTTTGGCCGGAGAGGCGGAGGTGAAGAGATACGAGAGAGAGACAGGGTAGGTGAAGTGAGAGAAAATAACTCTAGTGTTCTGAAAAAAAACGTGCGGTAGATCTTGATTTAAGGTTTAGTCATACGGATCGTGGAAATTTTGAACGATACGTGTTTTGGTTTGGAATTTCATACGATCAAGGCAAGTGGGTGACAACCAATTTAATCAATGGTGTCGTCTTCGTTGGAATTGGATTATCTTAGTAAAATTTTGGAGTGTTTATTTTTATATTTTATGTCCGTATTATATTTGATTATTTTACACGTTTTATATATATTATTTGTGTATATATATAAGGAAATAACGGATTTTTTAAAAAGGAAAAAAAATCAAAATTTTAAGGGTTGGACTTGATTTTTGGTTACTAAATTTGTATATGTCAAACTTGTTTCGGCGGATCTTGGCCTATATCGATGGAATCTCGACTGTCGCGATGAATTTTTCAATCAAATCTCTCTAGGTGAGATTGAGAAACTCGTCTTGGTATGGACCAAAACTAAAAATCTCGTCCGAGATTGACTACACTATTGAGAACCATGTAGTTCACTCGTCTAAAATAAGAGCTGCATTATGCTTATTATAGGCCTTCGATACAACATATATCAGGAAATATATATATATATATTATAATAAATCTAAAATTGTTACTGACTTTTTTTCGACCATAAAAAATAAATAAAAATATACGAAGGAATGAGAATATATGAATAATATGATCAATTTAAGTAATGTTATTGACCTTTGCTATGAAAGAAATCCAAAAAATAATATACAAAAATAAAAACGAATCAGAATGATGAGAATAATCCAAGAATATTATCGACCTTCGACCGACATAAATCCGAAAAGTATATATGAATGAGAATGATTCTGAATAATCATAATGAAAACAAAATTTATTACCGACCTTCGAAAGGACAGAGATCTGAATATTATAAAGGAATGACAATACAAGATCAATAAGAAACAATGTGATCTTTGATTAATGACATTTTCTACCAAAACCTACTTTGGATCCTAAATCTATAGTTATGACTCAAACTTTGTTTCATGACATTGAAGGGAACTTTTTAGTAAATTTGAATATTGTAATGACTTTCGACCAAATAGAAATCCGAATAACATGAAGGAACAGGAATCTATGAATGAATTTAAGGATTGTTATCGACCTTTGAATATAACAGATCTAGTGAGTATGATTTAAAGGAATATAGTAAAATCAAGTAAAATTAGATTGAATCTATGGATAATTATTCAACGTAAGCATAACATAGTGATAGTGGGTGAAAATTGTGTACAATTGGATTGAATTAATAGATGGGCAATCAATCGTAGTAAGTATAATCGGATCGACTTTAGGAGATCTCCTATAGGGTGACCAAAATGCTTTGTATGACAAACGCTTAATATTTCCAGTTTTATCATAATTACATCAAATTCGACTGCATTTTCATCGACGTTTCTAATTGCTTTTGATTTATTACAATTGAAGTATCAAATTTCAATTATAATCATTTGGTTTGATTGCAATCGTATAAATTCAAAAGAATTGAATTTCCAAATTATTTAATATTGCTTAGTTTGTTCAATTTTTTCGAAATCGTTCAAATTCGATCGAATCATCATCCAAAATTTTCAAATTCGATCGAATCATCATCAAATTTTTATTGTAATTATTCAATTGGATTGCAATCGCATCAATTCAAAATAATTGAATTTCCAATTTCTTTAATATTGCTCAATTTTTTTAATTTTATTTGAATTCGTTCAAATTCAATCGAATTATAATCCAAAATTTCAAAATTGCTATCAGTTTATTATATTGAAGTATCGAATTTTGATTATGATCATTCAATTTGATGCAGTTGCCTCAATTATATTTTTCTTTGTTTTCAATTTTTAAAATTTTACTCAATTTCTTTAGTTTTACTCGATTTCATTCAATTTCGATCGAAATTTCATCAAAATATTATAAATTGCTTTAAATTTCTTATAATTGAAGTATCAAATTTTGATTATAATCATTTAATTTGATACAATTGCATTAATTCGAAAGAATTGAATTTCCAATTTATTCGATTACTCGAATTCGTTCAAGTTTGATCTAATTTTTATCAAAATATTCCAAATTACATGCGATAAGTAACTCGCTATTCAGTTGTATGTGGAGCAAAATGTGAATCCATTATAGAAATTATGTATCTTTATTTATCAACACGTTTAAATTATAAATTTTTGTTTACTTTATAAAATTGGGTCACAATAGGAACTTTTGATCACTCAAGACGATAATCACCTAAATCACATATAATGATCCTTATGATATTTACTCGGCTAATAGAAAACCATATCCGAGATACTTAAATAAAATACACATACAATTATCATTCAGATTTCCACCTCATCCACCCATGGTAAACTTGCCTCTACATTTCATTTGGCACTCAAAAATTTTGCGGCAAGAAAATAAGGCGACAATTTTGGCGCCCTAGTTTATGTCTCCCGCCAAACAATTTGAGCAAAAACAAACAGCGGCAATTGGAGCACTCTAGTTTATATGTTCGCCGTCCATCCAAAATATTTTAGGTTAAAAACAAAATATGAATTGGTGGGGCGAGGCCGTCATCCTGAAGGAATGCCTCTGTGAGTAACAACATCATGACATGGAGACTAGTACTGCAAGCCTCTGGGACGACGACAGTGAGATTGTTATCAAAACCAGCATCACAAGAGATCATTACAGTATCCTCTCCAGTTTTATGGATGACGGTGTTGTAGTAGAGAAGCCATCTGTTAGTGATAGAAAATGGTAGTTAATCATTCTAGACGTGCAACTTCAGAGAATGGTGTGGTGACATTAGGAGTATCACCTATCTCTAGGACCATCAGTAGTTATGGTTTCATAGAAAAATAGTAGTTATCATTATCTTGCTGGAATACTGCAATTGTTGTGTGACGTCTATAAAGCCTATACTGGTGAGGACGGGTGATGTTATTTGTGACTTTTTCTTCATAAATTCACTTATGGTTCAATATCAATTTTTAGCCAAAATGCAGAAAAAGACAATTTAGATTTCAGGGTCCTGAGAGGTAGCAGGCAGTTCTGTCCATCTACCTATGAAACCATAGTTATGTGGCAGTGGATTTCTTGGATACATCCCAAATTTTGCACTGATCTAATTGTTTACGGTTACCTATGAAAACCATAGTTATCCTGAATAAGTACTGATCTAATTTTTGTTTTTATTTCAAGGCAGGTCCAATTAGCTAAAAATGTTATTGCACAAGTAAAACTACTCGGAATAGATGAGGACGAGGAGCTTACAGAGACAAGCTCATTTGTTCACTAACCAGCTACTCCTATGCTCAGGTCTTATTTTCTGACGGTTTGACATCTTACAAATCCCAGACGTTTAACTCTAGCAAGTAAGACATACAACTCATATACTCTGTAGAGAATGCTCTGCAAATTAGTTTCTTTTAAGTACATGTGCTTGTGAGTTGAATAAGAAGGAGAAATTATCTTTTTCATTAAGGATGTACAAGATTGTCTATTTTTTGACATTTAAAGCAATCTTTTAGGTCAAGCTCATTTTACTTTCTTATTTTTTGTTCTTGACTATTTATGCTCACTGGACAATTTTTTGGTTAAACAGGTAATGTGAGTGGAAAGCTTAGGGAAGCTCGTGCAAAGTCGATGAAGTTCAAGAATTGATACATGATTTCTTCTGGTCATCCTGTTAACGAGTACATCTTTTAAGTTCTCATTACTTAGATCTTTTACTCTCTGTTTGGTGTAGGGCCCTATTCCCAAAATTTGGTCTCGGTGTACCACAGCCGTCAAAACTGAAAGTTAAGCCTGGTTTTCATGCTTCCCCAGATTTTTGTGGTAGACTTGTTTTTGTATTAAGAATGATTAAGTTTTGAAGAAGTGCTTGACTTTGCTCACACCACAGTTTGCTGGAAAGATATGTGCAAGCTAGAGAATAACATAGACTAAGAAAATAGAGACGCATTGATAGTTTTGGAATCCGATACCAGAGCCAGAGTCTGGTAAAAGATCTATTATGAGATATCCAAAAGTTCCTCTTTTCTACTTTGGCGTCCTGCCTTTTATTTTTCATTTTGCTTTGCCAATTTTTTTTCCCTTTTTGCATTACAAAAAGAGCATCATGTCCTGATACTATTTTGATTCAGCAGAGAACTTCGACATTTGGTTCTCTATGTTCTGATGAACCTGCAAAGGGTGACCCTGAGTATCCTGTCCCTAAATGCTATTAGGCACAACAACCACTTTTACCACAAGTGAGCCATCTTTACAGTTCATAGTTTCATTGAGTTCCTATTCTATTTTTTTTGTGCGTAAGGCGTACGAGATCCCATAGATCCACCAGGTGAATACTGTCAGATGGATCAATTTTATTGTATTTATCACCTTGTGCATATTCAAATCCATCTAATGACATTATGGAGGCTCCATGAAAACCTATCACATCAAAGTCCTGCTCTTCCTTGGCAGCCTTCTTACAGATTCTAACCTCTGTTTGGCTGTATATCAATCATAAAGTTCCAGTTGGAGACTCTGTTTCAATGACTAAATTGATTTTATTATTGAAGACGCAACTTACTAGGTTAATTTTTATACATTCTCTTCTTTGTTTGGTGTCTTGTTTAATATCTTCAATGGGGCTTAAATAGCCGATGTCCATTTTCTTTTTATGTAATGTGTTAATGTTGCAGGAAATATTGTGTATCAGATATTAAAAAATAGAATATGGGTTCTTATGATTCTCCTTGTCGTGCCGAGATATGTATTGTACAGGTCGTTTGAAATTCATTAGTTCTCAGTTGCATAAATTTATTTAGTATAATTTGAACAAGCTACTATATATTCATGCCACGAGAACATTTTCAACAGGTTATCCTTGTGATCCAGCACCATGGTGTTCCAAATGCCTGGCCAAATAATGTCCCTTAAAGCTAGATACATAAACAAACAAACCAAAGTGATTAAATAAATCATACATTACGGACACATAAACATACCAAAGTGGCTAAATAAATTTTCTTTCCCCCTTGGATGAATATGTGTGTCTAATGCCAGCCTATGCAATAGAACATAAACAATTTGTCAATGTGGCCACTTACTCATCTAAGGCAACATATCATGGGTTTAAGTCTAACCCATGACCAAATAGTGCCCTATGGTTATAGGAAAAGGATTGTGGTGGCAATAACAACAATATAGGTTTACTTTCAGTATGTAGCTACGAAAAAATATTTTGGCGTGGCTAAGCTTTTGATCTCAAACTGTGGCCTGTGTGAAGATTTGTACTAGTGGATGAGAAACAGTTTGTTAAGCTATGTGGCTTTGCCTTTGATGAGCCTCTTCTAAAACAGATTCTAGTTAACTTTTGTATCAATATGTTGTCATATTTGTATGATTATACTTTGAGTTATAAAAAATTAGGTCACCTATCCATGTATGAATCCCAACATAGACCATTGTATGTCAAATACAAAGTTTAACTGTCATCATCATCTCAGTAACTACTTGTGATGCTTAGATGAATCTTTTTTTTTCTTATATAAAATCCTTTGATGAATCTGTGGGTTAGTAGATTGCATAATTAAAGTTGATGAATCAATTATAATCATTGTAGTTAGAGTATCATCTGTGGGAATGTTGAATGTGAGGGTGATTAAATTGAATCATCAAAATCAGGGTATTGCAGGAAAAGTTAGGGGGTGGGGGTGAAAATCGATCTTGTCTAGGTCAATAAAGACTTGACCTTTTTTTTTCTTGTTGCAAAAAATTAGCAACGATTCTCGCATGTTGCTAATTCTGAACCAGAATAATTATATCTAGTTCGAATATGAATATCCCGGAATACCTCTAAAATTAGGAACAAAATAAAATAAAAATTAATTTTAATTTCGCAACGGTTTTTTCTATTGCGTTCAGCCATTGCTGACTAAATTTAGCAACGGCGCTAAAGATGTTGCGAAAAATTACAACATGGTGTTTTGCAACGACCGGTTGTCGTTGCAAACCCGTTCAACAACGGAAATAGTCTGTTGATAAATGCTAAATTTGGTGTAGTGAGTTGTTAGCTTAATATATCATATCTCAAAAAAATAAATAAAAATAAGATATGTATTTTAGTTTCATAGTTAGTAAGTTATTTCATCAATTAAGGTCATGGGAAAGAAGAAATCTATAAAGTAATTTCAAGCAACAAGAATTTGAGGAAAAGAGTTACAAATTGTCAAAGTTCTACAAATTTCAGATGTTTATCATCAATAGTTGAAACCGAAGAATACCAAAGAAGTTTCTATTCGCTTTGAGAGTGGTGCTGATTGTAGATCGGGTGAGAAGGTAAGTAAGCATTTCCATCCTCACGTAGTGGTTGATTTCCTTTCCTAGAAATCACCAGGAAAAAAAAGGTTCTTTTCGTCCCACGTTTCTATGGGATGACAAAATATAATTCGTAAGTTTTCTTTTTTTTTTCCCACCATTCAACGTATGTACAATTTCTATCTTCATCCCTTCCCGCACACATGAGAACCATAAAGTGCGTCTTTTGAGTACAATTTTATAAAACCCAATTGTTGAAGAAAAAGTCGAGAAGGAATGCTTATTCGATCGCACTCGAGGATGGATTCTTTCATATGGTGGTTTTCTCCTAACTCAAGAGTTAAGCATGAGAATAATATTCTTCGGCATTTCTAACTTCTTATTATTAGAGTGGAGAAATTTATGTCCTCATAGCTCTTAGAATGCATGTGCTCTAAAATATTTAAAAGTTGGAATTTAGGTTTTGTGGGTATACCTCTTGTAAACCCTTACGAGACTATAACTCGTCCACTAAGGACACCTAGGGGTTTAAAGGCTTTTCAAACATGCTAAGAACCGTGATTCCTCCAAAAGTGAGTTAGCTTAGTTTAGATTTGTAGTTTGCTCGAGGACTAGACAAAGGCAAATGTGGGGGAATTTGATAAGTGTATAATTTACATATTTTAAGTATTATTTTCTTACACTTATTTGCTAGATTTTGTGCAAATTACTTTGTATTGTTATTACTTTTGTATTTTATGTCTTTTACTATGTAACTTTCTTTTATTGGATATGGATGCAATCCGAAGTAACTCGTTTCCCATAGCAGTAACTTCTGATTGCACAGTTTGTGTACTCTCAATGTCACAACATTGACATTAGTTTCCCGCTATTTTGTGTTTTCAACTGATTCAACTCACTTGCCATTGACCCAACCTTAACCCCTTATGGCGTTATCATTATTTTGTTGGCTTTGTTGAAACATGAATATAATGATGTTAAGCTTGTCATTCTTCCTAGAACCATGATTAGGTTGTTGTATCTGAAATTGTTGTTGTTGATACCCATTCTGGTGATTGAAAGTAGGTTGTTGAACCGCATCTTGCTTATTAGCATAGCTAAATTTTGAGTGATCTCTTCATCCTGGATTATAAATTTTGGAGAAAGGTTCATACCCAGGCCTCTGCTGATTTGGGAAAATCTTTTTAGGTTGTTGATTAACCTCTTTATAAGTTGAAGGAGATGATGAAGGTAATACCACGGCTGCAATTTGTTGCATCATTGCTGTTAGGTTGCCTATTTATTGACAAACTTAAGTAGATTCACCAATTTTGTTAATTCTCTCGATGATTAATTCTGACCCACGACTTGAAAATTATTGATATCTTCTGCCATGTTCTCAATTAACTTTCTAGCATGCGTAAATCTCTTGTTCACTAATGTACCACCACCTGCAGCGTCGAGAAAATTATTTTCACTTGCTTGGAGACCTTTGTAGAAATACTGAATTATCAATAAATCACTGAATTGATGGTGCGGGCGGCTGGCCACCAATCTCTTGTAACGTTCCCAACATTCATATGATGTTTCTCCTGCCATTTGTTTAATTCCAGAATTCTCTTTCCGAATTTGGGTCGCCTTTGATGCAGGAAATACCTTTTAAAGAAGAGTTTCTTTAAATCATTCCAGGTTGTGACACTGCCAGAAGGTATATAGTATAACATGTAATGACCCGACCCTCCACCGATATTGCCCCACTTAGCCACTGTGGTCATCCGGCAGTGTGGAGTTTTCAACGGGCACCGCTGCGGTCATCCAACAACAGTTTCCCGGAAGGTTATCCATCCCTGGATTACTCTTGCCCGAGCACGCTTAACTGCAGAGCTTTTTGCTAACTCTGTAGCCAACTGTGTTGAAAGGCCTCGGTGTTGGGAAAGGACAAACCATTACCTATCTTCCAATCGGCGAACCCTACCTTCCGATTCGTGGTATTACAATAAAATATAATTATTTATACCGGTGTTAAATCTAGAAAATATCGTGCAGTTTTAAATGTACCATGAATATTATGTTTTTAAACTACGATCCACTGATTTTTAGACCTTAATGTCTTTTGAGAAAATGAACATTTATCTTTTATCCTTCCAAAATGACAAGCCTTATTCAATTTAGAGGTTTTTTTTTATATGAATTTTTCAAAACAGACTGTCAGAATTTCGATTTTCTGTTGTGTTGGTCAATTATGTGTTTGACCTTAGTCTCAGGGTATTTATCATGATCCATAAATTCTTGTAAATTTATATCTTAGATATATTTTAATAAGGATTTCAAATCTAAAATTTTAATTAATTTTTGAGTTGTATGAAAACCGTAAAATTATAAGAGTTTACAATGGACGGTTTAAGTTTTGAAAATCATTGTTGAAAACTTATTTTTATGGAACGAATAATTGATCTTTAACGGTAGATCAAATTTTTATTACAATGTTTAGTATTTTTTGGTTTTAATGGTTTTAAAATCTCAATTAATGGACGGTTAAGTTTCCTAAATAATTTTCTAAGTATCCGCTGCGACAGAATAGTTAATATGCATAAATAATATTTGGAAAAATAAATTGCTTAATGAGCTTTGGCTTAGTTAGTCGAGCTTCTTCTATGGTATTAATGTAGCATCTTGGGTTTTTAGGTATTGCATTCGGTTCAGAATCCGGGCCCAAAAATTAGGGTGTTACACTTTGGTATCAGAAGAGCAATTAGATCCTTTCGGAGCTAGCTATTGTGCAAACCTATAATAAACGTTAATCATGTTTGGATTAAATAGGTTGTGTGTTTTTCTTTTCAGCTTGAAAATTTTGATCATCGTGTAGTGCTTAAATTTAAGGACAAAATTTCTTTAAGGAGGTGAGGTTGTAATACCCTGTCAAAAATCTAAGGGTATTTTCGTTATTTTACAGACAAGGGTATTTTTAAAATTTTATAAAAAAGGTGTTGATGATTTACCATTTTTTTTAATATCTCATGATAATATAAATTATTTTCTTTATATGATTAATTAATGGATTAAATTTTAGTTAAATTGTGGTAAAAATATATTTGATTGGCACTAGCGTTGGTTATTAATTATTATGTTAGAAATTATTTAGTTCGAGTAGTAAACTACTAACTAGTCGTGATTGTTGAGGACTGATATTGAATATGGATAAACATAGAAACTAAGTGTATACATAATATTAATGGAAAGATAAAGAAGGAGATATATTATTATTATCGAGAGTTGCTCGAGCAGTACAACTTGTGGAGGTATATATAGACCTCATAGAACAGTACAATTCATGGATGTTAAATATGGACATGCCACGAGTTAGTGGGACATGTCCTTACATTAACAAACTCTATCACATTGAGATAAGCTTTACTAAAACAAATTTATCTTACATATCAAGTTATACTTATCCGATGAAATTTCTAGTGGTCAACCACTTAAATTGACCTACTTTATATAACACTCCCATTGGATGACCACCGATCTAAGATGTTGTTTCGTCAAAATTTTCCCAGAAAAATACGGTAGGACGGAAACCGGTAGGAAAAAGAGTACAACACTTAGAGCCTTTAGTGTGGTGTTAGTTTTCACAAACTTTTCCCCTTCGTTAAAACTGCATCAGGAAAACCATTTAGGAAAAAACCTGAACTCAGAATGAGGTTGGTCACCGCCTCGAATTTCCTCATTCGTTAGAACTGTGTTAGAAAAACCACTAGGGACAAAACCCAAACTGTGCCAAAAAAACTACTTGGGACAAAATATGAGCGCCAAAAATTAATAATAATGTCGATATCGATCCTCAAGTTGCTTCGTTAAAAACCTCGTCAGGAAAAACGCGTGGGATGAAACCTGACCATAGGAAAAAGAGTACAACGGACGTCACCGGATGATGGTGCTGGACACGCATATGATGCCTCGTTAATACCTTGAAAACGAAAACCCTTCGGGACAAAACCTTGGCGTAGAAAAAAGAGTACAACGCGTTTAATCCCAACCAAAGATTCTACGAGTTTACTCCCCCTGAAGTATAATTTTCTTAAAGCGGTTGGTGGTGCACACATTAAACACCTTTCGAAAAAAACTACTCTATTCGTAGTATGTGGAGGATTGACTGCCAGGTCTTACACCGTTATGCCACTAACCTTGTACACCTTGCATTTAGATCCTCCATCCATTTCATACTAATTTCAGTTTGCCGCTTTACTTCAGACATAACAATAAAAAGCTCGTGTAAACTCATTATATCCTTACATGGTACTTCTGGACCATAAAATAATTTTTCTACATACGTAATAGATATATCGATCAAATTCCACTTTAAAGGAACACATAACAATGATGCTAATTTAGCACTACACTGTATGAAAACTAGATACCCTAGTATATACAAACATACTTATATGCTAGTATATTCTCGAACTTCAGGTCGAGAAATTATTTCAATTTCAACGAGATCTCATAATTTAGTTCAAGCGTGGATTTTAGCGCTAAGGGCCTTCTCAAGAAGTCAAAGATGATATCATTAATTCATCTGGATTAATTTTTCCAAGAACGTAAAACACATAAAGGATTGTTTTTTAAACTTCTCATATTCGAAGTGGTGATTAATGACTAAATTGCAATCCTGACGTAATTCACGAAGTCAGGTGGCTGCCTGATTTAAAATTTCGAATCCTCCAGGGATCCAAATATAATCACCAATTTCTTGTCATAGCTAGATGCAACCTGAGTTATTCAGGACCACCACGCTGAAGTGCATCAATAGTAGAAGAATACTTTAGTTTTAGTTACAGAACAAATTTCGGGGTTCAGCAGGAAACCCTTAAATTGTACTTAAAACGATTATATTACTCTGTCAGTACTTTATCTCAAACACCAACCTGTAACATTTAGGCCTCACAATTTTACGATGTGAGTCGGATCCGAACTTTTAGGTTTTTTCGAGAGATTCCAATCTCTACCTTAGTTTGAGGGGATTGGATTATATGCCTACCAATCACGATGTCGATGTTCCTCTGCAGAGGGTACATAACCACCATTGTAAATATAGATAATCGACAATCATACAGATCCCACACATTTCTCTAATGCATGCACGTTCAATAAAATTTCATAGACTGGTACCAGCGCCACTTCAGGAGCATTATGATCATCTCCTCATCTTTAAAGGAGGTATAAACTTAGAAAATGTGGATCATATTCTGATAGTCTCCACGAGCATTATATGTAGTCTCTTCAAGAGCACTATATATTATAAAGGTGATTGGATACCATTTTATGAGGCATAAATAGCAGTTGTTCACACTTCAAGCGTGTCTTAACTAACGACTTGGTCACTGCGAGATGTATAACCTGCTAAGATAATTTCTCGTGTCTACATCATCAAGCAAGTGACAAACAATATTTTCCAAGAGTTGCTGCATTTATATGTTTTAATCATGAGCAATCTCCAACACCTCAATTACTTCCAATATCTTGGTGTGAGAAAAATAAGATGTTTCATGCCAATTCTAGCGGCAGCCAAACTTTCAATGATCAAGAAAAAAAAACTTTATCAGATAACTTATTTAGTTGTCAATATTTCTTACTACAACCTTTTGGTGGTGTCTCTCATCTTCCCGACTTCAAGAGAGAAACCTTAAGTTTGTCGACATAATAAGTGCCATCTTCGGGTGGCAGTCTTTCTCCCCCTGGTTAAGGCGGGATTTTTTTTTTAGGTTATCATAATTTGCACCATCCTCTTGTGGTGACTTTTCTCCCCTGATTAAAATGGGAGAACATTAAAGGTTATCAACCTTACTCATGCCAAATTATGGTGGCGGGTTGTCATGCCAACTTCTAGTGGTGTTTTATTTTTCCTGATCATGGCGGAAACATTAACATCTCATTTCTGGAAACTTCTGGTTCCACAATTTTGTCTGATTTTCAAGGAAAATTCTACTCATGATAGTTTTTGGGTGTTAATTAAATTACATAATAGGTATCCCAAAAACAGTTGCAGGCGCGACAAAGATGAGACATTTCATGTTGTTCCTTATAACGGCTTACTTCCTCCCCCCTAACGGCGGGAATACAGTTTCATCTGCAGACATTACCTTTTCATGGTTTTAAATGTCTTACGATGAATCAAAACCAACAACATATATATAGTTAGGTGGCGCCATGGACCAAACATGTAAATACGAAATATAAGGTTGCTTCCCAAAAAAATATTGATGGTAAAAAGTTGGTCGAGCAATCAACTAAAGATGCTTAAACAAAGAACTCAACTATGTCGTATTAAGTACGCACATGTGCTATTTAGTGTTCGACATAATACCAACTGAAGGAAAAGCATCAAAAACATATAAATGTACCATCAAGATAAATGGGTATGCAAACAAACACAAAAGTACGTGTTATAAAACAAAAAAAAAAGACCATCGGATGGATGTGTCTGCAATACCGTGAAGTATTAAAAATTGTCCATGGTGCAGGGTGAATAGGCCCTATAAATGCCACCATAAATTCTCTGCAGGAATGTTGGTGATTCAACGAGTTACCATAATGTTAATGTTAATGCCATTTAAAAAGGCTAAATATCTCAAGGAACAAACAACATAATTTTCATCCTTCTCAAACAGAAGCTTCAGGTTATGTAAAGAATGTCTATGAGCATTTTGCATCGTTCTACTCATCTTGGTAAAACTTGGGTGTACAAGCCGACCACGCCTAAGCAGGGGAATAGTTTAAGGTCATTAAACTTGTGGTTAGTGACGACGTGAGAATTTATTGTTTGAATTCTCGTATGACACACCCTATAAAAAGAGAGAGCTTTAAACTTCTCTTACAACGTGCTTCTGGGCACAAACAAATGAAGTAACAAAATAATCCATAAAAATGCTCATTTATTGTTTCAAGGTGGCAACACCAAATATTTTCAAAACTCAACAGATTCTTCAGGAATCCGGAATAATATAAGGCGTCAATAATAATGACTGTTATACCACCAGAATGATACACATTTTTCCGGAGCCGTCTATCATATTATTCGAACCCGAAATGATATTTCACATTTCCCGTAAACCTCTTCAAGGTTATAGGTTCGAAAATTTGTGTTTGTTGTTTTATTGTTTTTGAGACGAATATCTCTATCGTCTATATCAATACCGGATAGATTACTTCTGGAATCCATATCATTTGTACAGATAGATGAGAGAAAATAATAAAGCCATTAACAAAAGCATTTAGTACCTATGGGCTACTTCAGGAACCCATGTTATGGCTATTCTTGTATCCAAATATTTCCATAGACATTTCTGGAGTTAATTTTATGGATTTTTGCTAGAACCCATAATAATTTGGATTATTACAGGAATTTAGAATTTTTATGTTGGACCGCTTCTGGGGTCAACAACATCTCATGGATTACTTCTACAATCTAGTATTTAAAAAACAAGTAATTAAAGCAAAATTTAAATTACAAGAGGCACACATACAAATATACCTACTTATGGTACTAAAATAATATCAACAAATATCCAACTTCGTCACTTTCAGGGTCGAAGAAATATTAATTTACAAATGTGCACATGGACATATTATTTATGGTAAAAATTGCCTCAATATCAGTAACATGTTACTTCAGGGACCATTGATATTAGACCGAATAGCAGTTCGTTAAAGGTCACTTCTGGGACCGATCAGCTAGCGGAGCGCGTATTTTGAGTCCACATGATGCCACACAATATTCCAGCTTCTGGCGGAATGGTTTCTAATTTTTCCGGAGATTATTAGAGCAGAGAAATATCAAATTTATGCCATCCTTCAGGGATGCGACAATTTCTCACTTCACCGGTATTAAAACCGCTAGTACCATAAAATTGTAAAGAGAAATAAATTAATACGTAAAGCCATGTTCTTGGAAAGGATTTTTGCACGTCAATTACATAAGTTAAAAACCATTTTCTTGTTAAGCATTGCCACGTGTTACTACGTCATTGGATAATAAATATACTTAGTCGTATATGCACTAGGGATTTGAGTTTATGGAATTAGTTGTTAAGCCAAATCTTAGCTAAGGAAAGTGTCACTTTATCTTTGGTTACTATTAATTTGTAGTTCACTGAAAAATGAAATAAACAAAATAAATGAATAAGTCTTCCTTCGTTGTCGCACCGTGATTTGAACGTGCCGGATTAATCTCCAAAGTCGTCCCTCATCTTCTGATTTTGGTACCTTTGTATACAAACGGTTTGGTTCACAAAATAAAACCTAGAAGTAGTGGATCATTAGCCGTCACCTAAAGAAGATTTATGAAAAAAACTATCCAGCATAAACCTTGAGACGTAGATTAATAGTGATCGGAGTTCTTGGATTGAAGATAGTATTTTATCAATTGGAGTTCGATCGTTCGGTGGTTTATGTTTATAATATTTTGGATTGCGATTTGAGGTAGGCGCAAGTCGCGCAACACTAACTCTTAAAATTATTTTGATTGAATGTTTTCAAAATTGTTGATTCATAATTTTGGTGTGACTGATGATATGCTATGTATGTGTATGATTATTGGACTCTGTTCCATGGGCAACGATCCTTAAAAACCATTTTGACGAGATACAAGCTATCCTTAAGAACGAATTTTGATTCCCTAAACTTACGTGGGACTCCCTTGGCACGGGCGGATAAACATAATTATTTATGATTATATTATATTGTCGTTGCAATACGGATGACATGATGTGAGATATACATGTTGTGGTTAAAAATCATGATTGTTTTTATAAAAGAGTTGAAAAATATTTTGTTGCTTCATTGCCTACTGAGTGTCGCAACTCACGTCGTATTGTGACAAATATTCCAGATTTGATGCATGATAAGGATTCGATAAACATGGAGCCTAGAGAATAATTTTATATGTTTTAAGTTGTCGTTTATGCTTAAAATTTTATTTTAAGATGTTATTTTAAAGCTGTAAAATCTTGTATGACAATGAATTGACTGTTGATATCTTTTAATCCATAATAGGTCTTGTTATGATTCTTGTTGAAATAAATTTAAAACATCTTTAGTAACATTTGCTGTAAGTTGTAGAATTTTCTGAATGGTATAAGTATTTTAAATATAATTCTTTATATCGGTGTTAAATCTAAAAAATATTTGACAGTTTAAAATATATCATGAATATCTTGTTTTTAAACTATGATCCACTAATTTTTAGATCTTAATGCCTTTCTGAGAAAATGAACATATGTTTTTTATCTTTCCAAAATGACAAGCTTTATTCAATTTAGAATTGTTTATGATTTGATATGAATTTTTCAAAACAGACTGTCAGAATTTCGATTTTCTGCTGTGCTGGTCAATTATTCGTTTGACCCTAGTTTTAGGGTATTTATCATGATCCATAAATTCTTGTAACTTTATATCTTAGACATATTTTAGTAAGGATTTCAAATATAAAATTTTAATTAATTTTTGATTTTGTATGAAAACCGTAAAATTATAAGAGTTTACCGTGATCGGTTTAAGTTTTGAAAATCATTGTTGAAAACTTATTTTTATGGAATGAATAATTAATCTTTAATGGTGGATCTAATTTTTATTGCAATATTTAATATTTTGTGGTTCTAATGGTTTTAAAATCTCAATTAATGGACGGTTAGATTTTCCTAAATAATTTTCTAAGTATGCATAAATAATGTTTGGTAAAATAAATTGCTTAATGAGCTTTGCGTTAGTTAGCCGAGCGTCGTCTATGGTATTAATGTAGCATCTTGGGTTTTTTGGTATTGGATTCGGTCCAAAATATGGGCCCAAAATTTAGGGTGTTACATAACCATTTCTTAATGGTGTCTACCAAGGAGAATGAAAAAGTTTGTAACATGACTCCATCTGCGTCAGTCTTCTTCGGTAGCATGGCCATGACTATGTTATGAAAATCCATCAAATGTTTATTTGGATATTCATTATCCATTCCATTAAACTTTGGAAACCCTCGGATCAACCCTGGGTTGATCTCAAACGTAAATGTTGTCTGGATGCACCATTGCTGCGTATCCAGCTTGTGAGAAGCTAAGCCATTAAGTGCATAATTTGCCGTCGTACCCATTGCTTCTTCTTGTTTGTTATCCGGTTTATCTTTCAGTATTGTTCTTTTGCGACTCCCAATTTCAATCTGTGGATACCCAATAGGTTTTGGTTTGGGACCAGTAGATAAGAACATGAAAAACAATTCTCAAAACTAAGTTAAAAACTAAAAATCAAAAATCAAAAAAAAAATAACAATACGCTATGCCTCCCCGGAAGCGGCACCAAAATTTGGTCAGTTGTCATCTAAGCAAAATTATTTCAAGTTCTTTCTCTTCACAAAATATGGATTAGAGTACAATGATAAGAACAAATTCGTTCCACGGAGAGGTATGGGTTGTTATTCGTATTTGAAAGCTTATGTAACAGGGTTTATCAACAGTTCTGCATCTCAAAACCCTAGTCTAGCTATCTATAGATATGCATTCATGGTTATTTAGTAGCGCTCCTAAACAAACATTCACACAATCATATGTGGCGATAATTAATAATCAGTAGAACAAGAATGATAATGATAAGATTAAGATAAAAAAACTAATGTATTAATCAAATAACTTCTGATATCCGGGTACATCCTTAACCAATATGAAAGGTTTAGTTCTTCATGGATTTATCAAAATCCATGGAAAATATAGAAGAAAGCAAGTAAAGCAAACCCTAGAAATCGTGATGTTCAACAGCAACTCCAAGCCCTAGCCCGTTGTTCTCCTTGTGTTGTAAAGTATATCTCCGTGTATTATACATATCCTTCTAAGTTTAGAAGTCTTCTTATATGTCTCTCTTGAAGTTAGATCTTTGGAGATTCATTAGCACCCATATTCCTCAAAAATAGAGTTAAAACGCGTCAAAAGTGTTTCAGGTAGTTGTCAAGTTCGGATGACTTGTGTGTGGACCTTCCCAGCCAAACCTGACAAGTTATTTTTTCTCTAGATGGGTGTCAGGTTCAGATGAATCGTGGTGGAAAATTATCATCTGAACTTCCTTATGGACAGTAACACCAGCAATTTTTGCATGAAGCTTACTCAAGGACGCGTCATGGCCTGGGTTGAAGCTTCACCCTAAGCTTAAAAGACCGCTTAGGATTGCATCATGGTGTTGATGTCTTGACCCCAAAATATAGTGTTAAGGCCCTATTACGCGTGATGCATATTTGAGGAGGCATCATAGTGCTACTGCACTATTATGCCGTGATGCATGATTGAGAATGCATCACTAAGCCAAAGCTGCGTAAGTGAGAGAATCATAATGTTAATGCACTATTATGCCGTGATGCATGATTCAATGCATCACTGAACCGAAGTCGCGTAAGTGAGAGCATTATAGTGCTAATGCACTATTATACCGTGATGCATGATTCAATGCATCACCGAGCCGAAGTCGTGTAAGTGAGAGCATTATAGTGCTAATGCACTATTATGCCGTGATGCATGATTGAAAATGCATCACCAAGCCAATGTTGTATAGTGAGAGTGCATCATAGTGCTAAGGCACTAATGTGCCGTGATGCATTATTGAGAATGCATCACTGACCAATGTTGCTATTCGAGAGAGCATCATAGTGCTAATGCACTATGATGCCGTGATGCATGATTCAATGCATCACTAAGCCAATGAAGCGTAAGAGAGAGTGCATCATAGTGCTAATGCACTATTATACCGTGATGCATTATTGAGAATGCATCATAGAGCCAAGAATGCATAATTTTCGGCCTTGTGCAGTCGATGGATGTTACTTCCTATTCTTATATTTATTTTTAAAAATGCGAATAAAACATATATAGGGAGGGAGATTTGCTTGAATGTGCATGAGCGGTAATACACATAAAAATGCGATGTAGCCAATATGTTTGAGCATACTTGATGCATAAGCATCAATATGCTTGTAGCTTAACCGATGAAGCTTGAATGTGCATGAGCGGTAATGCACATATAGATATGCGAAGTGGCCAATATGTTGGAGCATACTTGATGCATAAGCATCAATATGCTTGTAGCTTAATCGATGAAGCTTGAATGTGCATGAGCGGTAATGCACACACACACACACACACACACACAAATATATATATATATATGCGATGTGGCCTATACGTTGGAACATACTTGATGCTAAA
>JAJJMC010014301.1:11805948-11897307 GCA_023531435.1 Papaver californicum | reverse complement strand
CCAATATGTTTGAGCATACTTGATGCATAAGCATCAATATGCTTGTAACTTAACCGATGAAGCTTGAATGTGCATGAGCGGTAATGCACATATAGATGTGCGAAGTGGCCAATATGTTGGAGCATACTTGATGCATAAGCATCAATATACTTGTAGCTTAACCGATGAAGCTTGAATGTGCATGAGCGGTAATGCATATATATATACATGCGATGTAGCCTATACGTTGGAACATACTTGATGCTAAAGCATCAAATGTAGATAGATTAGCCTATAAAGCTTGAATTATACGAAAGTATCATTCAATCGTGCTACGTACTTGAGAATGCAGATTTGCATCATAAATAGCGGTAGTTATGCATAGGGATGCACATCGGGTGGGTCGGGTCGGGTTTGACCTCACCTGCACCCGACCCGCCTGGTCCTCGGGTCGGTCGGGTCTGACCCGCCCACATGGCGGGTCGAGTCGGGCGGGTGTGGGTCACCCGCCCACATGGCAGAAGGGGTGAATTATCATATATAAAGAAATGTTGTATAAACTATATGTAAAAATGAATATTTCTTTAATAAAAATTATGTAATCTGACTCCATAAGTTTCACATACATGCACATTACACATTTGATATTCTATTACAGAATTGATAACTTAGATATCGGACTTCAAAGAACTTCACCAAGAAATGAACATCCAACACCAATTTATTTAGACATGGATAGATATAGACGCCAGAATAGGTTTAAGTCTTGAGTCTACAATAGCATGGAATGGTTGGGGAAAGTCTTGAGGCAACAAAAATTTACCATATACAAACAATATAATCTATTTCTGCACCTGTAATTGAAATCCAAAACTAATAAACAAAATCCAAAATCATATATATTAAATGGTAAATAATGTCATTGACTAGAAAATGTGTGAAAAATAGAGAAATTACACATTTTTGCTGAGTCTACTAGTTTAACTCAGATTAACTACACACCAGATCCAATTCCTAGATAAGAGCAAGCAATAAGTGTTCTGACAGGATATTCGGCAGACCATATATTATTCCTTACAAGTATAACTCTGGTTTATCTCACTCAGGTTCGATTTATACAACCTTGAGACTATGGAGAATGAAGTTACATCTGAAAAGCCCAAGAAGAGTTGTGGAATCCATAACAAACTCGAGACTAACGAACCTCTAACTGTATTATAGGTTAATGAATCCATACACATATAGAGACACAGAGCAAAGTTTGGAATCAAACACAATTCCACATTTCAGATGATTATATAGAGACACAGAGCAAAAAAATATGGGATTTAGCTACTCAATTCAGCTGAATACTAGAAACCATACCTAATTTTAAAAAGCCCTAAATTTCTAATAATCGAAACATGATAAATACCATGTCTACTGTCAATTATAAACCCTAAATTAGACAAGGAACAACTTAAGTAACTTAATTATAGAAAACCCTAAATTAAATTATGAACCCTAATTTTCAAAATCAAATCCCAAAAATTCGGAGATTTTGGAATAAATACAATCAATCATGTGATTTAAGTGAAATAAAAAAGTGGGTATGAATTTACTTACCTTATGTGCAGCAAAAACACCTTCGTCTCAACTGTGTGCAGTGTGCCTGTGTGTTCTTCAACAAAACTCGGCTATGGTTCGACGACGCTCTTCTCTATGAGCTTCTTCAATCTCAACAAGAATCTGGTGTTCTTCAAAACAAGGTTTTTCGTCTTCTCTATTTCTCTTTCACTTTATTTTCTCTCTAGTTTTTTTTCCTCTTTTGGTTTCAGTTGGTTTTTGTTTGAGAAGAAAAATCTCTTTCACTCGACTCGATCATCTGTTACTTAGTATTGTTAGTTTGTGAGTCACGTACCAAATTCTCACGTGTGTTTTCTGGCGGGTAGGTCGGGTAAAATTGGGCCGGCGCGGGTCGGGTTGGCGGGTTGGGTCGGGTTTGTGCAGCCCTAGTTATGCACAAGCTAGTGCATACCTTGCGAAAGTCCTTCGGCCTGGATACTTTGGTCAAAACTCATTTTTAGGTTTGGCTTAGTCCATTGGAGAAACTTCTAACCGAATAAATCGTTGTATACTTTTCCAAAACTTAATTTTTAAGCTCCGGGTTCGGCTGATACGAGATGAATAGTTATCAGCCGAACTTCTCTTTGTAGACTCAAGTCTTTCAAGCTCGTTTTACCCATAACTTCTTCGACCGATGTCAGAATGACCTCATTCTTTTTGTGTTGACTTCGTCTTTAAATTCCATCCAAGATAGAGTGAGTAAACATTGGATTTGAATGATTTTCATTTGGTCCTTTCTCTAGCTTCATTTGTACCGCTTGACTTTCTTGTTCATTTTGTGTTGCAAGGAAATCATTTCTTCTTCTTTGGTTGAATCCACTTCAAAAATCCTAAGAAACTCGAGAAAAAAAAAGACAAAATCAAAGCATAGTGATATAAAAACTAACAAGAAATCAATGAATTGAAGTATCAAACTAGTACAAATAAGGCACCTATAAACTGTCGGATCATAACAAAAACTAACATTGCATGTTATAAGAAAAATGCAAAATACATTTGTGAACATATGTTTTGCCAGTATACATGTTATATCTGATGGATTATTATTTCTAAGTCCAAATAACCTATGATCTTTTTAATTACAGTGAATTTGCACCATTGGATCATTATAGGAACTAATACAGTAGGGAATATGCACTGCTAAATTAATTAGCATTATAAACATCTTAATGTCTTGAACAAAACAACACAACATAAAACATATATTTTTAGTATAAATTGTATGTATTTATCTTGCATAAAAATGTAATAAATCACATAAAAATGTATAAACACCATTGGTATAGTGTATCTGCACTTTAGGATCATAGTAGAAACTAACACTGCATCTTATAAAAAAATAAATATGATGTTGACCTTAATCAAATATCAAAATATTATCAATATGATATATCTACACTACCAAATCATAATAGAACTAGCATTGCATATTATTAAAAAGTAAAATACAATAATAAATCTATCATAAATTTAATTAAAATTTCAATAATACAAACATTTTTTTAGAAATCAGATCCATTATTACGGAGACAATAAAACCTTATTGCTCTCTCTATCGATCTCCCATCTCATTTTCTCTCGATTTAGTACTTATTCAAATCTATATTACGATTCTCGATCCTGATAATCATATCCATAATTTTTTAAATCAAGTTTCCCATCATTTGAAGTTGATGTGTATTGCCGAATTATTGGCTTTCATCTTCGGTTTAAATAAAGTCGTCATCAAAAAAAATTTGTAAAACAAAATTATAGGGGATTTGGGTTTCTTCTATTACGAAGAAAAAGGAATTGTGTTTTCAGTTCCGTAACGGTCACACATATTATAATAAAGATAGTTGTGTCTTTTTGCACATTTAAAATTTTTTTGACCTTGAAATAAGATTAATTACCGGTTGAAACTTGCTAAAACTACTTATTTGGGCTTTGGACCTGTTTTAGGGTAAAAACAAATGTACGGTAGAATCGTACTTTCAGGTAGATTCGAGAGATCAAAATCGAACAGGACAAGCCTAAACAAAGAAATGGTCGTTCACGTCCTGCTTCAATCACAGAGGTGGAGAATATAAGGTAGGTCTTAGGGGAGAGAAGCAAAAAAAGGTTTAGAAATATCAGTGTGAGAGGTAGTGTGTGAAGAAGAAAGGAATCTTTGAGAGGAATCACTAATTATGTTTAGTTTCTTATGTGTCGTTGTCTTGTTCTTATTTCGAATAGATGAGAACTATCTATTTATAGCTCAAAGGAGACACACTGATTTTTTGTAAGTGGTGGAAGTTAGGGAGAGGTGGAGTTGTGGAGATTGTAATGGGGTGGTGTCCGGAAAGTAAGGAAGACATGTCAGACCACTACTTATCATTCTCTCAACTGTTCTGTAACCGTCCCACTACTTATTACCTTCTTTTTCGTGGATGTGTTGCCACAACGGACGATTGCCGTAGACCGCCAGACTAATACCCCAATGAGAATCCCCCTGGTGTTGTATTTAATATCTCGTGGAAATAATGGAGTCATAAGCCACTATTGTTTTGATTAAGTCAAGTCAAGCCGAATGACTTTCTAAGTCAGTAAGGCAAGTTGTGCAACTCACTAAATGTATAATCAGATTGATTAGTGTCAAGTTTGGGAAGTTCAGTGGTCATGTACTTGCTTGGAAGTAACATGCATATTTAATGGCTAAGTATTAGCTCAAAAGTGACTTATCGTAAGTCTGAGAGGCATTTGAGGCCAAATATTGTAGTGGGCTTCTTAAGCAAGAAGATCTATTAGAAAACCATTTAAGATTTGGTGTTTGACCAATATTGAGAAGAAGGGCGTATTGGGATAGAGATGCGCTAGCTAGGGACGCATCAGACTAGTAGGGACGCACCAGGTATGAGGGACCTGCCAGACTTAGGGACCTGTCAGTCTTAGAACCCTGCTAGGTTTAGGGACCTGTCAGGCTTAGGGACCTTTCAGGTTTAGGGCCTGCCAGGTTTAAGGCCCTGCCATCCATGGAGACATGCTAGATGGATTTAGGGACGTATCAACGACAAGCATGGGAGATAAGTTCAATGGACGGCGCTAAGTCCATGGGGCGCATTAGTGCTAGGGATGCGCCAGGTAGGGATGCTACAACTGGATATGCGCTATCGACGATGCTCCAGTTGGAGATGCGCTCTCGACGATGCTCCAGTTAGGGCGTGTCAGCTGGGACGCAACAGCTTGGTAGAGTAGATACTCGGGGATGCATCAGGATAATGACGCACTGGAGTTGGGGAGATTTAGGGATGCACCAGGTAAGGACGCTAAGTCAGGGGCACGTTAGCAGAGGCCTCCTCAGGCCCAGATGCGTTAGCTAAGGCCTCATCAGGCAAAGATGTGCTAGCTAAGGCTATGTCAAGCTAGTTGGCACTTCTTAGGCGCTAGGAAAGTTAGCGTTTTTAGTGTTATGGTGGCGAACTAGCGCCAATGTGGTGCTAAGCCAAATGACCGGTGCTAGTCCGGTGCTAATAGGAGAAAAGGATAGGGTTAGCCTAGCTTAGAGGCACAACGCGTCTTTTAAGGCATTGTTCCCTGTTTGTGGCGCGTCTAAGAGGAGTGGCGTATAATTTGTGGCTTATCTTTGAGCAAAGCTTTAAAGTAGCATATTTGAGATCAGAAGAGCAATTTGAGAAGAGTTCGTTGCGAACGAAGCGTTAAGCTTGAGTGTATTCTGTGGTTTAAGCATTAATTATTCCCGAATTTGATAGATGTTACCAGAACATTGATGCGCACTCGATGCCAGTTCAAGGAATTCAATTGTGGAATTTTATGCGAATTGAGACTAGTTCGATATGGCATAAATGTTGTGAGTATTGAGGAGGCTGCGAGGACAGTTTAGAATGTTTTTAGTTGTTTAAAGCAGACTCAAATTGCTCTATACTAGTGGGTAACATATCTAGGAGCTTGACACTTATTATGTAGAGATTATAGACTACAAGATCAGTATAAAATGCATGTATCCTTTTGTAAAGACTGTATCCTCACTTCGCCTACAAAATATAAGGATGAATATAATATTTTATGTTTTGATGTGAAGTCAGAAGTATGTGCACAAGTATGTGCGGATACTTCTATGTTCCTGCAACTAGGCAAAAGGGTGATTTTATAATTCTGACACTTGTCAAAAACTCACCATCTACATTAAATCCCCTGCTTAGTGAGGAACAGTAATGTTATACAGTAAGCGTTAGATGGTTAGCGCTTTCTCTCTTACTTTCTTTTAAAAAAGGTCTGCCTCATCTCAAATAGAGGATCAAGTAAGCTAGATCGATTCTTCATGTATGTGTCCAGCAAGAGGAATTGTTAGCTTTGCCTCCTCCAGGCAATGTCTTTGATGCAGAGTTAAGCTTTAGATTTTAAACTTTCTTGTAAGCAAGTAGTTGATTTCGGTGCCTTCTTAGTTTTGAGTATGTAGCGATCAAGTGCTAGTGATAGCATCAGCAAAGCGGCAGTAGATGAGAGACAGGACGCCCAGAGATGATGCTTTGAGTTGTAGTTAGTGACAGCAAAGTTGGAGATGCTGGAAACCGGCATAAGAAGTTGATGGTAGATCAGAATTACAGGTGAGGCTGGCGATGACTCTAGTGCTCTTGTCATAGAAAGGTTGATGAGGTCTTCTAGTGTTGTGAAATCTTATTAGGAGATGCTGATAGACACGTTTTCGTGTCTAATTTGTCCTTAATTTGTTCATTGCTAGAGCTTGATGTTATGCCAATAATGTGATTTTATGTAATTGCAGATACTTTGGTGGAATAAATAAATATGGAAAAAGTGGGCTTAAAAGTGCTAGAAACACCCTTATCAAAAGTGTTAAAGGCAACCGAGATTTTGTTAAAGGCACCCTCCCAAATTGATTAAGGCACCCATACTTTGGATTTGGGGCACCCATGCCCAAATTCAAAGTAAAATGCAATGGCGGGAAAAGTAGATATCAAATATTATCGAATCTGTGAAGAATTGAATGCGATGTTTTTGGGTTAATTGCAAGAATTTAAGACAAGATTATTCTTGTCTTAATTAGTATATGATTTGTACAACAGAATCAACCCAGAAATGAAGACAAAAATCCCGTATCAAATCAAATAAAACAACGAGAATATTTCATGGATAATTCTGTTTAACGCGTATAGTTGTGTTTTGATCTTTCAAAGTTGTTGGGATATCTAACTAATCAAAGACAGAGATGCAACTGTCAGCGGGAATCAATGAGAAACAAATCAGATCAAGAAAAAAATAACCGAGAATATTTTCTCTTTACTGCCAAGATTGAAGGATTAAAGGGAGAATATTATCAAGAGATTTGGGGTCAGTAGTATAAATAGAAGACCTGGAGGAACATCAAGGGGGAGAGAGCTGGAGGGTTACGTTCAGATTAGAGAGAAAAGCTCAAAAATCCCGTTCACAATTTTCTGCTGCTGCTGCTGCTGTTCATCACGTAAAGGAGAAGAAGAAGACGCAGACTACATTCAGAAAGAGTCGCAGAACCCGTGGCTAATACATTTAAAGATTACAGCGCTAAGAAAATGTCATATTTTCTGTAGCTGCTTCTGCAACATTTAATTTGAATCAGCAAACACTTATTTGTAACATTGATTGCGGTAACATTTATAATCGTTGCAGTTTTTCTGTTTCATTCATTATTGTTTATTTTCTTCTTCCAATTATAATTGTGAGCAAATGAAAAATATGAGGATCTAAACCCCATCTCTGAGGCGATGGTGGAAGCTATTTTTTCCAAAAAAAATATGATAATATTTTTATTTAATTAATTTGTGCAATTATTTGCCTTAAATAAAAATTGATTTAATAATTTTTATAGAGTAATTGTGATTTCGTTAGATGGTTTATGCTTTGCCTAGGGTTTAGATATTCCATGCTTTTGTTATACAATTGCTACTTTAAGAATTTACTTATTGCAACATTTTAGAATCGAATTAAAATTTAAAATTGCATGATTCTAATTATTGAATTTAATCGTTATAAAAATTGGAAAAATAGTGGAAACCTAACCTCAGTTTTCTCTCAACTTTGTTGTGAATATTATTTTCATATTTTGTGTATATTCTTAGTTTAAAATTAGTTTGTTAAAATCTAAAATCAGTCTTCACAAGTTCGAGAGAACGACACTCTATTTACCACTATTAAAAATTACATCAGATGCAGTGCGACCTGAGACGATAATATGCCTGAGACGATGGTATGCCTGAGAAGATGAAATTCCATGGGCAGGTGAGGCCTCTATAAAGCTAAATCTTTTGAATCCCGTTTGGAAACCCTAATTTGCACACTATTTGCTTCAGAAGCTGTTGAAGTTTCATACGATGTCGAATTTTGATGTTTAATCCTAACTTTTGAAGCCAAGAGACCAAGATATCATATGCAAAAAAAATCACTCGATTTGGAGTTTGCTAGGTCAGCCAACCATGCGTAAACATTTGTGATTAGTAATCCTGTGTGAATTTTCAGATCCTGTCGACTTTAGTGTAGGATCCATATCTCCTAGATCATGCCTCCGATTAATGTGCCCTTCTGGTATGTCATAGTAGAGACATAGATGAACATTTCTTGTGAAGGATGTTTGACCCGTTCCTCACCGATTGTTGTCGATATCTGAATTTGTAAATTGAAGAGGTACTGACGGGAGCATCAAAGAATAGAGGAGTGGACCGAGTTGGGGCATGAAGGTGACATGAGATATAGTGCAAGCCAAGTACCAGGTGACATGACAAGTACCAGGTGACATGATAGGTACCAGGTGAAAGGACAGGTACCAAAGAACAGGGTGTGAAATTTTCTCCACGGTGAGTATATCACTGGGTCTCTGACCAGCAACTTGTAAATCAATTCTGGAAGCTGAGAGGAGAAATATGAATCTGATGTGACTGTGTCTTTGGAGTTCTGAGATGGAGAAGATTGTGGCGTCCAAGTTCGAAGCGTGTCAAACAGTAGAATCATGTGGTTGAAGTAAGCAGAAGCAACAAGGATGGGATTACCGTTATGGATGTGATCAGGTAAGAGGCGGAGGCTTCCAGGGTATTGATGTACATAGGTTTTGTCGATGACTCTGACATTTTACTGGCTTGGTTTTGGGGATAACTTTGGTTAAAATAGATTTGTATTGATTTTTCTAACAAATCAAGTTCCCAATTACAGAATAGTCAGAAACTGTTTATTTACTGGATAAGGTGATACATGTAGAATGGGTTACATTCACAGGTGAATTATGTTGCATATACTTTCAGGTGTCAACTAAAAGGGTATTGAAGTTTCATGCTCTCTTGAGAGGTGTAATGAGTTATCCCCAACATTTATCCATCCTCGAGTGATGAAGCTATATTGTAGAAGAGGCTAAAATAAGAATGAAGAGGGTGTGGGCGTTAACTTTTCGTGAGGGTATGAGTTTTGATTTATACAGCTTTGTTTCTACTAACGTTGTTGATTATACCTTTTAGTCGAAGGACGTTACTGTGTTAAGCTTCCAAAAGTGAAAGAGTTATAAGTGTCCAAGTGTAGCTTATTTGGATCCGCTTCAAGGAAGGAGATAATCTTACAGTTTCGTCACAGGTCCATGCTTCCAGGAACTTGCCAGGTTGAAGGAAGTCATGAAAGTTAGAGCCGTCCTTTTTTGTTGTTGAAGTGTTGGGGATAGAGCGAGTATCTGAATTGAAGTTGAAGTCATTGTTGTAGTTCCGGGCTATTGAGATGCAAAGCCATTCTTCTTTAATCTCAATGAATCAAAGCATGATTATCATGACTTGATTCATTGGTTGATTTCTTTTAGCAGGTGGGTGCGATGCACTCTTGAGTGGATATTATTCCTGTCGCTTTTGACAGTCCCCAGTCTGTAAAAAAAAGGACTGTAAATAATTTTTCTATGTTGATGCTTCTGAAGCTTTGGGAGACACCGTGGATATATAGGATGAATGATAAGTTGAAGGATGAAGAACTGGAAGAGACGTCCCACACTGAAGAACTTTGTGAAGAATCTGATTCTACTGATGTCAATGGAGAGGTAAGCAATGAAGTAATGACAGACTCCTCCGCTGGTTTGGACCCATATCAAGTAAGTTTCTACTCCTTATTATCATGTTAGAACATGTGAACTCTTCAAAAATTTTATATAAGCATAGCCATGCTCAAATTTACAAATAATTTTATAGATTCTCATTACTGGAAAATTTCAGAAGTATAATGCGTGGGAAAAACGCCATAGAATCTTCATACGACCTCCTTTTTTGATGATTGACCCCTCTATCTTCATTAGAAAGCAATTTCCTACATTCATCCCGGAAGAAATACCGGTTTTGAGCTTTTTTAGGGCGTCAAAACTACCAAACAGTAGAATTCAGGAAGTACCAAGGAAAATCCTGACAGTTTTCAGACTTGACTCCGCTAGCCGTATTTGCCATTACTCCTAGCTTGCTTGTACGATTGATGCACTCTTTTAACACGTTTTAATAGACACCAATATGAATCTTTTGATATAAAATGATGCCCATATTCATAACAATTTGTTGTCAGTATTTTGTTGCCGCTTCAGAGTTTCGGAGAGGCAGTGTAAACGGTTTCTGACGTGGATTTTTGTGAAATATCTTGTAATAGGTTCGGCTCATGCAATATTTCAAATATCACTTTATAATGAATGTATATCATATTTATGGATATGTATAGTAGTTTTTGTGGTTCATGCTCAAGAATTTCATGTTTGAGATGTTCTGACCTAATATGCGGGTATTGTTGTTTATTCCTCTTCAGTAAGACCCTCCCAGGGTACTCGCTTGATGGGGGGTTTCACTATCCATCGTCTTATGCTAGTTTTCAATGATCCATCTCCCTCAAAGTAAAATCTGAATTGTCCTCGAAATGAGAAGAGGTTGTAAATAAAGTTGAGAATTTTGATCTTGGAATTGCATGGATTTGTCGTCATCTGGGAGCTGTACGGTAGCATGAAGTAGGTAGCACCTTGTTGAAGGGGCTGGTGCCGGAATGAAGAGACTGGTACCTGAGTGAAGGGATTCGTACCAGAGTGAAAGGGTCTCCTGGTGTTAGTACCTAAAACTTGATTCTGGGCAAAATAATATACTGTAGAAGTACTTTCTTTAGATTTGGAAATCAAAATCGTGCAGGGCAAGCCTAAACCACGATAGTAGACGTTCCGTTCTGTTTCGATCACAAGGAAAGGACATTGGTTGATCTTAGGGGAGATAAGCAAAGGAAGTTGAAGGAATTTGTATACTGAATTGTGTGTAGAGTTGCAGAACTATTGAGAAAGTAACAGAGCTTGAGAGAATGCTAAGCTTGTTCTGTTTTCTGAATGGGCTAAGGAGCCTATTTATAATAGTTGAGATTTCACACGATTCCTTGTAAATTAGTGGAGGTGGTGAAGATATGTAGAAGTGGAAGTCGTGGGATAATGGTATAACCGACTTAGAATCTTCGGGAAACCATAATTCCATTATCTCCTTAACTGCTCCACCTTTACCACTACTTTGTAACTTCCAGATCATGGGGTGTTACCACGCCACATGTTGCTGTAACTGCCAGACCAAAACCCCATGAATAATCCCCCCCCCCTATGTAATATGATTTGATTTCTCATAGGAATTAATGGAATCATGGACTCAAAGCATGTTAGTAAGATGAGTTTGTGAGAATAATGCTAGCACAAACAAGAGTGGAAAGACACGCAAAATAAGAAGAGGGGAAAGCTAGCGCGAGCGCTGGTGCTAACGCTAGCATTGCTAGGGCCTGTTTGGCATGTAAGCATGTTGGCTTTGCTAACTTTTTGGCTTGTTAGTTTGACGCGTTCGTGCTGGGAGCATGTCTAGGGCTTACTAAGGCCTGTTTTTATTGATGCCATGGTTATTGCCTATATGTTGTTAGTATCGGCGTTTTTCTAATGCCATGGCCATAACTATGGCCAATTTTAGAATTTCTCAGTCTTGTGAGATTTAATTGTTAGCATTTATGATTAAGTTTTCTGCAGTGCATACAGAACATATTCAGAAGATTCAGCCGCAGAAGTTTACAACTTGAAATTATGCTTGATGCGAATCTTCAATTAGATGGTACGCATCTAATTATTGTTTTTATTCAACTATGGCATCACCTCTATTCTGAATGTTTGTGATTTTGTATAATTAGCGTATTCTGTCTTATACAAATAGTTCGCATAAATACACATGAAATAACAAGGATTTAGTTGAGTATAACTCTAAAATTTATATGGTGCATATATATGCAAAAGAGCTACAGGGCTAATTTTTCCAGGAACTAAATATCCTTTCTCGATTTTCTTGCAGAATGTAGGATACCAGTATGTATTAATAATTTTGATGCTATGTCAGGATATTATGTATATTTATTTTTTACTTTTGCAGCTAGGCAAAAGGAAATATTACAATTTTCTCCCTTGTCAAAAATCCACCATCAACATTAAGTCCCCAACTTAGCGCGAAACAGTAATGCTTCGTGGTAAGCACTAGATGGTGGTATCAGTACTGAGGCACTAGTGCTAGCAGCCATATTCGGTTTTTGATAGAGCAAAGATAATCGTTCACATGAATAAAATAGATAGGGAAGTCACGACCACATTTCTTGTTTGCGCTGGAGACGTGGATGAGTGCCACCTGCACATGCTGAACCGACCATAATTCTTGTTTGCGCTGGAGACATGGATGGGCTGCACTTGCACATGCTGAACTGGTTGCTGGGTGAAGCCTGTCACCTCTCTCTTGACAATGGTCGGTCCTGAAGTATTTTTCAGCAGTCATGCTCTGATCCATTCTCCTCGGGATAAATTCCAGAAAATTCCACTTATTTAAATTTTAGGATTTTCCACCTTTGTTTATATAAACAAGTGGACGGATCTAACCATCTTCATTTTCATTCTTCTGGATTTTCACTTTTATTCTTCTCAGAACAACCTTGAATCACTTCAACACTCCGAAATGTTTGATACCCATGAAAGCTCGAACCAAGGTAGATCTTATGTCAAGCGTACTACCTGGATTGCAAGTCCAGTAAGTTTTTCTTTACTCCCAAGTTTACGTACAGCTATAATGATTACAGAGACAGACTGAACATGATTTGATTGTTGTTTTTCCTAGGTTTCTCGTGTTAAGAAAGTACCAAGGAGATATATGAACACTAGGAATTTCAAGGCAGTGGTAAGCATCTTTCTTTCCCTCTTTTTTGAAACCGCCTTTTTTTAACGTACTGTTGCTTGTTTGGTTATAGCAGGAGATGGATATTTGACATGCTGGGATTAAGGAAAATAAAGAATTCGTACCAGAAAATAGTAGAGCAAATGATGAAGACGTCTTTAAGAGTTTTTCCAAGATCATGGCTTCCCTTGCGAATGTTGACTCGAGTCTTCCCATTCATGACTATCCCAATGCTGGGCTCACCTTTGAGTTGGAAATGGAGCCAGCATCTCGGAAGTATAAATCAGTTGGGGGATTTGTTGTGCCAAAATATCATGTGGATCTCTACACAAAGAAATGGAAGAAGTACGGGCATATCGCTACAACAGAGATGGTGAAGAGTCATACTCTCATTCTTGTAACAGCAGTCGCAGGACTACTCCTTATTATTTCTGACATGGATAACGCGCTTCCGTATATGGTTACAAACTTGAAAATCCAGGAATAGGATGAGATGTAGACCACTTGAACCGTTGATAGAGCACTCTTCCTACGACCAGGGAGTAAGGGTCCCGACCAAAAACCCACAGGTGAAGGTCTCTGTTTCAACGTAAACTGGTTGCGTTAATATTTGAAGAGTTTCAGAGAGACTCATGCAGCAGCTTTGGCAGAAGGGAAAGCCTTGAAGGAAGAATCCTCTAAAATTGAAGAAATGGCTCAAGATCTTCAGACTCGTTCAGAGAAGTATGATAAGAGATTGGGAAAGTTGCATCTTCGCCATTACCCTTTACTCAAGGATCTATTTTAGGCTATGGGATAGGTAACGAAACATTCATGTTATTTATTTATTTTTTGGGTTTTGAATAATTTGAATAAAGAATGTTTCGGATGAATGTAATGGGTTTTGATTTTGAAAGTTCAAATATATGTTTTGGAATTATATAGAACTTGTGAAAGTAAATGATAAAAGTGTTTTAGGCATAATATGCCTTAAGCCATTTACCATTAATGACTGTTTCTACAGCTTCTCCATTCATATTTACCAGCTCGTAATATCCACTTAGCATGGCTTTAGAGATCACATAAGGCCCTTACAACTTTGGAGTAAATTTCGGAGCCGACATATCTTGTTGAATATGCTTAGATGTTTTAAGTACCAAATATCCTACCTGAAACACCCGGGGTTGTACTACTTTGTCGTATGCCCTGGAGATTCTGTGCCGATAGGTCTTCGCATATTTTTTCGCTTTGGCTCATCTGGATTCGAGCACATCTAAATTTTCTACTCGGGAGTTGGGTATTTCGGACTCGTCCCAATATACTCCACTTGCTGCAACGATCATGGTTGATGGGATTTTAATCTCTGTAGGTAGAATTGCATCGGCTCCATATAGGAGAGAATATGACGAGGTCACTGTAGAACTCCTTGGAGAAGTTCTGTATGCCCATAAGGTCATAAGAAATTCCTCGTGCCATGTCCTTGGATGATCATAAACAGTACGATTTAAAATTCTGATAAGAGTCTTGTTGGTGCTCTCAGCTTGCCCTTTTCCTTGGGGGTAGTATGGTGTTGAGAATACCTGCTTGACGCCATATCTTTCAAGTAACTTCCGAACGTTTTTATTCACAAACGGAGTACCATTATCCGTCACAATGTTCTTTGGTATCCCGAATCTGCATATAATATGTTCTTTGATGAAAGCTATTATGGTTGTTCCGGTCGTGCTTATGAGAGGTACGGCTTCGACCCACTTGGTGAAGTATTCTGTAGCAGTAAGTATGTACTCATGTTGTTTTAATGATGATGGATTGATTTTACCAATGAGATCCAGTCCCTAGCTATAGAATGGCCAAAGGCTGCTTACTGAGTGAAGAGGAAGGCAAGGTGTGTGAATGAGGTTTTTGTGGATTTGACATTGGTGATTTTTCTGAACGAATGAAGCTGCGTCGTCCTCCATGGTCGTCCAGTAATATTTCTCATGGACTTGCAGAAATAATTTTTTCTTGCCATGGTGTTCCCCTTCATGAGTTTCTTTCAGGATGGTATGAATATCTTCTTCTGCCAAACATCGTATGCAAATATCTGCCAAAGCTCTTTCCATAGAGTATGCCTTCGTGAAGAACAAATCTCTTGGCTTTTCGGATTAAGCGTTTTGTTTCCCGCTTTTCTTGAGGTAGAACACTGTCTTGGAGATATTTGATATATGGATCTCTCTAGTCCCTAGCATAATGTATAGTCAGTATCTCTGATTGTTGTGGCGGGATTTGACAATTAGAGCAAGACCTCTGCAGCAATCGGGATTGAGCCTCCATGGTGAGCCAGTAATACCTAAGACGTTGGATACTTCTATATAAAGTTATTACTAGTGTTTGGCCGCACATCTCACGATGTACCTGACTAAGTCGTCCTTGTGCCTCATTGTCTCCCAGACATCTTGATAGAGATCCATCTGAATTTCTATGATACAACATCCCATGTAATAAGAAGAAGTGTTTTAAATCTTTAAGACTGACCTTCCCTTCGCTATGCGAGTTGCTGAGCTCTTGGATGATAAGCGTCCTTTAGTCATTAGTTTTTTCTTCATTAGGCTTGTGTATTCAGGTTGAGGGCATGGTACGTCTTTGCATGGTGAGGGTCGCTTCCGAGTCTTCGAATTAGAGTTTAGAGGCTAGGGTTGCCAAGCAATCAACGTTCTGTTGTTGGCGCGTCCTGTATGTAGGATCGTTGCCTCGGCAAAGTGAGTTAAGAGCTTCTGCGCCTCATCTCTATATGGGGCTAGTGTTGCTTCCTTGAGACAATATACACCATTCATCTGATCCACTAGTAACTACGAGTCTCCTCTTATTTCGAGACGTGTGACTCCAACTTGCTTAGCTAGCGATAATCCTAGTAGAAAGGCTTCATACTCGGCAGAGTTATTGGTGCATCGGTAGTCCAACTTGAATGAATGTGAGAATACTTCACCAGTTGGCGAAACTAGCACAACACTAGATCCTCCAGTATTGTTGCTAGGGGTAGCGGAGCCGTCAAAGTATAATATCCAGGCTTCTTCTTCGACGACCGAGATGTCTAGGAATTCTCCAAGTACGTCTTTCTGTGTTCACTAGTGGAAAAAGGCTGTTATCCCACATTTGGGTAATGTTCTAATTCAAAACGTCGTAGAATGTTGCAGATTCTCTGCCTTTTTTGGAGCGGCACTTTCAAGTTAACGCTGAATAACTTAAATAAACGATACTTTCAAACTGCCGCTAGGGACGTCACTTTGAATTTGTAGCTCCATTGCATTTTATATTGAAAATTGTATTTGTTCAACCATATAAATGAACTGTCATTAATTATAAATTAAAAAAAACGGATCTGGCTGACTGTTTCTGACTGGGCTGAAATAAATCTGATCGAAACCTGGGTTGAAACTCGAATTACATTGAAATTCAAATCCATTCAAACTAAAATGAAACACAAATAATAAAACATTCAAATCCATTCAAACTAAAATGAAACACAAATAATAAAACATGATTCATGAATACAAAATGATCATTCCATCCCATTAATTGTATTTATATATTTAGTCCAAAATCATAAAAAAAAAGATTGAATTCCTGAATTCACACCTATACAAGTCCTAATAAGTACAAAAATTGTTAAAGAGAAGTGCTACAAGTCCTAATAAGTTCAAGGTTTCTTAAAGAAAAACCAGAGAACCGATGAAATGCCTGATGAAGAACTAAGGCCACACTTCCAAATGGTGCACCTGCAGCAAAAATAAGATTTCAACATCAATTAACCAAAAATAAACTTTATAACAATATGATGTGATTTGAATAATAGCACAACAAGTAACTTCATGAAAATAGATAGCTCTCACCATATCCTTATCTAATTTCAACATCACAACAATTGAACAAACTAGCTAGTAAAAAGATGGTGTAAGCTACTAAATAGATACCAACTAAAGCAACTGTGAAATCAGAATAGCTCTCACCATCTCAACTCACAACAATTGAACAATCTCAACATCACCAAGTGCATGGCGACTTAAAAACTGCAAACAGAAGATACAAGAAGCGTATTTAAAATCTCACATTTGGATCTGCACCAGCTTCAACCAGTAGCTTGATAATTGGTGTTACCTCCAATTCAGCTAAAAGTGGCAAAGCTTTTACTCCATCTGGTCCCCCATTTGGATCAGCACCTGCCTATACAGATGCAAAAAGATATAAGAGAAAAGGTTATAAATATACCAAAAACAAGTATACCCATAAACACTCAATTCTGCCATTGATCAGCAATTAAGAATATGACAATCAGTCTATAAATAGTAAATGCAAGACGTTTTCATGGTCATTTAGGAGCTTTTCTAACAGGGAAGCTTTTCTATAAAAGTAATCCAAAATTAACACCACTCTGGTTCAAAGTAACGCTGTCACTAGAACAGATCTCACATGAGAGAGAACTTTCCTAACAGTGGGAAAAGAAGTAATAACAACCTGGTTCAAAGCAACTCATTAACAAGAAATGACAGGATAATATGGTGCACGACCATTCGGTAAGCAGCATAATAAAGCAATAACAAAGAACGAGGAGTCAAAGGTCAGGGATACACATGTGTTTAAAATTGGATTTACGTTGCCATACAAACACATCCAGTATGTTAAGTGTTCAAAACTCAAAGTTACAGGACATATAAGATCCCTCAGGAAGGGATGGTTCAACCATACAAGTCTAAGACTACAAACAATACACAAGACAAGATAATGCGAGAACATGCCAGGTCCAAATGATCAAATAATGAAAGAAAAAGGGGGAAAAAAGAGTAATATAACTTGCTCAAGGATAGTGAGCAACATAGAGACTGATATAATATCATCTCATGTGCAAGTAATATTATTCAAAACATAGAGGATTCTATTACATGATGAGAAGAAAAGCAAGGAAACTCACCTTTACAACACTGTATTTATAGAAAATTGGGGAAGCAGAGCAAGCAATATGGTATATCTGATCAACTTCAACAAGCAACAGCTCAGTCAATTTGCAAGAAAACAGATCCATATAGATACGTTAACAATACTAAATGGTTGCATAGTGTCATCATATAACAACTCGGATACGTTCCATTATAAGAGAAAATAGATAAAGTCAAGACCATGAATCTTACTTTTGATGCTACCTTCAGGAGCTTCTCCAAGACCAGCCTAAGCTCTATTCATCTACACAGACAACAAACAAAAATACGAGTTACTAAAACAAAGTCTATACCAGAAAATTACACTAGAGAATCTAAGACTTGGACATAATTGGGCTTAAAATGAAATTCCAAACTTAATTAAAGAATTAAAAGATTAGAAATATCACTTAAAGGTACTAGTTTGATGCATTTAGAAGAGGTCAGAAAGAATTCTCATGACTAATAGCGAGTACAGCCTTAGAATATCAGAACTAGTCCATTACTCCATCTAAAAACCACTACTGCCGACAAATTTTTTTCTTAAACCAATGCAACAATCAGTATGGTTGGTTAAACATTAGCAGTATCTTCCTTAATATAGTTGACAGTCAAATATACTAGTGACCTCAATCATGGCCGTATTTTAGACAAACATAACAGAATTACATCAATCATTTCCTTCACCTTTGTGGAGTGGTTAAGCAGTTCCAACATTGTTCATTGTACTTCCCTATCTCCATTAGCATCCTGCAGTAAAACAAAATAGAAAAGGAAAGAGAATACAAGCATGTTACAGAGAAGTACAAAGATTATATTATCATACCTAACCACGAGATTCCACCCCAAAGTACAGAAACAACTACAACACGTTTACTTGAGAAATAAATGTCACATACCTATTAAATCGCTTAGTTCTAATTGCGTCAATCTCATCAATAAAGATGATGCAAGGGGATTTCTCCTTTGCAAGTTTGAAAGCATCACTGACAAGTTTAGCTCCTTCACCTATGAACATCTGAATAATATCCAAGACCAAAGGAAAACAGATTATGCTTTAAACTCAAACGCTTGGGTAAAGCAAATCCAAAATAATATATTGACAGTTCTGCAACAAAATACAGGAAGTAATAAAATGCAAGTTGTACCCCTATTATCATTAGGATCATGGAAAACAACATGCATCAAGGTAACTCAAAATCCTCCAAACACATCACAAGTTTCGTCTATGCAACTAAAAACGAACAATGTAGCATATTAAATGTGCACCTGACGAGTGGATGTTTTTTTAGCGACAGATGACCCATTCCTTGGTAAATTCAAATCAACATTGGCACCATCTTGCTCAGCGTCTTCCTATGGTGGCAAGTCCAAAATCTTCATGTACAGGGAAGAGGAAAAAACAGGAAGAAAGAACCATCAGAAATCTCTTGAAAGGTTTATGAACAATTCGATACACATGAGTGCATACAAGAGAAACATCATTCACATTAACAAACTATCTAAACAGTAATTTTCACCGAGGGGTTATGCGATCTGTAATTTTCTTATTTATGTTCGAAATCCATCTCAAAACGAAGAAGAAAAAAGTACCCGATGTTTCTTAACTCAGTAATATTTAGCAAATGGTAAGCTGTCAAAGTCTCTAAACGAGCATAGATTATCACTGTCAAAATACACATAGTAGTTGAGTACTAAATAACATACCTATATATTCTACTCCTGTAACAGTTACCAACTTGGTCAAAATACACAAGTAGAAGTCCATATAATATATAAAACGAGCTGCCAATACATGCAGATTTAAAGCAAAGGAAACTTCACATGAAGTTTCTTAAATACAAAAATTAATGGATCAGACCTTTCAATCTCATAGAATAAACAAGTTCAAAAGTAATAGTTAAGGTAAGAAATATAATAGATATACCCAGTACACTTTAACAAGAGCAATTCAACATCCATGCTAGGTTCGCAGTAGTTAAACACACATAAACACTTAGAACTAGATGCATACACACATAAGAATTCACATATATGATTCTTATACCAAGAAACAAAAGAAAGATCTAAATGATTGAATAAGGTATGAGAAGAAATGTTACCACCAAAGGTGACGAAACATCTGTTGTATTGCATCCTCTTGTGATCTCCACCCCTAGGATTCTT
Source organism: Papaver californicum (assembly GCA_023531435.1). Lineage (NCBI taxonomy): Eukaryota > Viridiplantae > Streptophyta > Magnoliopsida > Ranunculales > Papaveraceae > Papaver > Papaver californicum. The sequence continues at coordinate 11,877,443 of JAJJMC010014301.1, read as the reverse complement.
CTTCTTGTCTTGTTTAGCTACCTTTGGAGTTTGTCCTCTAATTTTTCAAGCACGAGCTAAAGATCTGTGAACCTTACCTGCAGCAAAATCACAAACAACCGGTTATTAGATTCAGAAACACACAAATACAAAATCAAACCCCTCACCACTATTCTTCAAAAAGTAAGGGTTTCCATATGAAATAGATCTAGGATTAAAACCCCTAAAATAATTTTGGATCATACTACTAGAGATTACATGGTATAGAGAGAGTCTAGAAGGAAAACCTTATTTGCTAATTGGAGACTTTCATGAGATTTATAACTACTTTGACGGTAAAATACTCCACTGATTTCTTCTTTAGTCTGCAAAATCTAAGTAAATGATAATGGAAATTAGTAAAAACTTGAGAAATTTGAACAAACCCAACATTCAATATTAGATTAATCAATCCTAAATAGAAAGAAGTAAGTAAATCGACCATATATCATTATCATCATCTTTAAATGCATCTGTATCCTCTAGAGTATGAGACGAGGGTTTGATTTGAATTTCAGGAACGAAACAACTAGATCTAAGATTACAAAGAAGGGTTTGCTTTTGATTTCTGATGATACATCGGTTTTGATTTTGAGATAGGGTCAGGATGAAGGTTTAATCCATGAGAATTAGGGCTCATCTGTGAGAGAGTTGGGTAATTTTCTGTAAGTTTTGTTGTGATGAAAGCGTTTGTTAGATAGCTATAGGATTCTGGAGAGAAAAAGGAAAGAGAAAGAAAATACGAGAAATGAAATAAAAGTTTAGGTAGGGTCTGGTAGATAAGTGAGGTGAGAGATAGGGCTTTTTAGGTGACAGAAGAGGGGGAATGAGAGCCGTTAGATCAATGAGATTCTCAATCTCTAGTGGTCCAGAAAAATCTGCCACAGAAACAATGTTTTGCGGTTGTCGTCCCAGTCAATAAAAGTCATAACACAGCGACACTTCGATTCTAGTCAGCGACAATATTCAGTATAGTTTAACCTTTCCGTCTGTTTTACCATATGAACGACACTTTCCATATGTAGGGATCGTGATGTTTAGTTTGTGTCGTTCCGATGTGTCTTAGCCCGTTTTCCACTAGTGCTTGTAGTATCGTCTTCTCCTGGAAAACCAACGAGCAGATCTGCGACCGCTTGTCCTTTATTGTTTTGGTGATACACATGATATGTCAATCTCTAACATTTGTAGCAACTATTTTGTCGCTCGTCCTATGAGAGCAGGCTTTGATACTAAAATTTTTATAGGATCATCCTTGGCCATCAACACAACTCTATTTGATAGTAAATAATGCTGAAGCTTCTGGATGGCATGCACCAAGGATAGACATGCTCTTTCAACTTTGGGGTATCTCAACTCTGCGTTTTTTAATGTACGACTGAGATAGTAGATGGGACATTCATTCCCCATGTCGTCTTCTTGAGCCAGCAGGGATCCTATGGCTACTTCATTAAAGGTCGTGTAGAAAAGTAATGGTTTCCCCGAAGTTGGAGATTTTATAACAGCTGGTGATAATAATAATTGTTGAATTTGATGAAACGCGTTTTGTTGTGTAGATGACCAGACAAAACTCGCCTCTTTCTTCAACAAGGGTGTCAATGAAACAACAAATTTAGCTAATCCAGGGATAAAGAATCGAATGTATGATACCTTTCCCATGAAGCTTTTAAGTTCCCTTACGGTGTGTGGTGATGTCATGGTGGTGATAGCATGCGTCTTGGTCAGGTCCATCTTGATCCCTTCTGTTGTTACCACGAATCCTAGAAAATTTCCGGAGGATACCCCAAAGGCGCACTTCAGAGGGTTCATCTTCAAATGGTATTCACGGTATCTCTCGAAGAATTGAAGTAAGACGTCTACATGGGATGTTCTGGTTTTGTATTTCACTACTACGTCATCGACACAATCTTCTACTTGCTTGTGCATCATGTCCTGAAAGATTGTTGTCATGGCTCTTTGTTAAGTAGCGCCAGCATTCTTCAAGCCCAAGGGCATCACTGTATAATAGAAATTCTCGAGAAGAGTTTAAAACGCGGTATTCTTAGCATTGTACTCGTACATCTTTATTTGATTGTGGCCACTATAGCCATCCATGAATGAAAACATGACATGTCCACTGGTAGCATCCACGAGCATGTCGATGTTTGGAAGAGGAAAGTCATCTTTGGGACAGGATTTGTTCAGGCTCCTGAAGTCTACACAACATCTTATTTTTTCATTCTTTTTCTTGACAGGGACAACGTTAGCTAACCATATGGGGTGCTGGATAGGTTTGATGAAGCCTGCTGCTAGAAACTTCTGAATTTTGATCTTGATTTGTTCCTCGACTTCGTATCTGAACTGTCTGATTTGTTGTTTGAATGGTTTTGCATCAGGAGAAACGTGTAAATCATAAGTGACCAGTTTGTAATCCAACCTCGGTATTTCTTCTTAAGTCCAAGCAAAGACGCCTCAATATTCCTTGACTAGATTGACAAGTCCCACTTTTTCTTCTGGTGATAAGGCAGAGCTGATTGAAACTGGTCGTAGATTTTTTTCTGTTCCTAGATTGATAGTTTCAAGTGTGTCAGCTGTAGCATCTGTACTGTACCATTTGTAATTGTCGTGGCACGTCTTGGACTTCCTCATGGTATTGCTCCTCACTATGGCTGCATATTTGTGGGCGGGGAGACTCTTCGTAGGCCTCCCTTGTTAATTGCTAACAACGATTGCGGAGGTAGACCATTTTTCCATTATTGTCGCAACTAGTCATGAAACTATGACTTCTCTTAGCATGCTATGGATTTGTGACGCTGGAAGTTCCATGGTGATATCCAGAAGGTCTGGAAGCTTCTTCTGATGATCCAGCTTTTGAAGCAAAATTCAGTGGTTTTTCTGCTATCGATGCCCAGTCAGGCAACGACGTGCTGTAGATTTTATTGGATGGTTTGACGATATCATTCTCTGGTTTGAAGAACTCAGCATCATATATTGGAGTGTAGGGTGATGGTGATGTCATTATGCGGATAATCTTCCTGTTCAGCATTGCTTTCACGCATTGATGATAGGTGCAAGGAACAACCTTGTTATCGTGTAGCCATGGGCGCCCCAGTATCATGTGATATTCAGGTTCTTTCGCAATAACATGTAACTTCACCTTGGATACTATAGAACCAACTTGAAAATTTAAATAAACATGGCCATATGAATTAGTGCGGTTACCTTTGAAATCCTTTATCACTATAGGGTGTTCTATGATCTGGATCTGAGGGACCTGGGCAACTTTGAGCATTTTTAGTGTAATGACATTGGCAACTGCTCCTGTGTCGATAAGGGCTCTCTTAAATTCGGTTCCCTTGACATGAGTGGTGATATACAAGGCTCGATTGTGACCTTCTTCAGCCATCATGTCTTCCTCGGTGAAGGTGACGTTATTTATCGCTGGGTTGTCTGATATGGATGTCTCTATTTTCACCGGAGATGGAATCAGGTGTGTGTTCATGGTTATGCGGTTGAGAGCAACAAAGTTGTCGACACGTTGATCCTTGGAAAAGTGAAGAATCTCGCACAAGTTATCGATTAAATATGGCTTCCTGGTTCACTAGTTTTTCTGTAGTGGTGAAGCTCCCAATATTGTGAAGTGGGGAATCACCAATAGAGAAATCTATCCCTGGTCCTGTGGAGCCTGGGCCTCGCTCGAAAGCATTGCGATATCCTACTTATTCTATTAATTTGACAAGGGAATAGAACAAAGCACCTATCGCATCTTCCAGTCTTGCTTGAGTTCTCGCTTGAGATTCTTGTCTTCGCATTAATTCATCCAGAGTGATTGAGGTTTCGACCACTTCGGCAGCACCGTTGGTGAAACGTGGGTTGGCGGTGCCATTGACTGCTGGACAGGGGTTATGAGCATCGTCATTGATATTAACAGGGGGAATGTTAAAGAGTTGAATTCGTGACCGAGAGATTGATCTCCCACTGTGGTCGCCAATTGTTAGTACCTAAAAATTGATTCTAGGAAAAACAATGTACTGTAAAATTACTTTATTTAGATCCGGAAATCAAAATCGTGCAAGGAAAGCCTAAACCACAATAGTAGCCATTCTGCTCTATTTTGGTCACAAGAAGAGGAAATGGTTTGATTTTTGGATAGGGAATCAAAGGAAGTTGAAGGAATTTGTGTTTTGAATTGTGTGTAGAGTTGCAAAACTATTGAGAAAGTAACAGAGCTTGAGAGAATGCTAAGCTTGTTCTGTGTTCTGAATGGGCTAAAAAGCCTATTTATAATAGTTGAGAGTTCACACGATTCCTTGTAAAGTAGTAGAGGTGGTGAAGAGATGGAGAAGTAGAATTCCTGTGGATAATGGTATAACCGACTTGGAATCTTCAGGAAACCATAATTCCATTATCTCCTTAACTTCTCCAGATTTACCACTACTTTGTAACTTCCAGATCATGGGGTGTTACCACGCCACATGTTGTTGTAACCGCCAGACCAAAACCCCATGAATAATCCCCCCATGTAATATGATTTGATTTCTCGTAGGAATTAGTGGAAACATGGACTCAAAGCATGTGAGTAAGATGAGTTTGTGGGCATAATGCTAGCACAAACAAGAGTGGAAAGATACGAAAAATAAGAAGAGGGGAAAGCTAGCACTAACGCTAGATGCCAAGCTTGGCGCTGGTGCTAACGCTAGCATTGCTAGGGCCTGTTTAGCGCGTAAGTATGTTGGCTTTGCTTACTTTTTGGATTTTTGGCTTGTTAGTTTGACGCGTTCTTGCTAGGAGCATGTCTAGCGCTTACTAAGGTTTGTTCTTGTTGATGCCATAGATATTGCCTATATGTTGTTAGTATCCGTGTTTTGCTAATTCCATGGCCATAACTATGACCAATTTTAGAATTTCTCAGTCTTGTGAGATTTATTTGTTAGCATTTATGCTTAACTTTTATGCAGTGCATACAGATCATATTCAAGAGATTCAGTCGCGGAAGTTTACAACGTGAAATTATGTTTGATACGACTCTGTAATTAGATGGTATGCATCTAATTAGTGTTTTCATTCAGCTATGGCATCGCTTCTATTCTGAATGTTTATAATTTTGTATAATCAGCGTATTATGTCTGATACAAATAGTTCGCACAGATGCACATGAAATAACGAGCATTTAGTTGAGTATAGCTCTGAAAAATTTTGGTGGATACATATGCAAAAGAGCTACAAGGATAATTTTGCTAGGAGTTGAATATCCCTTTCTCGATTTTCTTGTTGAATGTATGAAAGCAGTATATACATTCATAATTCTGATGTTATGTCAGGAAATTATGTAGATTTATTTTGTGCTTCTGCAGCTAGGAAAAAGGTAATATTATAATTTTTCCCTTGTTAAAAATCCACCATCAACTCTTGGTGAAAAGAAAAATTTGAGAACGTCATAGCTGGCTTTGGCTTTTGTTGTTGTAGAGTTTTGTCTGGGGCGTGGAGAAAAGCTGGTCTATGGGATGATGGTGAGCGTTCAATTCGTGACGCTTGCTAAGATTCCTCTTCCCTCTTGGCCCCTTCGTTCTCACAGGACTTCATGGATGATTGGATGTTGCAGTGCTTACTGACTAGACGGCTGCTCCAACAAATATCTCTACGACTTTTGGACCTTGAATTGGCATATGTAGTCATCAGGATATTCGTCGTTCGTCTGGAAAAATCTTTTCAGATATGAACATTTTTTTATCTCCTATTATAGAGGGATAATAGCGAGAGATATATCCTTCTGGTGAAATAATATTTCAGATGGCGAGAGGGTAAAAGGTTGCTGCTGATGAAGTGAGATTGGTCCCTCTTTACCTTGAAATTGTAAAAGTCATTTCCAGGCCTTCATGGGTGACAAGGTTGGATCGTTGGATCCTTGATTGTCCTCTTTGAATGCAGATCTCATCATCATCTTGAATATTAATTCTGGAATTGTTGACGTAGGTAGGCTTGGAATCGCTGCTTGCTGCAACTGGTGACAGATCTATTCTGGGAAGAATTGTTTCGTTTAAGTCTTGAGGAAAGTGAGTACCTCTCTTGAGTGGTAGCCATGTCTTTTTGTGCTATGGCAGGAACCTACTGTCTCCTCGTCAGATCAATAATATCGAGCGGCGTTTGGGTACTCCTGGTGTTTTCAACCGTCGTATAATTGGAAAGTCACAAATGAGTAACCTCCCGACAGAGGAATCCTTTGAAATTCAGGCAGGTAAGGAGGTTGGTGTTGATGGACCGATGATGAGTCTTCATTTCCATGATTTCGTAGGAGTCTTTCCAGATCTTCACGGTGATAAAATTGGATTTTTGGTACCTCTGCGGTGAGCGATCAGGAATGATATGAACTTCATCACTCCTTTGATTCTTTGATGTCTCATCATCAGTGGTCGCTTGTAAGATTGGTCCTGGTTCGCTCCTTCAGGCAATGGCGTTGTTCCGAGGAGAGTTGTTCCGTCAAAGTTTTGAGGCAAGCAAGTACCTCATTCTGAGTAGTAACCATGTCCACTTGTGTTCTAGCAAGAACTTCTCGTCTCTTCACCAGATCAGCCATGCTGGGTGGAGTTTGAGTATTCTCGGTGGTTTCAGGAGTTTTGTTACCGAGAGAAAATGTAGTAGTATTATTAGGAGCAGTGTTGGTACGAGGAGGGTCAGTAGTGATATGGGTGTTTTAAGAATCACCACCACCGGTACTACCAGAACCGACAACAGGAGTTGTAACCGCTTCAGACCTAAGATCCACCATTTTGAATAACTGAAAATTGGTTTTTGTAATTGAGAGGTTGGTCTCCTGTTGTGGTCGCCAATTTTTTTAGGGTAAAAACAAATATACAGTAGAATTGTACTTTCAGGTAGGTTCGAGATCAAAAATCGAACAAGATGAGCCTAAACCAAGAAATGCTCGTTTACGTCCTGCTTCAATCACAAAGATGGAGAAGATAGGGGAGGTCTTAGGGGAGGGAAGCAAAGAAGGTGTAAAAATATTAGCGTGATAGGTAGTGTGTGAAGAAGAAAGGATTCTCTTTGAGGGATGACTAATTATGTTTAGTTTCTTCTGTTGTCTTGTTCTTCTTTCAAAAGATGAGAACCATCTATTTATAGTTCAAATGAGACACACTGATTTCTCGTAAGTCGTGGAAGTACGGGAGAGGTGGAGAAGTGATGATTGTGGAGATTGTAGTGGGGTGGTGTCCGGAAAGTAAGGAAGACCTGTCAGGCCACTACTTCTCATCATCGCAACTGCTCTTTAACCGTCCCACCACTTATTACCTTCTTATTCGTGGATGCGTTGCCATAGTGCATCATTACCGTAGACCGCCTGACCAATACCCCAATGAGAATCCCCCCATGTGTTATATTTGATATCTCGTGGAAATAAAGGAATCATAAGCCACTATTGTTTTGATTAAGTCAAGTCAAGTCGAATGACTTGCTAAGTCATTGAGGCAAGTTGTGCAACTCACTAAATGTATAATCAGACTGGTTAGTGTCGAGTCTGGGAAGTTTAGTGGTCATGTACTTGCTTGGAAGTAACATGACAAATTTAATGGCTAAATATTAGCTTAGTGATGAGGTGTCAAACTCACAAATAATATTTCTCTACTTCTCTAACACTAACAAGTAGTATATTGAAAAGTAGGTTAGGTCCCAAGGGAGGTTTTGAGTAAAAGTTGTTATAAAAGCGTTCTTAACTAAGATTATTGTGATTTAGTGAATCTGAAAATTGTATTTTGTTATCAAATTATGAAAAAGAATTGATCAAGAAATCATTCTCCACTACCGAACAGAGATATTATTAATCATACAAGTTTAACCTTCAATGAATTTCGATTGTTAACAACTTAAGACAAGTTATAAGTTCAACTAATCTTCGGATTCCAAAATTCACCGCATAGAATAAGTTCTCTAGGGGATTCTAATTAAGTGAACCACCTAAAATAGGCTCTCTAGGTGTAATTCAATCAATTGTATTAGTATTTGTGAATCAAGTTGTTTCTAGTCACATGTTCATAAGTTCGACACATTAACCTAGGGTTAACTATTTCACACTATTATCCAGAAAATCTCATTGCAACAAATAATGTTTCGCTACTTATGTTAAGATTACCTAACAATTACGGATTAAAGTTCTCTCACTAGCGCTAGAGTTGCATACAAGATACCCAATTGCGCACTTAGATAAATTGCAAACATCTCATGGTCATATGAACGGAAAAAGATAATCAACAAAAAATATTCATCAAAAGATTTAACTTGAAAAAATTGATTAATAAATCATGTTACAGAGTTTCGAAATCCTCCCTAATCAATAAGAAAATTAGCTACTCATAGTTTTGGAGTTTACAAATTGAATTAATTATAAGAAGAAAAGCAATAAAGCAAACCCTAGATGAGTAATTCTCGATTTCGGCTGCTTCTCTTTTAACTTGTAGCCAACCCTAGAAAAAACACAATGGTAGATGTCAAAAATCAGAGATCAAAAAGTGTTTTTCTTGTTGTAGATGTCTTCCTTTTATAGCTCTTCACTTGTAGAAGTCCTTGTTCAAATAGAACTCTAGCCCTAGGTCTTAAACATCCAAAACTAAGCTAAACCCAAAAACCTCTGACCAAAATCAGATAAGCCCATAGTCCTTAAGCCCAAAACAGACTCAGAACTATTAACAGGCCTGACAAGGCAATTTCATTTTTTTTGCTGAAGCAATTTATCGAGCACCTGATGTGCATTTCTGGCGTTCCATTTGATCATTCAAAACACCATAATAACCATTCATTCAATCATACAATTCACCAATCATTAACAATCTTCACTTCACAACACCAACAGCACAACCATCAAAACCTGAATCATTGCCAGCGACCATCTCCAAATCCCATTCTCTTCATTCCTGTGCTTGTCTCCCTGAATTCGAAGACAACCCATCTCTCCATTCTCACTGCCTATCCAATTTCTTCTCATCTTTCTTCTGTTGCTTACTTCAAATCAAACCAACCATTATTCACGGAAACATTCAGGTTCTTTTAACTGTCAGCGATCACCAACATCACCAACCCATCTATACACAGCTCACATCTTCTGTTGAATCTGACTTTAACAAAATCTGCTTCTTCTCATCTGCCAAGACTATAGCAACCACAAATCTCCTCAAACCCACCACAAACTCGTCTGCAATCAAACCCATCTCAGCTTCCTACTGCCTTCAAACCATCACAGACCACCACCTTCTCTCAAATCTGACCACCACCAATTCGAACTCAGTTAAAAAACCATCTGCTATCTTCAATCATCAGATCTTCCAACTATCTTTGAATCTTCAACAAAAACTCAGACCCATAACTCCATCTCTTCATTTCAGCTGCATTTGAAAACCTGAGACTAACCCTTCTTCTAAATCTTGTTTACGGCATCAGACTAGCATCACAATCTGTGTTCTTCTCAAGCTCCCGATTCCTAAAGCACAGCCACACTTCCCTGTAATTAGAAACCCATCTTAATGCTCAAACCATCATAACTCCTCTTCATGCTGTGTTTTTCTCCTAATCTGTCTTCTTGCTGCCAACACTCAAAACCACCAGAATTCACCCATTCTTGAATATCTCTTTCTAACCACAAATCCCATCGACAGCTTCTTCTCAACATACTATTCCCGATCTCATTCTATCATCTCGCTGAAACTATTCAACCCCAACTCGGCCACAACCCCACCTGAGACCTAGGTTAGCTCTCTGCCGGCGTGAAGTGGTCTCGACCTGACCTAAGGGAGAAGAAGGGGGAAAAGAAAATTGGCTGAACTCGATCTAACTTTAGGGTAATAACACAGAACTGGTTCAGGGTATCCACCAATTGATAGGGGGCAGCCTTCAGTTTTAACTCTTAATTCAAATTGAATGGCCATAAAATGATGCTTTTACCCTTTTTTGACGATTCTTGATTCTTTTTCTTTTACTCCGAATGACTCCATAATACCTATAAAATAGAAAGCAAGCGTAATATACATAAAATACAAGAGAAATTAGCAAAGAAAATATAAACAGTTGATACTAATTAAGGTGTTTTTAGACACATATCACTCAGAAGTGACTTATCGTAAGTCTGAGAGGCATTTAAGGCCAAATATTGTAAAGGGCTTCTTAAGCAAGAAGACCTATTAGAAAACCATATAAGATTTGTTGTTAGACCAATATTGAGAAGAATGGCGTATTGGGCTAGAGATGCGCTAGCTAGGGACGTACTAGTTAGGGACGCATCAGGTTAGTAGGGACGCACCAGGTATGAGGGACCTGCCAGGATTAGGGCCCTGCCAGGTTTAGGGACCTGTCAGGTTTAAGGCCTTGCCAGCCATGGAGACCCGCTAACTGGAGCGAGGGAGGTATCAGCACTAAGTATGAGAGCTAAGTTCAAGGGTGCTAAGTCCATGGGGTGCATTAGTGCTAGGGATGCGCTCTCGGGGGCACTCCATCTAGGGCGCGTCAGCTGGGACGTGGCAGCTTGGTTGAGCCGGTATTTGGAGACGCGTCAGGCTAATGACGCACTGGAGCTGGGGAGTTTCAGGGATGCGCCAGGTAGGGGCGTTAAGTCAGGGGCGCGTTAACCAAGACCTCCTCATGCCCAGATGCGTTAGCTAAGGCCTTATCAGGCCAAGATGTGCTAGCTAAGGCCAAGCTAGTTGCCGCTTCTTAGGTGCTAGGGTTAGCGCTAAGAAAGCTAGCGCTTTTAGTGCTATGGTGGCGAACTAGCGCCAATATGGTGCTAAGCCAAATGACGGGTGCTAGTCCGGTGCTAATAGGAGAAAAGGCTAGGGTTAGCCTAGTTTAAAGGCACAATGCGTCTTTTAAGGCATTGTTCCATATTTGTGGCGCGTCTAAGAGGAGTGGCGCATAATCCGTGGCTTATCTTTGAGAAAAACGCTAAAGTAACATATTTGAGCTTAGAAGAGCAATTTGAGAAGAGTTCGTTGCGAACGAAGCGTTAAGCTAGAGTGTATTCTGGGGTTTTAACATTAGTTATTTCTGAATTTGATAGATGTTACCAGAACATCGATGCGCACTCGAGACCAATTCAAGGAATTCAGTTGTGGAATTTTATGCGACTTGAGACTAGTTTGATATGGCATAAATATTGTGAGTATTGAGGGGGCTATGATGCCAATTTAGAATTTTTGTAGTTGTTTAAAGAAGATTCAAATTGCTCTATACTAGTGGGTAACCCATCTAGGAGTTTGAGACTTATTATGTAGAGATTATAGACTACAGGACCAGTATAGAATGCACGTAGCTTTTTGTAGAGACTGTATCCTCAATTCGCCTGCGGAATATAAGGAAGAATACAATATTATGTGTTTTGATGTGAAGTCAGAAGTATGTGTACAAGTATGTGCGGATACTTCTATGTTCCTGCAACTAGGCAGAAGGATGATTTTACAATTCCGACCTTTGTCAAAAACTCACCATCTACAAAACCAAATGATAATTTCCCTTTAAAGAATAGATTATTATTTAGAGTGTGGAGAAAAAATAATCAAGTCAATGATAAACACGTCATTACTTAGCGGAGTCAACACGAGTCAACGTTAAGTCCACATACAAACCTCTAACCTGGACAAATGTTAGATCAAACACCGTTTTTGGACAAAATTTAAGTATCAAATATCAATTAACCCATTTTTAAAAGTTAACCAATAATAGCTCTTGAAAGCTAATAACTGAAACTATAGACCCGTCTAACTTTGTGTTATTTATTAATTCTTCAATTTCACATTGTTTTTTTATTAAAAAGATAAATTTTACCCTTAAATTTTTTATATGTGTTATAATTGTCATATTTAAGACGAGGAAAAAGAATAATCCCCATTTTAGATTTTCTTTTTAGTATGAAACTTTATAATATTTTTTTAATAATAATAACAATAATAGTATATTAAGATAATAATAATAGTAATAATGTAAATTATGTTCGGTGTCATTAACATTATTTATGTTTATTTAAACATTATTAGAATTACCAAAATTTTACAAGTAGTATTTAACCTTTATAACATGTTTATATTAACCTTTATAACATGTTTATATTTTAGTCATTAGCTAGATCACAAGGATTTTAAAATAAATCAAATAAAATTTATAGTTTGTTAGTTTTAGAACACTATACTATTATAGTTTGTTAGAACACTATACTTAGGGCTGTCAACGGATGCTATTGAAACGGAAACTGGCTCAGCCGGTTCTGTTTCCGATAAGTTCCAACGGAATCTTAATATTCAATTCCGATTCCGTTTCGATAAGCTTATCGGATATCGGATATTATCCGATAAATATCCGATAGCTGATAGAAATTTTATAAACCTGTTTTTCAGTTCAAAATTTTCAGTTCATTTAAGCATTTTCAGTTCATAATTCAGTTCAAACACATAGAAAACACACACAAATGATCACAGTTTATAAATTACATGTTTTATTGTTCTTGCAGCAAAAGAAAACACAAAGAAACTGAAACTTATACTAGCATTGTCATTGACTCATTGAGATACATCCTGCAATGTAGCTTTCAAAGTACATCTGCATTTCAAAGAAACTAAAATTTGTTAGTTGGCAGTGCAAAAAATATGAAAGTAAAGGAAAAAAAAAGAAAGTTACTAACCTGTACTACTAGTACTAGCATTGTGATTGAGATCTGGCAACCAATCACCTAGGCAAAGCAATGTTTGAACAACTTGAATAACTAGTACATCACAAACAGACATCACAGACAGACATCACAGATTAAACTGGTCATTCTAATCACTATCAAAACACTTAAACATATCATAAGAACCCAGAACTTTAACAACACATCATAGTGACAACATACATACTTAATAAACCAAGGGAAAACTGAACTTGAATAAAGCTACGAAAAGTGATGTAGATAAAAACAAAACTGAACTTAAAACACTAACATAGTTAAAAATTGAACAGAATCACACATGTTAGTTTGAACAAAGTGGTACACAGGTTGAAAAATGTTTAAGTCAAAACTAAAAGAGAAAAGATTGCAGTCAAAGTGAAACAAGGAAATTGAGCAATTCAGTTCTTGGAGAGACCTTAATGAGACTAAGATACATAAAACAAAAGGTTATTAAGCTACGACAATACATGAAGTAGTAAAAGCTTGTAACACTTGTGAACTAAAATGTCACTAACATGGTACTCAGGTAGTATTACTAAGTAAGATAATTATAGAAAACGAAAATGCAACCGAAGAGAAACAAGTAATTTGAAGTAGGAATTGAGTTCTAAGTAGGTCTATTAAGATACAGACTTAGAGCAAAACAGCAAAACAAAGTAAGCAACCAGAAAATTTGTAGGGACTAATAGGGGTGAAAGATAAAACTAAGTCAGTAAAAGCATGAACAAAAATGGGTGAGCAGAAAAGAGAGCAACAATAGAGTTCAATCTAAGCACAACATTTAACTTAATACTTAGATAGATTACAACTTAGGGAGGTGATTCTGAACTTATAGTATTAAAGAATTCTAAATATGTTCTAATCTAAATACCTGGTGTACAAAATACCATCAGAATACAGAAAATGAAGAGAATTAGATAAACTATCAGACCAAGGATTAAATTAATATGGAAAGGTTAGCCAATTACAGCAAGCAATTAAGGTTCATGATAAGGAGTTAAAATCTAGCAGAAAAAGTTAGAAAAGCACAGGTTAGTAAAGTTAGCAGGTATGAGAAGGTTAAAGAAAGGCCTGAAGAAAACAAGAAACAAACTCACAGAGACAATACACAAAATAAAATACAATCTAACCACTAATTTAACAACACATTACAGAAACCCTAATTTCACTAGATTGAGCAGAACCCTAAATTAAGTTTCAAAATGAACCCAAATTTGGATTTAAAAACATACCCTAGTTTTCTAATCACACATGTTAACAAACAGAATGATGAATTGAACAGAAACCCTAATTCCACAACTTGAGTAGATTGAACAGAAACCTGGATTGAACATAAATGATGAATCGAAAACACATGTAACTCACATGAATTGAACAGAGAGAATAGATAAAGAAGAAGAAGGGAGTGAGACGAATGCAATTCTTCAGTTCGATTTTTGTTGATGAAAGTTGAAGAAGAGCCAGAGCCGCAGAAGAGAAGGGAGGAAATGAGAAGTGTGTGAGAAACTTAGGTTTTTACGGGGGGGAGGGGGGTTATGTCTTATCGGTATCGGATGTTATCGGAACGGAAACTGGCTCATCCGGTTCCGTTGCGATAACACGAAAAATATATGATATCTTTCCGTATCCGATATCTGTTATAAAGTTCCTATAGATTTCGGAATTTCGAAACCGACTATCGAATTTCGGATAAGGATTGACAACCTTAACTATCCTATTATAGTTTACCAAAGATCCAACTGTTTTATTTTTATAATATAAAACAACATAACAGAAAAGTACTTTTCTAAAGTAATAATAATACCGAACTCGTTTTTACATTGAGTTATTGATTTCTATTTTATTCTTCTTAATTACAATAAAACTAGACTCAACTATGCTGAACAGTTCCATACAACTGAAATAGCCCCATTGTCGATTTCTATGCTTTTTGGTCGACAAATAAGACCCACTGTTGATCTCTCATCCCCAATAATAAATCCAACCTCGGCCTTGTCCACATATGAAACCGTAGTTCTGAGATATACAGGGCATATAGATAGGTTAGCATATTATTAGGTGGCTAATAAATAATTATCCTTTTTTAAGGGTTATTTAAACTTTAGTACCCAATTTTATGATCAAAATTAAAAGATAAAGTTAGTAAATAAATCGAAATAGAAATTTTGGTAGGTCATTTACCTATTTAATTAGTTTCTGTAACGGTCAACTAAGGTTCTAGGTACCAAACTCTAATATTGAATTTTTCATATATTAAACACAACTTTGATGATAAAATTAGGTACTAAAGTCTAAATAATCTTTTTTTTTTTCTGCAGAATATCCTAATAGTTATTTGGTGAAACTTAAAAATAGATGTTAGTGAAGACACTTGTCGCGATCTAATTTTTTTAGTCTAATATGTTGCTCAACACATACGAGCTTAGAGATGTCAACGATACCGATTCTACTCTGATATCATAAAAATGGAAACCAAAACTAATAATTTGAATTGGATACGACCCTAATAATTTAATTTGGGTTCGTGTTTAAAATTAGTGGATATAGAATTAAATCGGTAAAAGACCTGGATACTCGTCGATTTCGGATACACATCGGTTCTTTAAAAAAATCATAAAAAATGTTTTTAATTTTCCTGATTTTAACTTAAATCTAATCTATTTTAATAAAAATTTCTTGTTAATTTTTTTCTAATATTTTAATTGATGATTAATTATAAAAGAGATGAAAAACGAGATAAACTCAAAGTCAATTTAGATAATCAAATTTAACTAATTACCCAAAATTAGATAAATATGCTTGATCTTGTGTAGGGATGGCAAGAGGATGGGTATGGGGTGGGGACTTTGAATCTCATCCCCTTCCCGTTCAAAAAAAAAAAACCATATCCTATCCGTTTCCGTGAAAACTAGGATGGATATGGGTATGAGAAATACCTTAGAAGACAGGTTCTCTATGAGTTATCCATAATATCATAAAAGATATTTAAAACTTTGTAAAAAATAAAATAAAAATAAAAATGTTTGCAAAATGATGATAACCTGGGAAATGCATTTTAAGATTTTAAGTTTATAAAATCCGACTTAAATCGAAAAATAAAGGGAATAATCAATCCACAAATGAGTATAACAACTCTTTTTACTTCTTAATTCCTTACTATTACCGAAAGTTGTCATTGTATTTTCACTTCTTTCAAAACCTATAATAATATTTTTATAATAAAAATCTAAATCCTAAATATAACAAGTTGCAGGACGGGTATGAGACGGGGACCTTGAATCCCATCTTCGTCCCATCCCCGTATCCCTATTTTCGGGTTTTATTCGTACCCGACCCCATACCCCATTTGTGTGGGTAAAACCTTCCCAATTGGGATGGGTCCCCACGGGGATGGATTTGGATGGGGCAAATTGTCATCCCAAATCTTGTGCCCGACATATAGTCACAATTATGAACCGAAAGCTTATTAAAGGGTTCCATCCATCAAATATTAAAATCACCAACAAATGCGATTTTAACATCTATAACCGTCCGATTTGGTTTTGAATAATCGGATTCTCGCTGTCGTAATACCCCTATATGAGCCTGAACTGAGACAAAGCGTGTTTAAGTTTCATGTATTATTTTTTCGGTCAAGAAAGAACCAGAAATGTTTTTATGTACTCCCTTAATCCTAGAATAAAAGATACTATCATCTTTTGATTTTAATCATCTCTATTTATTTTTGGAATTTTCTTGATCGTTAGAAGGATTATATTAATTCCGTCCCAGAAAAGAGATACTATCATTTTTTCACTCAGTCTCAGAGAAAGAAACACTATCATTTTTTTAATAAAAACTCCAAAACTAAAAGTGATAGTGATAGTATTTCTTTCTATGGGACGGAGGTAGTATTATCTTTCTGACGATCAAAAAAACTCCAAAAATAAATAGTGATGACGTGTTCGATTCAACTCGGTTCAAACTAGGGATGTTCATGGACGATTTCGGTTCGGTTTCTGGCCAAACCATTAGCCGTCGGTTCGGTTTTTATTCGGTTATATTCAGTTTCAGTTTTTTTCCGCCGGTTTCGGTTAACCGACTGGTTGTGTCAGTTTCATGAAAATGACAGTACAAATTTCAGAAAAAACCAAAAAAAAAGATATTTTTATATTCATTCTTCATAAAATTCCTACAAACATTTAAGCAATTGAAACAACATAAAATTCCTGCATACTTGGAACACAAACAGAGTTACAGAACACATCCAAAAAATCCACATTGTTTGCACACAATCTATTTTAACTTAAGAAATTGGATCCACAAACAAACACTTTCTCTCTTGTCATGACCTGTTGGTTGTTGGCCTGTTGTTGTTGAATTGTTGTTGCTGTTGTCGTTGTTGCCTGTTGCTGACTTACTGTTGTTGATGTTGTTGAATTGTTGTTGCCTGTTGTTGTTGTTGTTGTTGTTGTTGTTGTTGCTGACTTGCTGTTGTTGAATTGTTGTTGCCTGTTGCTGTTGTTGATGTTTTTGACTTCATGTTGATGTTGTCATCTAACTCTGGGCCTGGCATTCAATCAGACATAAATATGCTTGAATGAAAGACAAACAAATCTAATAATGGTAGTCTGGTAGGAACCAAGGTCAATACAACAATGGCTACAGAAATATTCAATCATAGACATAAATATTCAATTGTCCATACAGGCTACAGAATGGTAGATTGGTAGCAGTGACAAGAAATAAATAAAGAAAGAAATGAATTACCTTTCTACCACAGCACAGGTCCACAGTTCTCATTAATCCTCATCCTCCTCTATTATATGTATAAACTTGGACTTAGAGAGAGTGTCCACAAATTCTACAAACAAATGTACACATGAACAATTAGTTAGATAGTGAATGTCCAAAAATTCTACAAAGAATTAAATAATTAAAATAATACATGAATTAACTTCTTCTGCTGATTCCAAGGAACAAATATCAAGATCAATCGACGTCTTCAACCAATTTTGAGTACAAATCAATGCCTCAACTGTCGTGGGAAGTAAAGAACTACGATATGGATCGAGAATACGTCTCCCAGTGCTTAAATTCGGATTCCACTGAAGATATAGGTATAGCCAATATATCTCTTGCCATTAGTGCCAAAGTAGGATACCTAGTAGATTTGTTTTCCACCAACCTAAAATATCAAAAGAAATTTTCTCATTTCTCGGTTCTCGTTTCTCTCTCAAATAAGCCTCCACCTTTGATTTCCCTTCAGCAGTAATGCCTTCCTCATCATCTCTTGCTCTCTCCGCTATAAGAGCATCTAGAGAACACTCTCCTTCATCACCTTCAAGAAATTCAGTGCCACTAGTACTACTAGCACCACTATCTGTAACACTTGGAACATTTCCAGCAGGACCAACACTTAATTGGACAGCCCAGTACTCTTCAAAAAGAGCCTTAAAATCCCTCAATACAAGTTCCATCAACTCTGTTCTCAAATAACCACCCGAAATACCTAACTTGTCAAGAAGAAAATCTAATCCATTTTCTTTATCTTGTGGATTCAACAATACAACAATGAACATAAGAGTATTCATCTTTTCATAATGTCCCCAATATTCATTATATTTACATTGCATTTTAAGACCCATGCTAAAGAGAAATGGATCTTTATGATTCACCCATGTGATCAATGTTCGATGCATAACACTCAAATGAAATAAGAATGCATGTGAAGTAACATGAATAGAAGCAGAGAACTTTACAGTAAAATCAAAAAATACCTTTAAGAACTTAGCGAAGGATCTGGCGTACGACCAATCTGCTGGTAAGGCGCGTGCAAAGGAGGAGGTGGTGGGGCTCTATTAGAACTTGTTTGCTTGCGTTTTTTTCCTCTCTCTACAGCTTGATCTTCATGCACATCCCATTCTGGTTGACTATCAACAAAAGTAGGACAAACAATAGAAGTAGAAATAAAAGTAATTGAAGGAATTTGAGTTTCATCAAAACAGAACCTTTTCTTGAATACCTTGTCATCAAATTCTAACCTCTGAAAAGCTGCTTCATACTTCTCAGCTGCGTTCAACATTGTGTATGTTGAATTCCAACGGGTGTCTACATCTAATACCAAACCCTTCTTGCATTCGATCTTTTCAAAAGCGGAACACTCCATGAATTTATGCAATATGGCAGGAGAAATCATACAATATTTGACTACTGCCCTTATTCTCTTAATTTCCATGTCATACTCCAACATTCCATACTTCACCACAAGGGCAAGGACATGAGCAGCACATCTTACTTGTAAGAAACATTTGACTAAGTCTGAATTCTTTCTCAGCACTCACTCTTGAAGATACTTGATAGATACATTGTTGGCAAATACATTATCTAGAGTTATAGTAAACACATTTTCAATCTCCCAATCCAACGAGCATGCTGCTAACATCCTACCAATAGTCTCACCACTATGACATATAATTTGGATAAAACTAATTATTTTCTTGTGTAACTTCCAATCAGCATCTATGAAATGTGCAGTAACAACCATATATCCCAACTTTTGGAGTGAACTCCATGTGTCAGTGGTGAGGCAAACTCTCACTTTATTAACCTTAAAATAGTTCTTCAATCGTTCCTTCTCATATGCAAACAGTTCCATAACATCTCCTCGTATGGTGGCACGAGAGGGTACCTTGAATCTACTCTCAAGTACCCTACAAATTTCCCTAAAACCTTCACCTTCTACCATTATAAAAGGATGATCATATACTATGATGAAGTCTACCAAAGCTTTTCTACATGCTTCTTGAAAAAAAATTACTAGAACTAGTTTTTCATTTTCTCCTACCCTACAAGGTTCAAAAGTAAGAGTAGACTGACAAGGAGTAGTCTTCAGATTCAGAAACCTCTTCAAATGGTTACTCAAGGAGCTAGTCCCATTCTTTGTCGTGTCAGCCTTAAGTCTCAGTTTACATTTTTTACACGTTGCCCATGCTGAAGGTTCAGAGTCTTTGACAAGGTGTTCCCATACCCATGAAGTTTGTCTACGCTTCTTAGCAGGTGGTGCAGTGACAGTGACAGCATCAGAAACATTGGCAGCTGGTGCAGATGGTTCAGCTGCAGATGGTACTTGTCCAACTGAACTAGCTTCTTGACTTGCAGTAGAAGGTCTTTGAGGACAATGTTGCGGTTGCAACATGGGAGTGGAATTAATAGAAGCCTGCATTAGAGACAAAACAGAATTAGAAATACTAGACTGACCAAAAAAGAATTTGAAGACAAAACAGAACAAAACAGAATTAGACATACATCTAAGAACAAAATACTAGGAAGATATTTTAGGGACTGGTTCTAGAATCACAGTACAATGTTTGGCAATTTTCAGACCCCAAAATATTCAGCATAAAATGGAGAATTCAAGCATTTTTAATGCAGCAATGCAATTGACGTCTCTCTCATCAACATTGTTCTTATCAGCGAAAGCAGAAGCTATATAAGCCAAAAAAGATATGTATAAAATAAACCAAGCAAAATAGAGTGCAATACAAAAGAGAGATTAGAACACACTAATAATATTTTTATTCATGTAACATAAAGAGAGTTGCAGAGTACAGACAATTCAAAATGGAAGTGCGTGTGACATTACATTACATTACATTACATTACCATAATTATGTTAAATAGCTATTCCCAAATACAAAGGCCCACATCCACAGATGAACTTGTATAGACCACTCCAAATGTAAAAAAGAAGTTCAACACCACAGTTCTGCTAAAGAACCATTCCTTCAATCATAAATGTCCACATCCACACATCAACTTGTATACCACTCCAAATGGAAAAAGAGTTCAACACCATATTTCTGCTAAAGAACTATTCCATCAATCGTAAATGTTACACATCCACACATTAACATGTATAGACCACTCCAAATGGAAAAAGAGTTCAACACCATAATTCTGCTAATGAACCATTCCATCAATCATCAATGTTCAAATCCAGACATCAACTTGTATAATCCATTCAAAAAGGAAAAAGAGTTAACACGGTAATTCTACTGCAAAACCATACCAGCAATCATAAAGGTTTAAGTTCAGATATCAACTGCAGTTTTTTACAGGTGCATGAAATATCTTCCCATATAAAATTTGAACTTAGAGTACTAATGATCCTGCATTACTGCTGATACATCTCGTATTACTAAAATGACGGATTTCAGATTCTTAACGCCATCAAACTCAGAACTAAATGAAGATCAAAGTATATATAAAGGCTCGATGTCCACACATTGTTAACCAATCTAAATCTTTAGCTGCAAGAATACTACCCATTCTAGCACTTGTGCATGTTAATCACCTTTCACAATCATAGTTATCTCCAGTGACCAAGTGCATTATGAAATCTGTCAGTAGTTTGTAGTCACAACATGCAAACCATCATGCAAAACAAAAATGTCCCAACCACCATCAACAATATACTAGTTTAATATAAAGATTCCACAAGCAATCAACCATTAAAGACTAGATTTGCTACTACTTGACTGAAAGGAAAAGTGGAAAACACACTCTACTAGACCTGAACTGAATGAAGTTACAGAACTAATACAATCAAAACATGACATAAATTTATCATTAGGAACACATTTGGAATGAAACCATTAAAACCCTAAATTCAGCACACCCATTAAAAGTTTAAAACCCTAAATTCAGCACACCCATTAAAAGTTTAAAACCCTAAATTTTAAATGACACCTTACATAGCCGCAAACCCTAAGTTTTAAGAGTTGAAAGAAACCAAGAACAAGTACTAACTACTGCTGCAAACCCTAATTTTTAAATTCTAAGTTAGAGAGACAAGTACTTACTACTGCCTCTGGTGTTGATTGAGATTCAACTGGCATATGTAAGTGATCCATTACTGCAGGTCTGAACATGAATACAGAATGGCTGCAACGGAGAAGAAGAAGAAAAAGAAGGTGGGAGGCTGGAGGCAGCGGAGGGAAAGGCGGAGACTGCTGTAGCCTGTAAGTCAAAGTGAAAAAGAAGGGAAAATATGATTTAGGTTTAGGTTATGTGTATATATATCAGGGTGATTGGAGGGTCCTGATTTAATCTATCAAGTATAATAAAAACTATATCAACGGTCTATATTATTCGGTTTTCCATGGCATAACGTTTCGGTTTTTGGTCAAACCAAAATCGAAACCGTGACTATCGGTTTCTAAGTTTTTTTTTTCCAAAACCGTTCCATTAACAAACGGTTCGGTTCGGTTTCGCCCTAATCAGTTCGGTTTGGGCCGATTTTAGCGAAAACCCATTACCATGTACAACCCTAGTTCAAACCGATACAAACTCCCAATACCCCACGCGGAAAATACCAAAAGACCTTCTGAACCAACGTTTAATGATAGAGGTGTTTAAGTCATTACACGAATAAGAAAAAAGGGTAGTAATATGTTGACCAAATTACCCTCTTTTCTCATGGGTGTTGCCCTAGTTATTGTCTCGATTTCTCTGTAAAACCACAAGGGCCTTGATATATCTCAAACTCCAATCTCGTCTTCTATCCCTTTCCCTTCTTCTTTTGCCCTTGCAACCTTCAACAATCTCTTGCCCCTTTTTTTTTTCATACCCTGTTTTCCTCAATTACCCCATCTCCCTTCCCCGCCATCTTTTTCATTTTCAAATTTCCCTTTCTTCTTCAACCCTTTGAAACCCTAATTTGGGTTTTGTCGAGATTTGGTTTCAACTCTTTTAATTCTCTAAAGCTTGGATTTTTAATTCTTTTCAAGCTTTGGGTTTGTCAGGTACTGTTGAAAAATTTCAGAGCTTTAGTGTATCTTATTGGAGATTAAGGTTTTGAGTTTGGTTTTCTGCAGTTAGATCTATCGAGGTATGTTTTCTTCAATAAAAGTCCTGCCTTTATTTTCTTTTCTGTATTTTTTTTGCTTAAGTTTCATTTATGAATGTGATTTTCAGTCAGTCTTGGAAGATAACTTGTGATGATATTTTGGTTAATTTTTTGTTGATTTAAGTGGGAATTTGGACGGTGATTATGCAGTGAATGGTTGAATTGTGATGGCAAATCACGACTTGATACTCGGGCAGAACCGAGATTTGAATCTTGGACACAGTCACCAACAGTTGTGTCTTGGGCATAATAACCACGTGGGTTTGGATTTAGGACAGAGTAATGATTTAGATTTAGGTCATACGACTGAGGACCATGAACAAAGCTATAGTTTACCGCAGAATCATGAGAACAACCAGAGTGGATTAGATTTGGGTCAGAATCAAAACCCTGAAAATAAACATGGGGGGAGTGTGGATGATGAACAGCATCAAATGGTTATTGCTGCTCAACATCATGACTTGGGTTTGGGAGATGATCATGAATTAGTTGTTTCAGATGGAAGTGAGCTTGAGCAGAATTTAGAATTAGTTGTGGACCAGAACCAGGAGATGGGTCTTGAAGCTTCTGATGATATGGTACAGCAGCATCATTTGTTAGTGAGTACTCCCGTTGTTCAGTCGCGTGCGCTTGTACCGAATCCTAACTATGAATTGGCTGTTGGACAAGAGTTTCCGGATGTTAAGAGTTGTAGAAGAGCTTTAAGGGATGCAGCAATTGCTCTTCATTTTGAGATACAGACTGTCAAGTCTGATAAGACTCGTTTCACAGCTAAGTGTGCCAGTGAAGGATGTCCATGGAGGGTTCATGCTGCTAAGCTTCCTGGTGTTCCTACCTTCACGATCAGGACCATAAATGAAGGACATACATGTGGAGGTATCACACATCTCGGTCATCAGCAAGCTTCGGTTCAATGGGTTGCAAACTCTGTTGAACAGCGCCTTAGGGAGAATCCTCACTACAAGCCAAAGGAGATACTCGAAGATATCCATAGAGCTCATGGGATCACATTATCGTACAAGCAAGCATGGAGAGGGAAAGAGCGTGTTATGGCTGCTGTTCGTGGCTCGTTTGAAGAAGGGTATCGTCTCCTTCCCCAGTACTGTGACCAAATCAAACGAACGAATCCAGAGAGTATTGCATCAGTTTACGGGAATCCACAGGATAGCTGCTTCCAGCGTCTTTTTGTTTCATTTCAAGCATCAATCTTCGGTTTTGTGAATGCTTGTCGGCCATTACTTGGTCTTGATAGAACACTCTTGAAAAGCAAGTACCTTGGGACCTTACTGTTCGCCACTGGTTTTGATGGTGATGGTGCTTTATTTCCTTTGGCTTTTGGAGTAGTTGATGAGGAAAGTGATGATAACTGGATGTGGTTCTTATCCGAGCTTCACAACCTGCTAGAGGTTAATACGGAGAACATGCCAAGGCTCACTATCTTATCTGATAGGCAGAAGGGTATCGTAGATGGCGTTGAAGCAAATTTTCCAACTGCTTTTCATGGATTTTGCATGCGTCATCTTAGTGATAGCTTTCGAAAGGAGTTCAATAATACAATGCTGGTTAATCTACTATGGGAAGCTGCTTGGGCTCTTACCGTAATTGAGTTTGAAGCCAAAATACTGGAGATTGAAGAAATTTCACAAGATGCTGCTTATTGGATTCGAAGAATTCCACCTCGTCTTTGGGCTACAGCCTATTTTGAAGGATCTCGTTTCGGGCATCTAACGGCCAACATAGTTGAATCCTTGAACTCTTGGATACTTGAAGCGTCTGGTCTTCCTATAATTCAAATGATGGAATGCATCCGTAGGCAGCTTATGACTTGGTTTAATGAACGCCGTGAAACAAGTATGCAATGGACCACAATACTTGTGCCATCTGCTGAGAGAAGAGTTGCTGAGGCTCTCGAGCGAGCTCGCAGTTATCAAGTGCTTCGTGCTAACGAAGCTGAATTTGAAGTGATTTCTCATGAAGGAACGAATATTGTGGATATACGAAACCGTTGTTGTTTGTGTCGTGGATGGCAACTTTATGGGATTCCTTGTGCCCATGCTGTGGCAGCGCTTCTCTCTTGTCGGCAGAATGTCCATCGATTTACTGAAAGTTGTTTCACTGTTACAACTTACCGGAAAACATACTCGCAGACTCTGCATCCTGTTCCTGACAAGACTCTCTGGAAAGAATCATCTGAAAATGGAGCAAATCCAGCTGCTGAAGTACTCATCAACCCACCTAAGTCACTTAGACCACCTGGCCGGCCTAGGAAGAAGCGTGTTCGTGCAGAAGATTGTGGTCGTGTGAAGAGGGTTGTCCATTGCAGCCGCTGCAACCAAACAGGTCATTTTAGAACAACATGTGCAGCACCTATATAAGGCTTCAATTTTCTTCTCTGTTATTAGGATTTGATTAATTATGTGCTTGTGTGAGAAGTAAGAAAAGGTTAGAAGGAAAGTTTGCTAGTGCTTTTGTGCAAATCTAGGTAAGTAAATTTATTCCATGTCATGTGTATGTGTGTTAGGTTCATTGCTGCATTCGAAAATGTCAGCATATTTAAAATAAGTTTCATCCTTTCAGTACTAACTCCCAATAGCTAATGTAATTTATGATGGTGCATGGTATTAATTTAGCGAAGTATCTGGGAAACATAACCCTGGAGCAGTTTACTACATAGTCTATAAGTCTGACTCCACTAGTTAAGAGTTTTTATTTTTTGCTTCAACTCTGGGTTTTCTTCCTAATCTTAAACTGCTATGCTGTACGAGCGGTCTCCCTCACTGATGAGGTCGGTTTTCAGACTGCTTAGGCACTGAATTGGTTTCTTTGTCATTGAGGCCCTGCTTGACTGCAAATGGAAAGTTCAGTAAAAATCTGCAGTGGTTTTAGGACTGGAAATTTTTACGGTGAACTTGGCTATTTTTTGTATGTTAACAGGGAACCCTTAGGCTCCTTACTAAGCAACTGTGAATTTGAATGTGGTGGGCTTCTGACCTTCTTTTTACCGCAAACGTGAAAGTTTACTACTTTACACGATGCTAGAGCAGCCCCAGCAAACTCAATCTCAGAGAACGTGGCAATAGCTTCTCTTGGCTAATTTTGTTGATGTTGATGCTAGAGCAGCCCCAGCAATTTCAATCTCAGAGAACGTGGCAATTGCTTCTCGCGGCTAATTTTGTTGATGTTGCGTTCATGAGTGGGGTGTCCGGCTGTTTCATTTTTACCATGGATGGCCGTCACTGATGTGGACCAATTGTTGACGAACTGTCACCCTCCACTTGGGGTGAGCAACGTATGGATGGATGCGGATTTGATACCACCGGCGTCTAATCCATCAAAATGACGGAGAAAAATAAACTTGTGTCCTATCCATTACCTAGCAGATTTGATACCCGTGGATTAGATGATAAATCGGATAGATGCGGGTGGAATAGCATATATCAAAATATAATAATAAAAAACTAAACGTTAATAAAAAAAAGAAACATGAACTATTTTAGAATGGAGAGGAACCAAAGTTGTAAGAGGTGGAAATGTAGAACAAGCGGTGGAAATGTAGAACAAGCTTTACAGATTATGCTAGAACAAGCGGTGGAAATGTAGAACAAGCTTTACAGATTATGCAAAGAATGCCCCAAAAAAATTATGTAAAGAAAAATGACATCGACTGGGTTGGAGAGATTGATAAAGCATCAAGGTCAACAAACTACTAGTCTCAAGATTTAGTTTAATTATTTGGAATTTTTGAAAGTGTTAGATTTATTTATAGATATTTTTCTAATATGGTAATTTGTATTACCTTTCCTATTAATTCAAAGTAGATAAAATTTCTCTTCTGTTAGTTTTACCGTAACATCCCAGTTAACTGTGTACGTGCAATTCCTATGCATGTAATATCGAAAATTTAAAATTTAAAAATCGATACCCTTTAGCCCAAGTTAAAAGCTGTACATGTGTTGTAATATAACGGGTTTAATCTAACGGTCAGAAACAATATTAGATGAACGGTTAGAAATTGATCTTTCGTTAATGCATGTTTAGATCATTACACGTATCGTTGGAATTTCTTTCTTTTGAAAACTATCTTCTTTCTCGAACATCGCCGTTGAAAGCTTCACTGCAAGCTTTGATTTTAGAATATGAGACAACAATTTGATGGTAATTCATTTACTTGAGTCTTGATTTGAACATATGAAAAGAATCATTGGGTTTTGACGGTGTTTTTTCTTCAAGCTACAATACAAATTGTTTGGTTTAGTAGTTGTAGATTTAATTCTTATGATATACTCCTTCCATTTCAGTAAAAGTGTTACTATCACTTTTTCATTTTAGCCTAAAAATAGCTTTGTTACAGCTTTAGTCCCCAACTTCTGCAGGGTCAAAATAAAAAAGTGATAGTAATACTTTTACTGAAACAGAGGTAGTATTTGATTTTGATCGAGTAATAATTTATATATTGACATTTTTATTTAATCCTTAGTAAAAAAAATTGTCTCTGCATCTAGAACGTAAACGAAGATGATGAAGAAGAAAAAGATATTTCGTCTGTCCGTTTTTGCAATCTTACAACACGTGTGAATTCAAATTACAAGAAGAATCAACGGGTACGCATGTATATTTTCCATTTTAGGATTAAGGGTATATAAGGGCTTTTAAATATAATTATTTATTTATTGCATACTCGTGTATTGCACGTGCTTAGTTAACTAGGGTGTCACTGTAAAGTTAACAGAAGGGAGGTTTTACCTATATTGAATTATTAGAGCGATTCCAGTGGGTATTGGTAAATTTGCCAAAATGTCAAGCCAGGTGGATGGGCAAACTCGTTTTTGGGCAGTGGGGAAAAGGAAAAATGAGGCAATCTGAACCGGCCGAGTGGCTCAAGTTGGCTCGATAACGGTCAGATCCCAATGGTCACATCCGACGTCTATAACATCCACCCCTATAAATTCAACTCAAATTCAATCTTTTCTACTCACACCAAAATCAATCTTCTCTAAAAACTCTTCATATTCCACTTCTCTAATTTTCTTTTTCAAAATTACAATGTCCCAATCTCAAAATATTAGTCGAAGTAGAAATAGAAAACCACCCAGAAATAGGCATACTCAACCTCTACCGACTCAACAAGAATTTTCGGATGAAGAGGACAATCCTAATTTAGTTTCCAGTCGAGAATTAGGCACGAGTCAAGGTCATGTATCTTCAGTAGCAGAGTGAGATGGCAAGGCTTAAAAAACAGAGGTGGTTGGTCTGAAATAAAACCAATTTATGATGCTCTTCCCAAAAATGCTAAAATTATTGTGAATAGATTTCCTTGGAGGACTTTGTACCATATGGAGGCGAAGAAACATTCGACCAAGTTCATAAATATGATTCTGAAACGTTAGTGGCATACTACACACACGTTGCATTCTGATAACTTTGAAATAGGTACGTCATACATTTTGATTTATAATTTTTACGCAAAAAATACGATTCATATATGAGATTAACAATTTTAATATTTTTTTCAGGATTAACACCGTTAGATTTGTATTTCCTTCTTGGGATACCTTCCGGTCAAGGACAGAATGTTCTATTTGACCAACAAGGTTGGTTGGCAAATGAACGATATAAAGATGAAATTTAGTTATATTTTTACGTAACGCCACGCAAGCATACCGATCTAAGAGGTTTGGGGATTACTAATGCCGGTTTAAAGGAATTTATATCCAAAAATTATATAAAGATATTGTAGGAGAAAATCCAGACCAGGAATACGCTACATAAATTGCCAAGGTTTTTATTTTATAAATAATTGGTGTGTGTTTTTCCCCCAACGCAAATAGTAGTGTTTTAGTAGGATGGCTAGAGGCATTGGAAGATTTGGAAAAGGCTACCAATTATGATTGGGGGTCCGCTATATTGGCCGAGTTATACGTTTGTCTCGATGTCGCTTGCTTGGGTGGGCCAAGCATCAAATGTGTTTGGGGAGTCCTTGAGGTAAGTATGATAAACTAATCGTACAAGTTTATATAAGTTTACAAATATTTATAGCAAGTTAAACTAATCGTATGTTGTTTACTTCAGATTTGGTGGTATACATATACCAATATTAGTCTATTAAGACTAAAGTTGTTCGATAGAAACTTTTTCCCAGTTGTAGTAAAGTTTGAACCCAATAACTGGGAAAATAAGGATCAAAACACCAGTGAACGAGATAATATTCATATGTGGAGAACCCAAATGGATCTTAGGAGGAGACACAATGTTATTTGGAACCCCTATGAGGATTTTGAGGAGTTGAATTCTGATGTAGCCAATGGGTCAGAGAATTTTTACTACATCGCGTGTTGCTCTACAGTCAACTCAGAGATATTTGTGTCTATTTTTTGGGAGAGGTGTACTAGACAGTTAGTTGGTGCATATGGTATCCCTAAAAGTCTTCCACCAGCAACCGTCCTGGGATGGCTTTACGTAAGACAAAGGAATCTGGGATGGAAAATGTATGATCGTTATTGGACACTTTGTGGCGAAGATGAATACGAACAATGGTACGAATCAATCGCTCAGCCGATAATTAATGTACAAGTTATGAACATCTATGGGATGGATATTTCCCCAATAGGAAGATGAAGCTCAGGCTCGCCTCTACCGACACAAGCCGCACCATCGATTCCAACTTTAGTGTTTTACCCTTCGGCCGGCGCTTCTACTTAAACCCCCCCCCCCCCCCCCCCCCCCCCCCCCAACAGGAACTTATGCACCTTGTTCTTCATTGGTTGGGTCCAATTTGCCAGAATTAAGTTGGGAGATCGAGACCTATAATCTACAAGGAGAGCGTCAGACAATTCCAATTGTCTCGTAAGGTATGGAGCGAACTAATTCTTATACAGACACATCGACCTCTATTGAGAAAATGGTAGAACGTAGGAATCAGATGGAGTTAAGAGATCAATTGACTAGCGTATGTACAATGAACATTTACGGGCATTGACGCAATCCACAAGCATCAGTCCCTATCTTGCAGGACTTTTTGGATTAAGACCTTCTCAAGGGGAAAGAGTGCGAGATATTTAAGAACAATCTCCATATCATGTGCTACCTCGCAATCGAGGTCTCGTCTTGCCAGTACACAAGATCTCAATCAAGATTACAGAAGACATATAGACTTTGGCACATCTTCAGTTCATCCTTGTGATTTCATTGGATCTGACGATGGATCTCAATCAGGAGCAAGCCAAGGCTTTGGGGATTTGCTGGACTGGGGCTATTATCCACCTCACTGGCCTAGGAATGAGTAGTTTCGTTTTATTTAATATTTGTTATTGAAATTGAGATTAAGCAACTAACTATTTATGTAATCAGAATTAATCTATTAAAAATATTAATTTTATTTCACATTGAATTAAAATTTAACAACGTCTTTTCTTACAGCGAATTACAAAAGATTAAAGAAAACTACATCATTACATAAAAGGGGTCGAATCTGTGAAGATCTCTAAGGATGTTGAAACAAGCTTCATACAAAAAAGGTTTGTCGTTAGATATCTCCATATTCCTTGAGTTCTTTGGATCACTTCATCAGCAGTTTCACCGCTAAACCTAGTGCGGTTAGTTTGCATTATTTGAGCAAAAAAAATAAGTGACTGAATGACTAATTGCTTGAAAATGACTCACCAACTCATGAGCATGAAGGTTTCTCGGGTTTCCCGTTTCTGCAACGAACATAGTAAAAATGTTTTTCCAAAAAGACGTGTGCGACATGGCTTGGTCACTATGAACAATTCCCCTGCTATGAAAAACATATGCTTTACAAAGAGTTAAATCCTCTTCTTGAGTATATTTTGGGGCACGAATTCTGGCATCCATTTTTTTCTGAATTTTTTTTAACAAAAGTTGAGATCAAGAGTTTGAGATGGAAAAATTAAGATTTAAGTAAAAGTAGAAGAATTTTTTAGTGGAGAAGGTGTGATTTTGGAGTTGAAAATGTTTGAATTTATAGGGAGAGAATCATAGTCGTTGGATGAGAACCGTTGAAATTCGAACGTTGTCGAGTCATATTGAGCCGCTCGGCCCAGGCTAGGACGACGCTCGGCTCTAGTTGAACCGAGCATCGGCCTAGCATGGGCTAAGCGGCTCAACATGAGTCGATCGTCTCAAATTTAGATGATCGACTTAACCTGAGCCTCGATGGACAAATCTCCCAAATACCAATTTTTCAATCCATTTTTTTAGTTTGTTCATCCCACTGTGAGATGATAATTGAAAAATTAATCGATATACCCGCCCCACTGGCTTAGCTCTTAGAGAAGGTAATGCAAATTAACTCATTATCCAAGAGGGATAACACAAAAAACCACTAGTAAATTGTTTGGTCCATGGACATTATCTAATATCCTTGTAGTTCAATTATTTGGAATTCAGTTTTAATCAATCATGCTTTCAAGGATTAAAGTTTTACCGCCGAACATTCTCTCTGTTCAACTGGCAATCCTCTATTATGCCAAACAAACTCAGTTATGAATCAGCCAAAATATCTCATATATATATATATATATATAGTAAGCATCAATATACTGGGAAATAACAAGATTTTACATCATGTTCTATCTACTTTATAATAATTTTTTTTTTAAAAAGAGTGAGAAATAAATTAGTAAACTATACAATATTTTTGTATATATTTGAACCCGAGAGTTCACCCGCTCATGGTGTTCATCAAAGTAAGAAATTGAGAACGCAAACAAGTTGAACAGTCACCCCAACTTTGAACGTTTTGAATGACTTGCAGATCGTCCATTTCCCTTCCAACAAATGTTTCACGCATCCAATCAAGGCATTCCTCGGAAGTACGATTTGGATCGGCAAGCTGCCATTCGAGAGCTTTTCGTTGCTGCCAAGTATATAATTAATCAGCATGTGAATTTCAAGTTCAGCAAAGAGTTACTGGTGCAGCAATAATTTCTTACCCATTCACTGACTAGGGGTCCTCCAGTCTTAAGCTGTAAAATAGTCATGATTTCCCTCCCATTCACCAATGGTTTCATCTCCCACACATTTTCGAGACCTGCATTAAAGAATATAATTTTTCATGCCATCTAAGGGTTTGAATAGTTAGACAGATAATCATCGGTGATTGCAAAAACATGTAAGCCAAAGTAGGAAAAAAAATTCACGCACTTTGCTCTTGATCTTCATACATAATGGTGAGATTTTCATATTATACACTGATGCTATTCCAACTAGATTTAGTGAGAACCAGAAACTTTGACATGTGATGAGCCGACATTCAAAGGTAAGAATATAATTGGTAATGGCTTGAATGGTTTGATCCGGATGTAATAGCAAATATTGGTATACGTATATATAAGGATTGCGGGAAATCGGATCATTATTTCATGCCAGCATGCTCATTTTATCATTCTATTTCTATGAGATAAAAGAAGTAAATTGAAAACAGGGATGTGCATGCCTCAAGCTGGATGGCATGAGTTTGTAAGCCTCATAATACTGAGACCAGATGATGTGAGTTACACAGAGTAGGTTGCCAGCTTTTTTTGCAGTTAAGTCATACGTGTTAGTAAACAGTTGAAGTGAGTCAGTAAACATACATAGTTTCTGGATAGCATTTTCAACTGTTGTAAACAAATTTCTGCGCAAGCCAAACTCAAGCTGCTTGTCTTCAGAAACTTCAGCACGATCAAAGTCGATGGGGTATGATAATGTGGAGATCAACAAGTTAACACGCCCAAAACTCTTGATTTCCCGTAAAAGCAGTCCTAAAGTAAGTATAGGATGTCAGCCAACAGCATACAGTTGAACAAAAAGCAGAAATATCTCATGTTATCTACATTTTGATAATGTTAAGAAAAACTAGCTTAACCGACCAGGCGGCTTAAGTCGCAAAAGGCTTTTTTGAGTCGCTATAATAGTTATAGGGATTTAAAGTGGCAGTCGCTTCGCTGTTGCAAAAAGCCCGATTTGTTCAACTACCAAATAGCGACTTACTTATATCATTCCAATAAGTGTGTTCCAACTATGCCATAGCGAGTAAAGGTTAGTTGACATATGCGTAAAACAATTGAACTTTGTGGTTGCAATAGATCAATAATCAGTTGCTGCTTGGGTTCTTGAAGTATGAGGTTTTAGTTTGTGTAGATTTTAAGCAATTTGTCTCAAGTTAATCGGTATAGTCTTTAAACGACTTGTCTGAAGTTAATTGTTCAAACAGAAATATTTTGGTTGAAAAGGTTTCACCGGATCTTAATTAAGATTCTATAATCATGATGGGCTTTCCGGTTTCACTAAATCTTCAAGATGAATCTCAAAATGAAATTAAAATTAATAATAAAAACAAATATGAACCAAATTAAAAACAGTACTAATTAAAATTAGATTCATGCTATTTCCAATCCACCATTATTATTAATACAATCCAATAAGAAAATAAATAAAATTTTACTATTTTTTTAAAAACTCAATTAAAGTAAAATTTATTAATCCAATCCAACTTTATTTTCCTTTTCCTTTTCCTTTTCTATTTCTAGTTTCTTTTATAAATAACCCTAAACCTATTTCTTCTTCCCTTCTACTAATCTTTATCTCTATAAATTCTAATAACCCTAAATCTAACTTTGGTATATAAGATATGATAGAAGATTCTACTCCTTCAACCATTAAAGTGGAAAATATCAATTGCATTGACAATCAACCCCACACGGTATTACTTAAAGAATTTAATTGTAACTTAAATTTTTTGATTACCACTTTTCAGCCATAATTTTTATTTTTGAATTTTGGATGTTTCTTTCGTTTTGGTAGACTAGAACAAGGTTCATTCACGTTATTAACTGTGGGGGTTCAATTTCAGAAACCAGTTACTCGGTGATTGTTTTTCTTTCAAAAACAAATCTAAATTTATTAACGTTAAAAACAGGGTTCAATTTCAGAAACCCAATTAAGTCCAGAAAGCCTTAACAATATTGTTTAACAAACTTGAAAATAAAAAGAAACAGGTTTTAACTGCAGGGTTCAGGGAAAACAGACTTCAATAAAATTAGAAAACAGAGTTTAGCACCATTAGTTACAGGGAAAACAGACCATTAGTTACAGGGAAAACAGAGTTAGTCATGCTGAATTATCTTCTCCTAGCGACCTTCTATATCCTGCATCAAAAAAATTTGTTAGCAAAAAGTGAGAAAATAAAACATATTGCCTACGAAACTAAAACTGTGCAACAATTAGTCACCGTTTTGTTTTATCTATCTATTTTGGCATGCTTGTTACTAGTAGTTTTCCTGTATTTGTTAGTTTTTAGTCGTTTACAAATATTTTCTAATTATGAACCAATTGGTGATCAGTCTTTAAATTCTCATACACCCGTTGGTTTTGATGTACGTGACGAATTCTCGACTAATGAGGTATTCATTCTCCTTATTATTTCTTTATTCACAACAATTATTACGTGTTGATAAAATTCACTAAATTGAATGTAATGGTATTTTTTTTTTCAGGTTTTCGTCTCTAAGGATCATGTTAAACAATGGTGTCATATGGTCGCAAGAAAAAATAGATTTTGTATTTCTATTACCAAATCATATGATAATATGATGGATAAAGGGTCGGTAGTTGAGTTTGGATGTGAAAGAGGAGGTAAATATAGAGCTCGAACTATCAAATCTTCTGAAAAGCAACTACAACATGTCTCCAAAAAGGGTAGAAAAACTGGCACAAGGAAGTGCAATTGTCCTTTTAAACTAAGAATTTCATGTGTTGAAGAAAACAAATGGGTTATTAAAGTGCAATGTGGTGTGCGCAATCATGCTCCATCTGATACATTGCTTGGACATCCTTATGCAGCTCGTTTACAGAGTGATGAAAAAGAAATAGTTGATATGATGACGACAAGTGGAAGTAAACCGGGTATCATTTTATCATCAATTAAGAGAAAGCTACCTGAAAATAAATCTAGCCTACGAACGATATACAATTACAAATCTTATACAAAATCCAACGAAAAAGCCGGAAGGACAAATATGCAATACTTGTTGAAGTTGTTGAATGACAATAAATATGTGGCATGGGACCAGCGTATTGAAGGTACAGATGTGTTGAGTCATATATTTTGGGCACATCCTGACAGTATACAATTGGCGAAATGTTTTCCATCAGTTGTTTTCGTGGATTCCACTTATAAAACAAACAGATGGAAACTACCCCTTTTCCATGCTGCTGGTGTGACATCTACCGGGACAAGTTTTACAGTTGCATATGCATTTATGTCAGAAGAAAAGCAGAAAGATTATATTTGGGCACTCGAGTGTTTAAAAAGACTATACAACAACTCAGATTTACCTTCTGTATTTCTTACGGATCGAGAACAAGCCCTAATAATTGGAATTCAAACTGTATTTCCTAATGCAAAGAGGATGTGTTGCAGTTGGCATATTGCAAGAAATGTTGAAACAAATTTCGTTAAGTACACAAAAGATGAAGAAGAACAAAATGACATCAAAGAGGATTGGCAAAATCTGTGGAAGTCTGATACACAAACAGAGTATGAAGATCTTTTAAACAAGTTTGTAGGAACATGGGGAAAAAAATACAAAGCATTCATTACATACTTGAAAGATGAAATATTGGTAGATAAAGAATTTTTTGTTCATGCATGGACGAACGAGATTAAACACTACGGGAACACTACCACTAACCGTGTTGAGAGCGAACACAGTGTGCTTAAAAGGTGGTTGCTTACATCCAAGGGTGATTTTACATATTGTTGGAAACATATGCATCTAATGTCAGAATCGAGGATGGTTGAGATACTTAAAAATTTTGAGTATAGCAAAATGCATGTACGACATGAACATCGAAAGCTACCAATTTTCAAAGAGTTGTTGAACAGAGTTTCTATTTATGCACTAGATAAAATTCATAAAGAGCTTACTTGGACAAATAAGGGTGGTAATCGTTGTCTACATATACTTCGCAAGACACATGGCCTACCATGTTACCATGAATTAAAAGAGTACGAACGGTATGGAACGACAATACCTATTGATACAATAGACAATCAGTGGAAACAACTAAGTACTCGTCCTTATAGTGTTGACGAAATGGTCGAATTTGACGATTTACCACAAATACCAAAAATTAAGCTTAGGTGGAACAATTCAAACACGTTACAACGTATGTGTATCCTAGAAAAATTGAATGAGCTTGCTGATCCAGATATGACCAAGTTAGAGGAACCAGTTATGCCGGTCGCCACCAAGGTCGTCCAACAAAAGCACAACAAAGAGCATCAAACTCAACAAAGAGAAATCCATCTGCATTTGAACATGGTAGAGAACAGATTCTGAAGTCAAAGAAAAATGCTGAGAAGTTAGAGAAGAATGCTGAGAAGTTGAAGAAGACTGCTGAGAAGATTGCCGCGAAGTTAACAAAGAATGATGAGAAGCTAAAGAAAAATTTCGAGAAGTTAAAAAAGACTGCTGAGAAGTTAAAAATAAAATCTGAAAATGAGGTTGATTCTGAGAGTATGGTACTTTTATTACATGAAAATGCAGCAAATGAAAGTAGAATACCAGATTTGAACGAGAGACTGGATAAGTCGTTTGAATGGTTAGATGTTAACGTTATGAAAAGAGTTATTCATAAATTGGAAAATGTCCTCGGCGATGGTCATTGTGGATATAGAGCTTGTGCAGAAATGTTAGGTTTGAGTAAAATTGATGGATGGAAGATTGTTCGAATTAAAATGATGGCTGAGTTAAAAACAAACATGGACCTTCATATTGGTATTATAGGTGGTAATGATTTATGCTTGAAACTTGAAGAAAGGTTAAACCATCTATCAGATAATGGTTGCGGAGTTTGTGGTTGGATGGCATTCCCTGAAATGGGATGTTTATTTGCAACTACATTTAATTGCATACTTTCAGTTTTTCATCAATCAGAGTATAGGACATATCTACCACTAAGGGGTGAGGTGTTAGAAAATGCAATAATTGTTTCAATTGTGAATTGTGATGGGATGCACTTTAATAAGGCAGTTCTATACCCAAATGCTCCACTACCTCCACTGCATCCCAGTTGGATATATCAACATCTTCCATGTGCTGAAGGATGGGAATCTTACATTAAAGATAGATTAGATGAGTGGAAAACCTTAAATGTTCTTACTCGCTTTTAAATTTTGTTGACTCGGCTGTTATTAGTTTTTTTAGATTTTTTTTTTATTAATAATAGATTTTAATAACTCATTTATAAATGTTCTTTGTTAGTTGCATTTTCTTTTGATATGTCTGTGCTCTGTATCTATATACATTTTTCTACTCTACACCTCTTATCAAGAAATGTCAGTTTGTTGTTTATATATGAGTGACAACATCTCAGCATTTTATCTAAAAGCAGGGTTATGAATTGTATTTTTAGATATATTTCAAATAGAAGTATTTGGGTTCATATTTTTAGATATATTTCAGAAACAGATATACAGGTAAGGATGGTTCTAAGACAGGTAAGGATGGTTCTAAAGAACAATTTGAGCAAACATGTATGATAAAAGCAAACATACTGAGTAACGATAAAGGAACAGAGCTTACATGTTTATAAGGACGGATTCGAGCATCTTTCCACCCACATTTTCGAAGGCAGCTGCAGTTCCTAAGACTCCTGATGGACAAAACAGTACATAGAATAAACTACTAAGAGATTACCTAACAGAAATGAAAGCTAATATCCACCAAAAGAGCAAAATCAAACATGCAAATATTATCAATAATACTATGATTGTGCAAGTTGCAATGCAATGTAGTAAGACTTGCTGAATGATTCACTTCTTCACACATTCCCAATGAAATCATTTAACACTGACGCACATACATATACATTAACAACGCAAGATTTAGACAAAAAAGGGATGACATCTCATTTATGTACTACCAAATGATAACAAATCCTGTACAATAGTCAAGAGTCTTGTACAACAAAAAGAATGATAAGAACAACACTTTCTTGGGAGCAAGCAAGAAACCAGATATCATAGCAAATTCAAGGTAAACAGATCATGCTCAGAAAATTCAGATAAAACATGTTAGCAATAGAAGTAGCATACCAACAAAAGATCAAATTATCATTATCACTGGATATCCCAGAATAACAAGACCCTAAAGAGCTAAGGTATGAATCTAATTGCTGTTTTCCAAAATCAAACTATGACCAGGCCCTTACATGATATCCCCCTTGCACCCTTTGCACTTTAAGTATCTCAAAAACAAATCAAGTTCCTAGAGAACTTGTATCACAAGGGACCAAAAAAAACACTCTTAAAAATCAGGTACCAAAGCTGACCCGGTAATAAGAAAATGGTATAATACTATGGTCTATTTACTGCACTTGCCTTCACTAAGCAAAAGTTTATCAGACACATGAGACCGTGAAAGTATAATTAGTCAATCAGACACACAGCATGACCCACATGACTAAGGGAAAACAATTGATAAGGTACACAGCAGAGTGCAATCAAGGAGGTGTAAGCAAACTCATCAACACTAACAATTGCAAATGTTAAAACATGCAAGAACAACTCACACGACATGAAGCAGTCCTTATTGATGATTGCCGGGTCCTTGTGCAGCCTGAGGGTTTCCTTGCTGCTGCTGCTGCTGTATCTGAAGAAGAAGGTTGGCAGCAATAGAAAATCAACCCTGAAGTTTCGTGAAACAAGAAAAACATACTAATCAATTGAGCACTCAGTTGTAAGAGTACAGAGACTTTTTTGGTTGTATCATTTTCTCACCTTTTCTTTGGATCCGGCACTTCCAACAACATAACATCCCATCAACTTTGCAAATTGGCCAACAAGCTGTCCTACTGCACCAGATGCAGCGGATACATAAACAGATTCTCCACTTTTAGGAGAAGCAACCACGTGAAACCCAACATAAGCAGTCATGCCGGGCATACCTAGGATGCAACAATGTAACATACAGAGGAATCATCAAAATTATTACTTAATAAACTGAAATTGACCTTATCATGAATATGTGTAACAAGAATTGTTAGTAATCACAGTTTCTTTCGGACATGATAAATAAATTATGGAAGATTTGATTATAATTA
This sequence comes from Papaver californicum, assembly GCA_023531435.1. Taxonomy (NCBI): domain Eukaryota; kingdom Viridiplantae; phylum Streptophyta; class Magnoliopsida; order Ranunculales; family Papaveraceae; genus Papaver; species Papaver californicum. The sequence continues at coordinate 11,838,771 of JAJJMC010014301.1, read as the reverse complement.
ACCACCAACTTACCAAAGATTCCAGTATAATATGAAAGAGGTACATCAGTGTAGTCGATTTATCAGTGGAGGAAAACAAAATTAGTAATCTCCTCACAAACATAAGTAGCTAACATTAACAACTTGTCCTTTGCTCAAGCACGCCACACAAGATATTGTTGAATAACTGCAGCCATGAATTCACAGTAAGCAACAACTCAACAACCTAACTTAGCTCTTCAACTAGGGGGTTGACATGAAACAGATCTAAAGCTGATTTTTCATGAGGGACCTAACCCTTAGATTTTTCAGCCATGAATTCACAGTAAGCAACACGGCAACCGAATTGAAATTGGGAAATTGGGAAGTTGAGAGAGGAAACACAGGAAACCGAATTTGAACGAAGTCACTACTCCCAGCACTGAGAAGGTAGATGAAACCGGAGATGATCGTTGTAGCGTTACAGAGAGTGAGATGAAATGAAATGAAGTTTGTTGTAGATTTGATGATAGAGAGAGCAGTGATGAAAGTAAAAGAAAAGACCAAATATGTTGTGGAGTTTCTTTATACAAAGAGTGAGATGAAATGAAGCTTTAATGTTGCTTTTCTCTAGAAGTTTCTCTGATCGATGATAACATTGAATTAAAAACACCGTTGATTGACGTGTTGCTTTGAATAAAATTGCTATTACCAATTGAATTAATCAAGACGAGGCGATTTGCTCGAGAAAGGAAGATGTCTTGACTGTCAAATTGCTGTTCACAATGAATAAAATTAAAAAGAATTGATTTGACCAAGAAACACGAGAGAGAAGAAAAGATGTGATTACTGTCAAATTTCTGTTCCCAATGAATAAAGCAAAAGTGTATTGATTCGACCAAGAAAATTGCTTTAATTGCTTTAATTGCTTCGCTGCTTTAACCTTGATTTTCGTCTGATACAGTCTGAAAAGAGACTGACAGACAGCGCTGTTGATAACCATTTTTATTGACTGATGCTATGTCGGCCACGCTACTACAAAAATTAAAAGAGAAATCGGTGATTTCCAAGAAACTTTAACAGTGATTTCTTCTTTATCGAAAATTTTGAGTTCAATTTTCTTGTTGGTCAGAGAGCAAATCGAGATTGTCGGCCATGATTCATGTACTTTTGAGTTAATTAAGATGAAGAAATTTAATTTTTCAAGAAATATTCATTAATATCCACTGGCAGCCGATTTGATTTCTACAGTAACTATGAGTTTAGTGTTTCTTCTGCTAATAGGTAGAAGAAAGATGAATAATGTTTGATTTCGATGACGAATTCATTGAATTGATTTCTAAGAAATATGGATTCATTGATTAGAGACGAAGAAGTTAGAATATTTATGTTTTTAAAAGCCATAAAAAATAAATCCAATCCATAGGATTGTATTAATAAAAAAGATAAAAATAATGGATTGTTTTAAGTATATGGATTGGTTAATAATAATGGTGGATTGGAAATAACAAGAGTCTAAAATTATTATCACTGAAATACATATACAAATATCATTTCTTAAGAAACTTTAAGATCTCATATTTTACAAATAAGAAAAATACAATCTAGTTTCTTTTAGAAAAAATTACAATCCCATCAACACACCTCAATGATGAGAAATCCATTAATACAACTACTTCGACATTGAAGCACCTATTACAGTTCTAAATCTCACCGGACAAGTTTAAATAAAAACGCACTAAGTGATTCATACTGCTGGGACCTAATATCCCTCAATCTGTTCTTCTAGCTATGGTTTTGATATAATAGAGTACTATCCAGCGTATACAAACAAATCAATACAAAGAAGATCAGATCTAATTAGAATAAGGAACATGAACAATAGCCTAAATTGGACATCGAATCAAAAAGCAAAACAATAAAACCCGTTATTTTGGTACCTTTTTTTCAAAAATAACCTTCAAGCTCAGTGGAGTAAATCTCACCTGATTTATTCATTCCAACAACAAAAAATTTAAGAAAAAATCAGATCCATTGAAGGAAAAAAAAACAAAAAAAATTAAGAGCTTGAACAATGTAAAGAAGATGACAACCATACTTACATATATTTAAGCATATTACGGCCAAAATCTAGGAATAATTTTAATTAGTGTAGAAACAACTCCATGAACTAGATCAAAATATAAAAAACGCACTGTTTACATATCAAAGCATAGAGTCTTGATTATTGACAAACCATTAAGGAAAACATGATTATAAAGAGAGAGAGGCATATAAATAAGAAGATGCAGAGAAGAAGAAACAGTAACCTACTTAGTTATAAAAAAACCATAATACATAAATACATTACTCATTCCAGATCTGGTACGACCTAATATCATCCTGATCTATATTTTAGCTCTGATTTTGAGATAATATAGTTTACAGCTTTGATGAACAAAAATAAGTTGCTCTGCTTCTCTCTCAGAGGTCTAATAAGCTATCTTCACAGAGAGAGGTGAGTGGAAATTGGGTAGTTGTGTAGGTTGTGATGGTTGACTGAGAGAAATAGAGAGAAAAGGAGGCTGTGATCTCATCTGGGTAGTACATCTTTAAGCATTTTTCAATTATTTTATTTTTGTTTATTTTTACTATTAAGAAGAGTTTATTTTGATGAGAAATTTAAGTGATTTTATTTCTATTTTCCTATTAATAAAAGTTTATTTTGGTAAGAAATGTACGAACGACCGAAAAACATGGATTATGCCGCATCATCTGTTAGAATTAAAAAGTGATTTATTACTAAAAAATTGTTTTGTTACCTAATTTATCTTGATGGGACCAAAGGGTCACTAGCCTATATTGGAGGTGGAAATAACAAATCCACTTTTCACTTCTTAGTGAATGAGAAACCCTTGGTTAGTCCCACATTGGACAAACCAAGGATGAAGTCTATCCATATTACCACAAAGGTTGCACCTAAGGGAAAGAAATTGTGTATTGTATATGGACTAAGGGAATAGGCTAGTGGGCAAACTCACACATGTACGGTGCTTCGCACCGAAGCACGCGGGCCGCTGACTTGCGGAGCTTGCGTATGCGTGCGTATGTTTTTTGCGTGAGCTGGCATGTGCCCGACGAGTGCCCGGCGTGAGCTCGACGTGTGCGCAACGTGTTCCTATCAAGACTTAATGGTTTTTTATTATAAATTCCTATAATAAATATTAAAAACCGTTTTATTATTTATGGGAATTTATGGGAATTAAATAAAAAGATTTTCATAAATACAATTTAATTCTCTTCTCTCAAATTTGCCTATAAAAGAAAAAGAAAATTTCATTTTTCCTTACCCCAGTCGCAGCTACTATCCTGACGACTTTTCCCCTCTTCTCGCTTTGTTTGCGCACATAGTTTTATTTTTCTTTCTTATTCTGCTGTTAAGTTCGCAACTGGCCAACGAGTTTTTGCTAGCTGGGTTAGTATCAGGTGGTTTTACCCTGGATTCGATTTGTCATCACTAGTGGTATAACAACATTCTTTCTAGAGGTGTACACGATAAATATCGAGTTAAGGGCAGTCTGTTGAACAGGCGACTCCATCTTTCTGTGTGTGTTCTGTTTTTCTAACCAATAACCCATTTCTAGTCTCTGTTTGGTTTGCTCATTGTTACAGGAATTTTATCCAACATCATCTTCATACTTTTGTGAAATTCCTTCATTAAGAATCAATATTTTAATCAATATTTATTGTTGGTCATTTTAAAAAAATAATATATTATTGGTAATTATTTTATTAAAAGTATGTTTAAATCGATCTCTGGGATAAAAAAAAATTGCATGTATTTTTATTATACGGGAAATCCCAATATGTTCTCCAATTTGGACCATGGTGGATGGTTTTATTTTGGTCATGTGGATGATTTTCAGTCCATGTATATAAATTTTGAGTCAAGATGTTTGTATAGAGTTACATAATTGGTTTTGTTCCGCGGGAAAATTGATTAAATCAAACAAAACTTGGTATAAAAAATCAAGGTGAACAAACTTATCATGAATAAAACCCTTCCATATTATCTTTTATAAAAAAAACCATTTTCATTAAAAATGAGATAAAAACCCCATTTCACTTAATACTAATTAGATTTAGATTTTAATTATTTTCAATATACCCGAGATGCCCTTCTATATACAACCTAGGTATGTTAATTTTCTTCTTCTTCTTCTTCATCTCCCCACCACCATCACCAACAACAAAAATACTTCCTCCGCCTCCATCACCAGCAGCGACACCATCACCAGCAACGACAATACCTTCTCCGCCACAACAACACCTTCGTATCCTTCACCAACACCTCTCTTCTTCTTCTTCTCCTCTCCACCACCATCACCAGCAGCAACAATACTTCCTGCGCCACCATCACCAGTAGCGACAATACCTTCTACGCCACAACAACACCTTCGTATCCTTCACCAACAACACTTCCTCCTCCCCCATCGCTTCCTCGTCGTTATTGTTCCTCCTCCACCACTATATGTCCAAATCCATCACCAACAACACCTCTTCTTCCTCCTTTTATCCTCTACAAACATCACCAACACCTCCAGATCGTCATCGCCGAAAATCTTTAACAAAATATAATGATATATCATCATTGTCAAAATTTATGTTTTTTGTTGGTGAAATGTCAGGAAAACTATGAAACCTTTTTGGGTTTCATAGTTTTTTTTCATCGGTAATTTTATTTGAACCAAAAAAAAATGATGGAACCTATTTTTTAGTTGAAAATCAGTGAAACTTTTTTTTTACAGAAAAATGTAATTGATATGTATGAAACCTTATTCGGTTTCATTGATTTTTATATGCTGAGACATTTTTTTACAAAAAATATAATTTAAACAGGTGAAACCTTTTTTGGTTTCACTGTTTTTTTTCATCTGTAATTTTATTTGAACCAAAAAAATGATGGAACCTATTTTTTAGTTGAAAATCCGTGAAACCTATTTTTTTTTACAGAAAAATGTAAATGATGTGTATGAAACCTTATTCGGTTTCATTGTTTTTTTATATGACGAGACATTTTTTCTACAGAAAAATATATTTTAAACAGATGAAACCTTTTTTGGTTTCATTGTTTTTTTTCATCTGTAAATTTATTTGAACCAAAAAAAAATAATGGAACCTATTTTTAGTTGAAAATTCAGTGAAACCTATTTTTTTTACAGAAAAATGTAATTGATGTGTATGAAACATTATTCGGTTTCATTGTTTTTTTATATGATGAAACATTTTTTTTACAGAAAAATGTATTTTAAACAGATGAAACCTTATTCAGTTTCATTGTTTTTTTATATGCTGAGACATTTTTCTTCAGAAAAATGTAATTGAAATGGATGAAACCTTATTCGGTTTCATTGTTTTTTTATATGCTGAGACATTTTTTCTTCAGAAAAATGTAATTGAAATGGATGAAACCTTATTCGGTTTCATTGTTTTTTTATATGGTGAGACATTTTTTCTTCAGAAAAATGTAATTGAAATGGATGAAACCTTATTCGGTTTCATAGTGTTTTTTTCATCTGTTTTTTTTTATTTGAATGAAAAAAGAAAAATTATGAAACCTTTTTTGGTTTCATAGTGTTTTTTTCATCTGTTTTTTTTTATTTGAATGAAAAAAGAAAAACTATGAAATCCCAAAAGGTTTCATCGTTTTTTTTCATCTGAAATTTTATTGAACGAAAAAAAACGATGAAACCAAAACTGAACATAATTGAATCATAAATAAATAAGGGTGAAAACTAATGGAATTGAAACTTTCTATCTTTTAACCTAAGTATGAAAGATTGATTTCGAAACAGATGAAACCTAAACCTAACAGATGATGAAACTATTTTTGATTTTGATCTATGATTTTTTTTTTATTTTAGGTTGAAAATGTTACTGATGATAATGAACAACCGTTTCGTCAATATTTTTAAATTGGTTTGATTCTGATTCTAGTTGTAGATGATGCAGATGAGGATGATGAAGTTATTGACGATGAAGATGAAGACGAGGATGATGAAGCTATTATGATAGAGATGAAGACCAGGATGATGAAGCTACAGATGATGAAGATGAAGACGAGGATGATGAAGCTACTGATGATGAAGATGAAGACGAGGAAAAAATTTCGTAAGGTGAAGGGGAAAAAAATTCTGTAAGGTTAAGGTGAAATGGGCGTGATGGGCGTGAATAGTTTCTGAAGTTGGGCTGAATAATAAGTAAGGGTAATATGGACAGTTGGTTTATAATGGATTATTTTTGTTAAATTTGTTTTGTTGGGTTTTATGTAGTTGGATAGTGACACCTTTGGGCTTATAAGCCATGGCCTGTAAATCAAATGACAAAAAAATTAATTCCAGAAGTGATTCAATGTGAAAGCAGAAAAAACTAAAATTGTCGGAGCTTTCACTGGAGGAGAAAGAGAAGAAATCTAGATTTGATTTCTGTTTTCTACTTAAAAATATTTTATATACAAGATGGTGAAATTTTGGAATTAATTTTTCTATAATATTATTGATGACGTCATAAAAATTAAAAAAATTCAAAATTAAGCTCCAAAATTAAAATTTTGGGTCTAGGAATAACAAAAATTTACAATAATAAATTTTTATTAATGTTAGGTATACCTATTGATTTTATGGATGATTGAATATCAAACCGAATTTTCATCAACTTCACTTAATTTCACTTATTATCCGTCATCTTACCCGATATCGATATGCCTCATTTAATTTCTCCCGGATTCCATTGGTATTCTTTAGTTATCATTAATTTAATCGAATATCTATTGGCAGTCCATTGGCATTAATCAATTTCATCTGCTATCTATCTATCTTACCCGATATCGCTTGACTTCGCTTAATTTCTCCTGAATTCTATCGTCATAAAGAAATGAATAAGATGAATACATTTTGTAATCGACTTTATATAAAATCTCTAAGCATACATAGTTAGGTTCACTAAGGTGCATGACCTAATTGGGTATAACCAATCTCTAAAAATGTAACAATATCCAATCTTATCTCGCTATAAAACGTAAAGGTCGAATTTCGTCTGAAACCAAATTTGGTATAGGACCGTGTAATAACCCTCTTTTCAAAGCACATAGCTCTTTGAAACTGCGTAAACGAGTCAGCATACAAATTAGGTCAAGTTTGTTGAGAATTTTTCTTCCTCTTAAGTGTAGGCTCCAGTCTCATCTTGAGTTTAGGGTTGAGCTTTAGCTACGTTTAGCGTTAGCTTTGTCTTATGAGATTTGAAGGTTAAGTCGTATTCTCAAAACTTAAGTATGCCTTTACTTAGTTGAATATATTTGTTAATTAGATGAAATTATGCAGATAATCAGCCATACTGATTTTGATCTGATAAAATTAAGAACGAATTAGTTATTTTGATAGAGTAGAGTAAAACTGAGTTAAACTGGACTGAGTTCATGGACAATTAGTTAAGGTAAGCGTGATTTAGCAATTTTCATCGGTATCACTTAATTTTGCTTGTTATCCATAAATATTATCCAATATCGGTCGACCTCACTCAAAATCCCTCGGATTCCATCGGTTCTCCAGTTATCCATCATTTTAACCGATTGTTCATCGATCTGAGTCATTTTTACCCGTTATTTACCAATCTTATCTAATGTCGGTCGACCTCAATAGATTTCTCCTAGATTTCATGGGTTTATATGGACACCTATCAATTCAAACCGAATTTTCATCGGCTTCACTTAATTTCGCTTGTTATCCGTCAATCTTATCAGATATCGGTCGTCAATCTTATCACTTAATTTCTCTAGTTATCAATCATTTTAACTGAATATCCATCGTTTTTAGTCAATTTTACCCGTTATCTATCAATCTTATCCAATACCGCTCGACCTCACTTAATTTCTCATGGATTCCATAGGTTTATACGGTTATCTATCAATTCAAACCGAAATTTCATCAACTTCACGTAATTTCACTTGTTATTTGTCATCTTATCGGATATCGATCGGCCTCACTCAATTTCTCCCGGATTCCATCAGTTTCTCCAATTACCATCAATTTAACCGAACGTCTATTGGCATTAATCATTTTCATCTGTTATTTATCTATCTTACTCGATATCGCTTGACTTCGCTCAATTTCTCCTGAATTTGTCAAAGTGACTAACACTTGCATTGTGGCCCAAAATTCGTTGTTGAGTTCAAGTGACGCAATACTTCCAAAATGATGTTTTAATGAAATAAAATTAAAGGTAAAAAAGTTTATTAAATATTAATTACACATGATAACCAATGTCACATATGAATATTCATTTCAACCGAATGTCTATAGACCTTAGTAAACTTCACCAGTTATCTAACAATCTTATCCAATATCGCTTATCTTGCTCGATTCCTCTTGGATTTTGTGGGTTTATATAGTTACCTATTATTGTAAAACCGAATTTTCATCGACTTCACTTAATTTTGCTTGTTATCCATCAATCTTACCAAATATCGGTTGGCCTCATTTAATATTTATCGAACTCCATAGGTTTCTCTAGTTATCCATTATTTTAATCGAATATCCATCGACGTTAGTCAATTTCACAAGTTATTTATTGATATCCAGTATCGTTCGAACTTCGACAAGATAATATTCCAAAATTTGGATTTTGGATCATGGGATAGATTAACGGATATAAGATATGTTTTAAACCAATAATAATCTAAAAAAATCCAGACCGTTGGATCATCAAAAATTCCCCCACCTGATAACCATCATTTTGATGAACCGTATGATTTTTATTTGGCCAATAGAAAACCAAGGATATCTAATCCATGAATACATGCAAACACAAAATGAAATACGGATTGCCACCTTGTCTTCCTCCACGGGAAAATATCTGCTAGATTGATTAGCGGGAAAAAGCAAGTTTTGGCGCAAAGTTTCCCACCAAGAATTCCATCAAACTCTCTTTTCCCTCCACGTGAAACCCTAGCCGCGTCTTGGCATAGACTGGTTTCTCTACGCTCAAACCCTTATTCCGTCACTTACTCTCTATTCTCCCTTTCCAACTCTTTGAAACTTCACCCACATTTTATCTCCTCTCGGATCTATCTCAAAATATTAGGTATTATTTACTCAGATCATCGGCATAATATGAAATTAATAGTCTCAATTTTTTGTTCTATATCTCTAATATCAACAGTGATAAATGTTACGTCTTGAGTTGAAATATTAGAAGATATGATTTTGATTCTTTTTTTCCCCTCATTCTTTCACTATTTAATGAGAATTCACGAATAAAAGAAGGGTCTTAAGTTTTGATTTTTTAATATTTCAAATTAAAGTTAGGGCTTGTACAAATCTGTCAAAATTAGAGATTTTAGAGTTAGGGTTTTTACGAATCTCTGTGATCTTTTCCTCCCCTGTTTTATACATATCTTTGTGGGTTTGTCTAAATACATTATTGTTGATAGTATCGGCATCTCTCATTTCTGATTTTTCTTCATGTCCCCCCTCTATATCTCTTGCAAAAGCATTACCAACCAGTCAATAGAGGTGATATTTTTCACTCGATTTTGATTCAATAATGAAGATCCAAAAAAAGAGAAATTAGGGATTTTTAATTTCTCTCTTGCTTGTCAATAGTGGTGTAATATTTTTACTTTGAAGTGCTTTAATGTTTGGGTTATATGATTGTTTATGGTTGTATGGGCGTTGTTGTCAAAGTTTCAAATTTAGGAAATCTTGAGGTTTGATTCTCCTTGAATCATCTCTAAGGAAGTAAAAAATCCATCATCGTCACCAAAAGGCGTTCAAAATGAAATACATTAGCAGGTACTAAAATCCATGTTAACCTGTGGTACCAAATGAAATAGATTTCCTGTTTTCTTTTTCGTTTTTTACCTTCTCTAAAAGCAAAGTTCTAAACTTTCAAATTCATCTACTCATTTAATTTTTTCAGTAGCTAGTTGTTCATTTAATTTGGTAAGTAGCTAGTTGCTCATTTAATTTGTTCGATGAAATGTCATACAGTTTGGGTTCTTTTTCAAATCATGATTGTTTACACATTTAATTCAGTTGAACAAGCTAGTTATTCTAACAACAATATCTCTTGTGTGCCGCACATTCTTGTCAGTGTCATTGTTGTGATGGCATTGAAACTTTTTGGATAGTGGCAACAAGTGGATTTTGGCAATTCCTCTCTGCAATGCAGTTAGGCTACTGATTTTTCCGGGCATACTCATACATGAATGATTGTGTTATGAAGTTTCATTCAGCTATTCGAATTGTGACAATGAAGAGGTGATGATAAACACAAGTCGTACTGGGAATAAGAAACAAGGAGCAATATTCAAGTCTAATGGCAATACAAACATTACATCAAACCAAATGAGGTATAATAGTGAGCATTTAAGGTTGTTAGATTTTGGTTCTTTTTTTTGCTCTTTATGGTTTGAAATCCAGTGGATTACTTTGTTGAATGTGTTTAAACACTTTTTACTTGGTTTTGGCAGGAGTTCTGCTTGTTAAATGGTCAGAACTCTGGTTCAATTGATGCAAACTCTAGACTGTTTTCCGGAAGAGGTAAACGAATTCGTTAAGATCTTCATATGGAAGTTTTAATTCTTACGTGTTCGAGTAAGCTGCATCTCTATAATTTGATTTTATGTTGTGTTTCAGCATACAATTTTGATGGAGCTTCTTTATTATGAGGATGTCATTGTAAGTTTCTTTGGCCTTGTTTACATTTGCTATTGATTTTTTTTTGTTTTTCTTTTACCTGGTTTTGTCTACATATTAATTGCTTCTAGTACGTATTTGCACCATTGTAGAACCTATCACTGAGCAAGTAGCCCAGTTGTAGGTATAATTTTACAAGTGCTTTAATAATCAGAATAGCAAAGAAGTTAAAGTTTTGTTAATAGTATACGTTATTTTGAATCAAACAACATTGTTTAGTCACTTGTCCGAGTACTAATTGAAATCGCTTCCAGTTGGGTCGACTCCTCTTCTGGTGATGTGCTTGTCATCGCTGGAACGCTTGGTTATGCACTGAGTAATATTGGAGAGGTCAGAAATCATCTTGTGCTCATTTTCATTCATAGCTTGTCACTTGTGAGACTCCACTGGATCTGTCTAGTGTATATCATAGTTTTTTTTTAAGATCCATAGGATACAATAATGATAAGTCGATATCTATAATGATTTTCTTTACCGTCACAGTTTTTGGTGGTCATGATAAAGAACTTGTTGTTTTCATTTACTCGCATAACTTGTGTTTCCTCCTCGATATATGCAGGAATTTTGTGTTAAGAAAAAAGATCTTACTGAACTTCTTGCAATGCTCGATATTTTTGCAATGCTTGTGAGCATATGCCAGGTGTATCCTTTTTGATGTTGGTATAATTTATGTAAGTGGATATCAAACAAGTTCACAGCACAAACAGAGTTCTGTTCCTACTTGAATACCACTTCTTTAAGGAATCTTTAAGGTGTGATAGACTAAATCAGAATGTAACATCATGATTCAACATTTTTTTCAAGCGATGTTCGTTCTTTTCATGCAGTTGGGAGGATCTGTGTTATTCAACCTCTCAATTCTAACATCTGACGCTTAGGTACTCATCATTCGGGTCTTCATTTATCAGCAGAGTGTAACTATCCTCGAGCTCTACTTACTTTCCTTCTATTTTGCGTACTCAACAACGGTCATTGTTGTTGGATGATGCATAACCTGTAAATTATGACAGTCAGCGATCTATTTTGCGACAACCATATGTTCTACCACGTAATGACATTGAAAAGCACTGCAGTCAGAGGGTGTTTGTTTTTTTCACTATATAGTGATTTTCGCTTCAAATATCTTTAAAATGGTGGGACCCAAAAAAATGGGGTGTTTGTTTTTTGACCATATAGTGATTATCACTTCAAGTGGTTGTGATTTGAAGTGCAAAATATAAAGTAGCAAAAAGCTACTTCAATTTTACCACTTCAAATATTTATCACTTATTACCCTTTTTACCCTTTAGCAACTATTACTATTCCAAACTCTATCCCCAATCTCTCACAAACCTAAAAATAACTCTCACTATTCTCACGTCTAAACTCTCACCAATATCAAGAGGAGAAAAATGTTGTTTCTTTAAGGAACCAAATGTTCCAGCAGAGATGAAAAGCGAGCCAAGCTCTCACTGCCATAGCCGTCTGTTGCTATTCCAAGATCTGATAGATGCTTCCCAGACCTCCATCTATCGCCGGCAAGCCTAGGTTCAAGTTAGCTGTGATTAGAAACAACAAGCAAATATGGGTTTTATACCAAGATACTGCAGGAAGAAGAGCAGAGGGAATAAAGTTATGATTTGAATAGAAGAAACATGGATGAATCTGAGATGGGTTTCTATCGAGTTTGTTAGAGATAAAAGAAAAGGGAACTTGCCAGCGTGAATGAAGACAAGAGATGGTGGTTGTGGTCTGCGAGCTCGAGAAAATAAGAAGAAAGTTGGGTTTAATGTCTTCTCCGTTAAACAAGGGAACTCGATTTGGCTGTTAGCAGAGATAATTAATGGAAGAAAGAAAGATGGGTTTATGATGATGTTATAGAATTGTGAAATCAATGTGTTGAATGAATTTGAATCCTTGCAGGGAAGGAGAGAATCAGTGATTGAAATCACTAATTTCATATGCTTCTATCACCAACAAATATGCACATGACGTGCTCGACTGATTGTCTGAACCACCATATTAGTTCACCAAGTCTGATATGGTCAATGGTTGTATAAGAGGATTGTCTGGTCGTCAAATCCTAGATAACATCATCATTGCAAAAGAGTTGTTACATTCTATGAACAATTCCAGAGCAACAAATGATCACTTTGCTCTAAAGGTGGACATGGCAAAGGCATATGATCATGACTTGGAATTTTTGGGAGACATGTTGGGTCTAATGGGAGTAACAAGCTTTCCGAATTTGGCTTAGATGGAGAAAAAAATAGTTGCAGCAGCTTTGGTCTTGAGATTTTCATGTGCAAAGAACCTGGAGTGGTGTATTTATTACCGTAGTTGGTTTAATTCAATTTTGCAATGTGCAGAACATATTAGAAGTGTCCGTAGCTAACACACTGCGAAATTAATTCCACGTCAGTCTTTAATCAGTTGTTATCCTTCAATTTAAAATCATTTGCAACAGCTTTGAGTTTGCTATTGCTCATAATTTTGTATGACTATTTCATGAGATCAGTTTGTTGTTCCAGTGAGTTTGCAATGTTAATGTATTCTGGAAAGGAATTAGTCAATGGTTTTTCTTAATCAGAATCTTAAAAACAGCATTTGGAACTGGCCTTGATGACTTCCAAACTTTATCTGATTACCTCCTCCAGCTCCTGGTTGAATTGCCATCATCAGATACTGCATTATCATTAACTGGAACCAGTTAGGTAGTTTTGGATTTGTTGACATTATTATGTTTTTATCATGAGGAATGATGATGAATTTTATCATTAAAATGGAAAAAACATATCTAAGGGTAAAATAGACGGTTGTAACATAGAAATCACTTTAAAGTGAAAAAACAAACACATAACACTTCAAAATAGTATTTTAAAGTGCCTAGAAAACAAACTCACAACACTTCAAAATAGCATTTGAACGTGCAAGTACTTTAAAGTGTTTTTCACTTTAAAGTGCTAATCACTGTATAATGAAAAAAAACAAACACCACCTCAATGTTCTGCTTCTAGACAGTTACCTTTTCCACTGCGTGATGAAGTTAAAAATTGCAGCGAGCAACATTCTACTTCAGCTTCTTGTCGGACATTTGTGCAGCACAGCAGTCCACCGACCGCATACTCATTCGGCTCAGAATAAACGTGAATCACCCTTCGTTTAAACCGGTAGTTATTTTCTTTTTGGGAATTTGTTATCTTGGTAAAAATGTATGTTGGTAACAAAATGTATTTTGGGTGGGATTACTCAGCTTGTCACGTGTAAATATTTTTGTAACAACTAACAAGTTAATGTTTTCTTGGTGGGATCTACTTGAACGTGTAATGAATCAATTAATTAAAATACATGGTGCTCTGTTAATCTTAATCTCAATCAGAAGCAGATAATTATGATTGTAGACTCTTATAAGTTGCAGATATTTATAATTAAAGCTATACCGATTAAAACTGTCCAATCACTAAAAAAATTTAACCATACCGTCAGATTAAAATTTAAAATATGACACTCTCTTCTGAATGGGAGGTTGCTAAAACTTTAGTCGCTGAGACAGGTTTTACCAACCGGATACACTTTCAATCGCTAGTCCATCCTAGCTCGAAGTAGATAGCTACTTACTTACTACTGCAGTCGGTATACAGTTACTTGAAAAAGTTTTTAACCAGCAAACAACTCTCTTTAGTCGCTTAGTGTTAGTGGATATATGTTAATACTGATCAAATAGTATGGCAGTCGCAAGTTTAGTTGCTTTGACTATTAAAGCGACCACAATAATCGGCAGCCGGAAAATTTTAAGTTGCTTAAACTAGATTTTCTTGTAGTGGTTGATCTAGAATCAGGCTTGAATATATCAAATGAAGCAACGCGCGGGGCTGTGGTTTTACTGCTTTGTAGACCTTCTATTTCCACGGCCCTGTATTTATGAGGCCATTTTGAGGGGTTATCCAATAAACTACCAATCCATGAACTTTATGGAATATATGTCAAGTAACTAAGCTCAGGGTAAGCAAATCATAAACATTTTGAATTTCTTAACCTGCACATATTCGCAGTTTTGAAGTGACATCAAGTTTTTCTCTTCGATTACCAGCTTCAGCAGTTTTGATTTCAGTTAAGGAAGGAATCAAGGATATGAATCTTTCTGATGCGCTGTGTAAGCTTATAACCTAGCAACAGAAAAGTTATATGTTTGATGGCATCAGTTAACAACAACAGAAAATATATAAAGAACAGCAGCGAGGAAAAACTATAAAATGCTGAGACACAGGCATATTCAAACCACGATAAGTATAAGATAAACAAACTACCATCCAAAAGAAAAACAAGAGAAAAACTGCTCTGACCATTTTCGAGTCACTAACTTTCAACTTCAGAGAATTCAGAAAGATGTAATTCGCAACAGGAATCTGAGGAGAACAGAAAATTATGCTCATTAAAATGAAGATTGCAAGAGAAACCCTAGAAAACAATACAATGACTCTTGGATGATCATCAAAATGGGAAATAACCTAATTATAAGTCAAATAGTAGATAGTACTGATCTTGTTACTGAACCTAATCTTTCATGATAATGAATCAAAATCTTACGATACATTCATGGTTCCAACAATTAGGCTAACTCTTATGGTCCTTCAAATTCAAGATTCAACTTGAAGAACCGTGGCCAATGTGTTGATTCAAGATGTCAGTCAAGTAAATGCTTGAAGCAAATCTTGAATCAATTTCTGTGCGCTAATGGTTTGGCGCACTGAAAAATCACTTTTACGCCCAATGATTTGGCGCACAGAAATCTAAACCATTAGATTAAATATCCATTGGTGATCCAACGGCTCCACTCTTTACGCCAAATTATTGAATGCATCTGTGCCATACCATTGGGAGCATATGCTTCATTCAAGCAAAACCATAAGGATTCGCCTTCAATTCAAGCTGATATGGCTTCAAGTTTTTACTTGAAGGACCATAAGGGTTAGTCTTAGCAATGACAGTTACATGGTGTAAGAGTTTAATCTTTTATTTTATTTTTTTAAAAATAGGACTCATACATTTCATGCTGGCCTCTGCTTACTGAGAATTCTCCAACAGGACTTGCTCTTCCTATAAAACAGAAAGGCTTAGGGTCCACTGATGGATTAAGACAGTTACCACCAAATACTCTATATGGACTTATCCCACTTATGTTCTCTAGAATTACATGGCAAGAGAACTGAGCGAAGTAAATGTAGCGATTCAATATGGTTAAACCAGCAGTGAGAATAAATTATACGTAAAAGCACGCTTACCTTTTTGCCTTTGTTGTCTCTGTACACAACTTCTCTGAGAGGATGAAAAAGTGTTGAATACAAATACAGCCTTCTTTGCTCATCCTATAATAAAATGAAAAACAAAGATTTACACCCAGGTAACTATTCCATAGACGTTAAATAACTTAAAGATAACAAAAGCGACCATGCAAAATTTAACACATGCTAATACCGGGATAGGAACATGATAAAATACAGAAACTAGAATGCGTTTACCGATGACCACAACATGCGTCTGTATAAGAAACTCATCTGCCTTACAAACTATATTACCAACCGACACAGTTAAGACGCCAGGATGTGTGATACAACATTAGCGATTTTAATATAAAACCACATGGAACACTCAACCAAACATAAGAATTTAAAGAAGTTCCAGGGTTGTATGAAATATTTCTTGTTACAGGTTGTTATATGTATTGATGAGTAAATCATCACTTAATTATACTAGAACAAGTAGTCGATGTGCATCCATATTTGAACTCTTTGTGGTTGTCATTGAATCTCAGTATTCTGGATTTGTTCAATATTCATACCAAGATGAGATAAATACCACAAAAACAGGGAAAGATTTATTCTGCAGAACTCACAGTAAAACCCGTGCATCCAATAAAATCTAAGAGATTCCACGCAGCATCCATAGAAGAGATGCAGAGCCTGTGAAATGGGTGGCAAAGGTAAGTGAATGCACAATATCCACAAAACGGCTTGTTATCAATATGCCAAACGACATAAATTCATCACAAAGGCTCTTAACAACTATGGTGCACTTGGCTGCACCCATGAACCAGAACAGAGTGAATACTTAAACTCTTTTAACAATAGTAAGCTATCTGGTTTCTTTTAATAAATATAGTGCACCTGTCATATGGTCGGTTGTCAGCCAAAAAAAATTATTGTAAGTTCTTTTCACTCACAATTATAAATAAGAGTATAGTTGTAAGAACAAATTCGATCCACATGGAGTTATGGGTTGTTAATTGTATTTGAAAACTATTGTAAACATGGGGGATTTTGTTGTTCAAAGTAATTTAAACTAAAAATTAAGTTGAAAGTGTTTAAGATGATATCATAAGAGAAAACTGGTTAAGGAATTCGCCGTCCATCATTACACATGCTATGCAATCAAACATTAATATCGTCATTCACTCTCTCATGTTACCAATAACCCTAAAGTGTCCCCAATCGGTGTTAACACTTCGTTATCCCCTAAAGTATCCCTAATGCTATGATAGCACACACTCTAAAGCATAATTTTTAGACACCTACAAAGAATTGAAGGTCTGGTGCCTCGCTTGATGTAATAGGTAGTCTCCACTAATGATTGATTAGCTTCTCTAATACTGTATTCTCTCTGCACTTAATTTGCCGCCGGCGGTTTAGGTCCCTTTTTGTCATCTCTAGCCTCTCAACAACTAAGCAACCCGAATATAGTTCTCTAATACCTCTAATTGGCTCTAAATATCTAAAAGTTGGAGGTTTTCATTTACTCTGTACAAAAAGTTTAAAAAAATTCTACCTACAAAAGCGAATACTAAAAATCTATATGCTTAAAACTCCCCCACACTTAAACTTTACATTGTCCTCAATGTAAATTGACTCGTCCAATGTAAAAGTCAAGGTGTGAAATCCTGCAATATGATATGAAAAGATAAGAAAAATAAAAACTGAAAAGGTAAAGATAGAAATATAAAACCAATGGGTAGCCTCCCTTTCAGCGCTTGATTTAACGTCGTAATTCCGACTGTAGACTTCTTGCTACTCATTAGCCTGCGTCTAATACTTTAGCATGAATATCTGAATTAACATTACTGGAGTACCGAATTGTTTAAAAAATATTGAAGCGAGTATTTTCGTTGTCAAACTCCATTGTGTGTGTTCCTTTATCAACATTAATCACGGTTTTCGCTGTTTTTATGAATGTATCCCAAGTAACAACGGAATAGACGCGTCAGACCCACTATCCATCTCCAATACGCATAAATCGATTGGAAATACTAGTTGATTCACCTGCACAAGAACATCTTCAATAATACCCCTAGGGTATACATTAGTACGATTAGCTAATTGTAAAACAACTCCAGTTTCTTTCAACGGACCCAAATTCAATGACTCATAAATAGATGCAGGCATAACATTCACTGATGCTCCAAAATCAAGCATAGCTTTTCCAAACCTTTTATTACCAATCACAATAGGTATATGAAAACTACCGGGATTCTTACATTTAGGTGAGAGTTTCTTTTGGAGGATAGCCGAAACATTTCCCCTTACACTCATTATCTCGTTACCGGTTAACCGTTGTTTCTTGGTGCACAATTCCTTCAGAATTCTCGCATATTTGGGGACTTGTTTTATCGCATATATCAGTGGAATATTTACATGAATCTTCTTGAAAATCTCTAAGATCTCCTTATCTTCTTCCGCCATTTTAGAGTTAGAAAACCTGCGAGGAAAAGGCAAATGAGGAACATAAGTAGAAACAGGAGGTTTAAAGTTTTTATTAGGTACCTCATCGGTTTGAGAAGAGTCAGTAATCTATTTTTCCAAAACTGTCCCCTTAGGGTATTTGTCGTTCTCAGCATCTTCTGGTTGCACAGTTCGTGTACTACTTCTCAAGGTCACAGCATTAACAGTTTCTCTCGGGTTGATAGGTTGAGAAGGGAATTTCCCACTATTCTATATTTCCAGATGATTCAGTCTACCAGCCATAACGCTCATTTGTGTCTACAGTTCTCTAATTGCACTATCAGTTTTTTGTTGATTGGCATCTTGTTTTTGCTGATTTTGTTGCATTATTGTGGTTAGATTCTTCATCATAGCAAGCATTTATGACAATTCTGAGTTCTGAACTGGTTGTGCTTACTGTTGGAAACCACTAGGACGATAGAAAACCGTCCCTGGAGCTGCTACTTGCTTGTTCGCATAGCTGAAGTTGGGATGATCTCTCCAACCTGGATTGTAAGTGTTAGAATAAGGATCATATCGTTGTCCCTGCTGATTTGGAAAGTAGCATTGACCTGATCATTGCCTTCTTCGTAACCTCGGGTAGATGCTGGTACCACCACGGCTATAATTTGTTGCATCATTGCTTCCAAGTTGCCCATTTGCTGACGAAGTTCAGAAACTTCGCTTACTTCATTAACTCTTCTGACGAGTGATTCTGACGCACTACTTGAGAATTGTTGAGAATTTGATGCCATGTTCTCAATTAACTCTCTAGATTGAGCTACTGTTTTGTTCACCAATGCACCACCACCTGCAGGGCCGAGAAGATTTTTGTCACTTGCTTGTAACTCCTCGTAGAAGTATTGGATGATCAATAAATCACTGAATTGATGATACGGACAGCTAGACGCAAATCTCCTGTAATGTTCCAAGAACTCATACAATGATTCTTCTGCCATCTGCTTAATGCCGCAAATCTCTTTGCAAATATGAGTTTCCTTCGATGCAGAAAAGTATCTCTCCAAGAAAAGTTTCTTTAAACCATTCCAAGTTGTGACACTGCCAGAAGATAAATAGTACAACCATTCCTTAGCAGTTTCCATCAAAGAGAATGGAAAAGCTCGTAACATAACCCCATCTGCATCTGTGTCCTTTGGAAGCATGGCAATGACTATGTTGTGAAAATCCATCAAATGTT
The DNA here is from genome assembly GCA_023531435.1 of Papaver californicum. Classification (NCBI taxonomy): domain Eukaryota; kingdom Viridiplantae; phylum Streptophyta; class Magnoliopsida; order Ranunculales; family Papaveraceae; genus Papaver; species Papaver californicum. Next base: position 11,819,152 of record JAJJMC010014301.1, on the reverse strand, counting down.
TGTTTGGATCTTCGTTAGTCGTTCCATGAAACTTTGGTAGCTCACGAATCAACTCTGGCTTGATCTCAAATGTAGATGTTGTTTGAATACACCATTGTTGTATATCCATCTTATGAGAAGCTAAGTCCTTGAGTGTACGGTTTGCGTCACCCATTGCTTTCTCTTGTTTGTCTTCCGATTTATCTTTCAGTACAATCCCTCTCCGAGTCTCGATTCCAATCTGTCGAAACCCGACAGACTTCGGTTTCGGTCTCCGCTTAGGAGCCAGAAGATAAGTCCCTGAAAAATAATTCTCAAAAACAACGTTAAAAACCAAAAACAAGAAATCAAAAACAAAATAACAATCCGCCATGCCTCTCCGGCAGCGGCGCAAAAATTTAGTCGGTTGTCATCCAAGCAAAATTATTTTAAGTTATTTTCACTCACAATTATAAATAAGAGTATAGTTGTAAGAACAAATTCGACCCACAAGGAGATATGGGTTGTTATTGTATTTGAAAACTACTGTAAATAAGAGGGATTTTGTTGTTCAAAATAATTTAAACTAAAAATTAAGCTGAAAGTATTTAAGATAATATTATAAGAGAAAAGTGGTTAAGGAATTCGCCGTCCATCATTACACATGCTATGCAATCAAACATCAACATCGTCCTTCACTCTCTCATGTTACCAATAACCCTAAAGTATCCCCAATCAGTGTCAACACTTCGTTACGCCTCCACAAATCAACAAATATTGCAATTGCTAATATATGATTTTTTTTTCTAACAAATAACCTAATGCTTTATCGCTAAGAGATTCAACTTGAAGAAAACTTTAAATTCTGTGAAACGGGTTACTCTTAGGCAATACAACACAATCGTGGTATATTCAACCTAAGCCAAGTTTTACCTGTGACTTCCTTCACAATTCGCACCGCTGGTGATCACAAATTACTACTAATTATTAGGGTTCTTGATAGAATTACCTAAGACTCCTAATTAGCAATAAAAGAGTTATTAAGATATTTAATTTGCAACTTAAACATGCGAAATAACTAATCAGTGTCAACACTTCGTTACGCTTCCACAAATCAACAAACATTGCAATCGCTAATATATGATTTTTTTTCTAATAAATAACCTAATGTTTTATCACTAAGAGATTCAACTTGAAGAAAACTTTAAATTCTGTGAAACGGGTTACTCTTAGGCAATACAACACAATCGTGGTATATTCAACCTAAGCCAAGTTTTACCTGTGACTTCCTTCATATTTCGCACCGCGGGTGATCACAAATTACTACTAATTATTAGGATTCTTGATAGAATTACCTAAGACTCCTAATTAGCTATAAAAGAGTTATTAAGATATTTAATTTGCAACTTAAACATGCGAAATAACTAATCATATTATTTGAACACAATCAAATAATTATTATGTGTAGTAAAACTTGAACGATATGCAAAAGAGTGAATAATAAAATTAATTCATCAATTGAATAACATGTTCATAACTAAGGTTACATCCTTAACCAATATAAAAAAATTAGTTCATAATGGATTTCTTAAAACCCATAAAAAATAATAAGATAGAAAATAAAGCAAAAAAAAAATAGTTCATAATGGATTTCTTAAAACCCATAAAAAATAATAAGATAGAAAATAAAGCAAACCCTAGGTCGTAGAAAATCTCCAACTCCAAAAACCCCTTGTCCTTCTCTTCTTAGGTTATGATAAAAAGATAATAGATAAAAGATATCTCCAAAAGATATGAATTGTCCCTTAAATAGGTGTCCCAATAATAAAGATGCCCGTGCCTAAATCCCGGTCAAAATAGATCGTCAAACCCGCTCCAAATTGGCAAAACGTGAATAAAGTTCTAAAATAAACCTTACTCAGCCAATGGGCCACGCCATCCTAACTGAAGCCCAGCCCAATTCGAACTAAAATGCAAAGACTTATTGTTTCCTCAGTGATTTTAGTGGCTCAGTTTCTCAATGGCTAGGCAAACTTTTTTCTACGGACTTTTTATATTTGCTCCCAGGTCGAGAAAATCTTTTTCTGAGTTTTCTTAACTCAGCTCCTATCTTCTCGCCACTAAACACCAATCCTTCCCAAACTCTAAGCAACACCAACTGCCACGGTATCACCATAGCCATCTTTCACTCAAAACTTGGGCTTTATTTCTTCACAACCTTGAACCAAAGTAGGAAACCACTTCCCTGTCTCTCTCAAACTCTCAACTGTCGAAATCGATCTCCAACTAATCTTCATCTCTGCCAATCGCCGGCTGATCCCCATTGAGTACATGTAGTGCATCACTGCCATCATCATTATCACAGACAAACTCAAGCTCTACAATTATCAATTTCAGCCACCACTCACAGCGAGCAACATGAATTCAATACCAACTACACAACTCCACCATCAACCATCAGCTCTGTTCCTTCTTCATCTCAGACCCTTCAATGGCAGTGATAAAACTCGAGCTTTCACTGACTATTCGAAATTCAAAAGCCAACACAGACTTGCATCTCATTCGTTAGCTCGGCAATAGATCACCACAGGTTCAAACCCAGTATTCATCTCTCTTTCGAACTCACAGACCACCACTGCCATTAAGCTCAACCAATCAACAGCGCCATCAACTCTCGAGTAACAGCATCACAACTTCAAGCTCACTGCCGCAAACACCATTATCAACATCCTCTTCGTCTCTGTTCATCACCCTGACACAACGATTAACAGTAACAAACCCAACTCCACAGTGCTCACCAGATCCTCGTTTCATCTCAGGTTCTATTCTAAACTGCCATCGAGCTCAATCGGCCATTATGGCAGTTGAGACTCCTTCACAGACTCTAGCAGCTTTCTTGCCTAAGCAACCTCAATTAATCTCCAGAAACTAGGCTACAGCTCTACCATCACTGATCACACCTAAAGTTCCTATCGAGCTCCACCTCTATTAATGGCAGCAAACTCTTCTCTCCCTCTCAACTCGTCATAGCCAGCCGAGAATGCCATCACCACCACTCAAGTATTTTCAACCATCACAGGCTCACACTCATGTAGTATATTAGTTCTGTTAACTCTATTTGAATCCCTAAAATCATAGCCAATAATTGCCACGAATACTTTCTGGAAATTGGCTGGATCTCGACCTAGATTCTGGTCACAATAATGAAGATGAAGAAAGGTAGCCCTTAGCAGTTCCGCGAGTGCCTTTAGCATTATTTGAATCTGGGCATCCCCTTAGCAGAAACGAGGGCGCCTTTAGTAATTCTGTGCGTTCAGAATTTCACACTTTGATGCGCTTCAAATGCTCATAACTTTCTCATACGAAGTCGGAATGACTTCATTCTTTCGCCGTTGGCTTCGTTTCGTCGTTCTCTTCACAATGGTGAGTAGAAATCCTGGATATGACAGAGCTCCACTGGGTCTTTGGTAAATCTTCCCTTGAAACACTTCATTTCCACTTCTTTTAGAAATGTAACCTTGCAAAAGACATAAAATACAAAAGTAATACTAATACAAGGTAATTCACATGAAATCTAGCAAATAAATGTAAGAAAATGATATTCAAAACATGTAAATTATGCACTTATCATCACACCCTTCCAATACAGCAGGCTCAAATTTAGAGGGAAGAGGGAAAACAACCCAAAATAGCTGCAAACTACATATGTAGGTCATTGCTTGAACTGGGTGTTTGCCAGAAATCATGAGGTCGATCTGCACAAAAGTTGGGAAGGAAACAATTGATACATGGAAAGCATACATATTTGTATGAAGAAAAGGCATATCGTATCAGACATAAGCCAAAAGATGAGCATACTTCATGCCCAGTATGCTCCCTGCTGATTTTATCCGCAAGAGCAGCTCTAACCTCATCACTACCTGCAGCTTCCTTTAACTCTTCATCCAGTTCAAAACAGAACCTTGCACCTTGAATGCTTAAGATTATCAAATACCAATAGAAACAGAAGTGCATATGTAGACAATTTGAACGAGGTACCAACTAACAAAAATGATTCTCTATTCTGAAATTTTCAAACTATTTTATGTAAACACAATAGACACTAATGGCAGATTTCTTTTATACTTCTTTTGACATGTATCACTAACACACCTGTAACCTGTTAACGCATTATGATTTATGAAATATCTAATATTCAGAATTTTAGCTAAGGTGGTCTTACTGAAAATCAGGATTGCATATAATCTGCACTCTAGGCTGAAACAGATCAAATGATCCACATCATAGAACAAACAGCTAAACGTAACAGAATCAACAATAAAGAAGATTGAAAACTACTGCGAGTTCTGCCATTATCCTTGTTGAATGATCAGATATTTAGACATTCAGACATCTAAGAGTTCTATTACGCTCCTATTTGGTATAATAAACTAGGAGTCAGACATTCAGTTATACAAACATCGATCAACACAAATAGTGAAGATACAATATAAAGAGGAGTAGAGCTGGTACCAAATCGAATAGCACGAAGTACACATAGAGGATCGTCAAAGAATGTCTCCTTTGGAGGTAACGGAGTCACGATTTTTCCTGATCTTAAATCTGATAGACCTGAATAAAGAACAATATTCCACGATGCAGGTAGTTTTAACAAGGAATAATACACGAGCCAATGTAGTGCAAGTTGATCAACTCTAACCTCGTCCAGTTAAATCTTCAACTGACTTCTTGTTAATATTGTAAAACAGACTGCCAAAGAATAAAAATAGAAGTCCATTTTGATAATGAATTAGTCCGGAGTGAGCATGAAGATAAGTCATACTTTTAAAGTAAGAAACTACAATAAATAAATCACACGATGTTAGAGTGAGCATTCATGTGAGGCTCATCAGTCCATAGACATAATTGGCACATTCCAAGGAAAGAAGCAATATAGCTATTTAGAGCAACTACCTGTTGAAAGTCAAATCTCTTCGATATGCATCCTTTTCAGTAGAACCAAATTCCTATCAAACATTGCATACACTTGCGCGTTATAACTCAGCTATACAACATTGTCAATATAAATCATGCATTTCAAGAATATCCGAGACTCGGAAAAGGTTAGCACTAACAATGAGTATTACAGACAACTCTAGAAGCTCTTGAAAACATTCAAACTAGGTAGCAAATTAAACATCTACTGGAAGAAAACACACTACATAGTATTGGGCAATACATATACAGTATTATATATCAAAAACATCTAATCATAAATTAATCAAGATAAATAGTAAACTACAATTGATAAAACCAATTTATACCATAGTAGGAATGCGGCTGTTTTTATTATAAGTTTCTGATCACAACTTTACAAAATCAATCCATTCCCCAAACAATTTCATCCTTGCTGTTTCCAAGTGTTTTGACTGATCAGGATTGCTGCAATGTAGACATTCAAACAGCAAACAGTACCAAAAAAAAAAAAAACTAATTAGGCAAGCAATTGAAAGTTACAACAAACAAAATTAAGTTCTCATTAAAGAGTTTGACGAGTAACAACCATTGAATAACAGCAATCCCTTGAATCTCTTCCCCAGCAAACGATAAATATTCATTAACCTTTTCACAAAACTCTTTTCCCATCATATTATCCAATGCAATATCAATATTAGAACAATCTTTCCGTAAAAGCTGTAAATATTCAAATCATTCACAAACATAACAACTGTAAAACCCTTATCCAAATGTTCACAGAATATGAAAAAATAAATTTGACATCTAACCTTATCACGAACCCAACCGCCAGCAACGCGAAGTTGTGTTTGGAGATTAAAGTGATGAAGAACTTGTAATAATCTTTCAAATATTTGATTCTCTTTATCTGTGAGACTGATTTCATCTTTTGCTTGACCAGATAATGAAGAAGAAGAAGAAAAACCGGCCATTGTTGCTCTGCAACAAAAACCTTTGTGGAACCCTAATATATTTGGTTTGAAGCTAGAGTGTCCAGATTGTGTAGCGGGAAAAGAGTCAAGTCTGAAAATCGGCGATAGACTTGTTCTAGCAAAGAACTGAAGTTTTGTAGTACCGTCTAGTATAACTTTCAGGTCTAAAGAATACGGAAATAAAGCCATATTTGGTGTACTTTTGTATACAATTTGTCCCTCGCAAGGGCAACTCTTATAGGAAACCATTTTTATACGAGTAAATTCGTTAAGAACTTATTTGAGTCCGATTTGGTGCATATTCTTTTAACGAGTGTGCACATAATATTTTAATCTCCACAATTGATTTAATTTAAGGTGTTATATAATAAGGATCGAGATTTTAAATATAGAGGATAATGGACTTATCAGTTAACTAATCAACCAATCAAATGAACAAGTTAAATATACATTCTTTAGAGAAGTGTGTAAATAATCAAAGTTAATATATCTTATAAAAAAAATATGTTGATCCAATCCGACGATTTTGATTGGGCATTTTAAGGCGATCGCCGATTATTATTGTTTTTAAAGTGAAAAAGGTAAAAGGCTGAAAATGCACCCCCACTGATATATCCTGATCCAACGACTTGGAGTGGTTGCATGTGGTTTTTTTTCCTATATTCAATGTATCTGGATGGTTTTCTTCCTCTTACTTATGTAACGCTAATGCTTGTGCGGGATTAAGGAATTTGTGAAAAAGACTTAGAACTTCTGGGGTTTTTTTAACGTTAAATTTATTTCCCTCACAAATACATTTTATTGATATTCTTAATATATTTTCTCTATCGATTAGGCACCCATATCATCATTCGACTTCGTACAACAAGTATGTCTTCTACTCTCGTTGATATCCTTCTTTCTTTTTCCAATGATCATGAGAGACCTATCTAAAAAAGACAGGGAAAGAAAACCCTAAACATCATATCTCTCTCAACCATGGGAAATATCATTGTAATGCTTGTATCAATAAACACCTCTCCCCATTCATCCGTGGATGTAGGCATAACTCGTCGAACCACGTTAAACTCTAATCTTCTCTATTTATCTTTAATTCTTGTTTTAACCATATTTCACATCATCATTATCAAATCAATTGTGTTCTGTGCCAAAAGTAATTTTCGGTACAAACATATGGTTAGAAAGGCTTCCTTAGTCATTTTTCTTCTAATTGTTTGAAATAAATAAATTCTTATTATTTTTTTATTTTATTTACTTCGTTCAAAATTTAAAACCCCTATTTTTGGTTAATTTTGACAACTAAAAACTCACTGCTCTTCGTGGGAATGAACTCCTTGCCATTATATTACTAGTTAATTTTATGGAAAGAAGTAAATTAATTTATTGTATAAACGACGCGTATCAAGCACGTGAGCACCTAAGTTTTACCACAAAGCAAGCACAAAGTCTAGTCTTAATCGCGAGCCCAACAACAATTGTTGGTTTAAAGTCTCATATTCAATAGAAACAACATGCCAATCCTAGCAGCAATCGCTACAGCTTTGTTACGATGCAAGCAAAAATCCTTGCCACAACCGCAAACACATTAGTTCCACCGAAGCCCAATACTTAGCGCAAAGTCTCGCTTAGCATGCAAGAAAAATTTAACATGTTACTACAGTTAGGGACGTCTTTGTTAATATCTCTACAAACAATAGTGACAAGCCACGATCTTCCTCAACAAACGACAATTCACAGTTGGGGACGAATACTGTCATTGACCGTCAAACAAAAAGAGGATATGAACTTCTTAACCTACAACAAGTTGGAGGTCAGGAGGGAGCGATGTTTGTACCATGTGTAAAATAGCCACATGTCGGGCTAGAAGGATGTCTGGACCGCCATGTTGCTGCCATCCAAGTATGTCGGCTAATTCTTCCAGGCCCAGTTCATCGTCCCATACTGCCAAGGCCAGTTTGCCGGCTAATTCATTCAGGCCCGGTTTGTCGGCTCGATATACGGACCCGCTTCATCCGGCCCGGTCCATAGACTACCATCCAGATTGACCGGCGGCTACCACCGACAGATGACAGACATCCATATTTACCGACGGCCACAACAGCGGCCAAGATCGGCGGCCAGACATCCGGCCACTGCCAACCATGCGTCCAACCATCCAGTGTACCGATCATGCTACCAATGTTCCAGCCATGTAGCCAGCCATACGTCAGTCAGCTAGTCTACCATCCATCCAGCCGTCTATCCAAACTGCCATCCCAGTCTGCCAGTCCGTTTATAAGAAGGTTCTGGAAAGTTTTAGATTGCTTGCTGACCAAGTCACTACGGGAAAGTTCTGGAACATTGCAGACATCTTGCTGGCCAAGTTACCACCAATGGAGTTTATCTCGAAACTAAGTTTATCATAGAAACTCAACTGTATAAATACAAGGGACTTAAACCTTAAAAAAGACAGAAAGAAAGGGGAAAGAAAACCCCAAACATCATATCTCTCTAAACCATGAGAAACACCATTATAATGCTTATATCAATAATATCTCTTCCCAACGGGATTCATTCGTGGATGTAGGCATAACTCGTCGAACCACGTTAAACTCTTGTCTTTTCTATTTATATTTAATTCTTGTTCTAACCATATTTCACATCATCATCATCAAATCAATCATGTTCTGTGTCGAAAGTAATTTTCGGTACAAACATATGGTTAGAAGATTGCTGGACAAGCATGTTGGAGCCATGAAAGACATACTTTGGTTGGGCAGCAGGACGGACAAGCTAGGGCGGACAAGTTTTTTTTTCTTTGATGGACAAGCTGTGCTTGGATGGCCCAACGGACAAGCCCTAGTTTGGACAAACAAGTACTTACTAGGAGATGGACGAACAAGCCTTGGTTGGACGGACAAGTACTTGTTGAAGGATGGACGGACAAGCCTTGGTATGGATCTAGGGAGGACAAGTAAGGTTTGTGGCAGGAAGGACAAGCTAGAGCTTGGACGAAAAAACAATGTCTTGGACGGACATGCAATGACTTGGACGGACAACCATTGGCTTGTCTTGTGTACGAAGGAGTAATCCTTCTTCTGCTTGGATTCAACTTTGTTTGCCGTAAAAGAAAACCTTACTCCCACTTTTAGACCATCTGGGAAAGCTCCTCCTCTTCTTTAAACCCTATTTTTTATTTTGTAAGCCTTGTTAATTCTCTTTGTTTGCATGAGAACATCAACTCCAGCATCAACCATTACAATCAGGTAAGCTAGAGTTTTTGACTGAGTTTTGATTTTTACGCGAGTAAAAGTTCACGCAAATAATTATTTTTTTTACGTGAGCAGCAGTTTATGTGAAAAGGGGTGGAAACTGCATCTCATGTTCTCTCCTTCGCTAGCAGCATCATCTGCTCTTGAGAGGACGACCTCGACTCAATTACTTGTACATGCTTCGTCTGTGGAGTTAATGTTGTAAAGAGATGCAGGTAGCAGTAGGTGGAAGACAGAGTCAGAAAAAGCTGGTGATGGACCCTGATAGTTTTCTTGATGTAGACTAGAGTACATAAGATTGTAAAATCTTTGTTTTCCGTGAGAAAATATTGTTGAAACTTCCAGTTCAACAGTAGTACTTTGTAGCTTGGAAAGTTACTGGATGTCATACCAAGATGGTTAGATAATAGAGTCATGCTTGGAAGACCAAGTTGGTTGGACACAGAAAGTTGGCGATGGTAACATGACTGGAGCGACTTTGCTTGTTGATCATTTTTTAGGCCGAAAATGGTTATGCCTGCAGTGTAATATTTCTTTAATAGTAGATTAGTGTCATCATGGCGGAGTAAGCATGGGCGCAGTCCCCATGTGTAAAGCGAATACTCATGTGATAAAACGTCTCACCTCCCATGACCTCTATGTCGCTTAGGTTACTGTGGTCATATACAATATGCTTTATTGTGATAATATCTTTAGAGTGGCAATGTAGGTACGTAGTCGTCGAGCCAAGGTGAATAACCAACGTTGAGACGGGTAGAGTAGTCGATGTTCTGCTCATGAGTATTTATCTTTTGATGTTGAAGTTGATGAATTTTTCAACTACATTACTAAGAAAAAATTACACATCCATATTATAAGTATTTAAAAGACAAGAACCATGCATCTATCTGAGTATCCTGTTTCTGATGTTTCACTAGAATATTATATGATGAAAGATAAATCTTGAATGTTGAATTGTACTTCCCAACGGTAGAAGTAATCGCTGGCGAACGATTGGGAAGATAAAAAATAAGAATATAAATAACTGCTAAAAAATTCAAAGAGGGGACATCCTCAACATAAAATAGGTAGAAAAAGCATTAAGTGCCAACAACAGCTGATGATGAACGAAGAAGTGGATTTGTCAGTGTTGCAGGCTGATCAAAGATGAGGCGGTGGATTTGAAAATGACAACAGTGGCATGTTGGAATCCTTTTGACCGTCCAAGTTGATCGGAAACGGGAAACATGTGTGGCGACAACAATAGCCTAATTGACTTGGAAATTTGTATGTTGTTGAACTTAATGATCCAATTGATTCTGATTAAAATTGATGGATGTGTTGAGTCTTCAGAAACTGAATGAACTTTATTCGAACTTTCCATCAACGATCTAGTTCTTTGAATAACCAGTCTTTCTGAGACGATGAATTTTCTGATGTGTTGGGAAAGAAAAGCCTTGTTCCAATGATCAGTCTACAAGTGTAGATCATTTTGAATCCACCACTAGAATAGACATAACATAATTTGATGAAGTTATCATGTCTTAAGAAATTAATCATCTCGTATAATACAAGGGAGATATCACAGTCTCCATGTATTGTTGGTTGTTGCTGATGCTCTATGGCTGAAACAAGAACTTGAATGGAAACTGGAGTCAAAGTCGACACTGGCGACGATACCGTCAAGCAGTGAGATGGAGCGTACATGGATGAATCTGCACCTCATAGGTGGTCGGTCTGCTGATGAGACGTTTATATTAGTTACTGCTTTGATGGATAGGCAATCTATTCGTGACTGATGATAAGATAAACTGGTATATTCCTTAAACGAAGACCCAAGGGTTTACAGATGAATATAGGATGTGGTTGTGCAATACGAGGACCTATCCACTTTGTAAGGTGAGAAAGATGGTGCCTACACCAGAAAGAGAAGTCTTGAGGCTGGCGTTGTCACAGGTATTAAGGTTGGTGTTGTCAGCGCCGATGAGAGAACTCAAAATTTTGTTCATATATCCCAATACCCCAATTGAAATTTAAATACCTCCTAATGTAGAATGTGTAAAACAATCTTCTGATAGGAGAGAAGAAAAACACGACTAGAGGTAGTTGTCTGCTAACGGAATGGAAAATTGATGTAAGTATGTTATTTCTCTAGTGATTATCTAAATGGATTTGAGTGTATTGACAGGGATGATGTTAACATCAGTCTGTGTCAATTAATATTTCACCGAAATCCTTGAGACAAGTAGTAGTGAGCAGTCCCCAGTCACACTTTTCTTTCCCCTCATCCATCTGAGAAGGTTCATGACATATTTTATTTTCAAAATATAGTCATATGTCAGGAACAACATGGTTGAGAGCAATAAAAATGTCTTTGCGTCGCTCCTTCGAGTAGTAGTGAATCTTACACATATGTTCCATCATGGATTGAGCTGTTTGATTGATAAGATATCCATACATGGTGACACTTATGACAAGGAGAGGATTTCTGTGCACTGTTTTAGTCCCCAAGTGCAACTCTCCTGAGCTTTATCATTTCGTGTCATGTTGGTGGATATTAAATGAGAGGTAACTTGATGGTGTATCCTGTATCCACACTTATAAAAGTTGAGGAAGTCTAGTGACGCTGGCATTTGGTTGGCCTGCCTGTGATACTGGAGTTGGAATTGGTGATGCATGCTTGGGTTGTTCCTTTGGTGTTGCAGCTTTCCTTTTGCCTCCTTCAGTCACAACACCCACAAATGGTGGAATGTTGTATCACTTACTTGTGAGTCGTCTATTAACCCAAGTCTCACATGCTTCTTCATTCCTAGAAGGTCTGACTCTCTCCATCAAAGCAGGTGTAGTTGTAGCTGGTTGCCTAAGTCTGGTTAACAATGTCTTGCATCTGCATCAAATCGGTCATGGTAGCCGGAGCTTGAGTGTTCCCAACTTCCTCATCACTCTATCCAGGAGAAGGGGTGTTGGTAACCGGAGAAATCTCGTAAGGAGTACAACGTTGGTACTAGTAGAATTGGCCTTAAGAGATAGTTACTAAATCTGACCTAAGATCAACCACTTTGAAAAAATTGATTTTGAAACCGAAAGATTGATCTCCCACTATGGTCGCCAAAATATTTGTGGGAAAACGAATTAAAGGATAATTTAGGAAAAATGGGGTGAGCATGTGATAATTCGTCTAATCCTTAAACATTTATATTGTTGAAGTACTTCATTTAGATTCGAGAGATCAATTTGTATAATCCTATCCTAAACCAAACAATGGTTGTTCTAGTCTTGCTACAGTCACAAATGAGAAGGAGAAGGGTTGGTCTTAGGGAGGGAAGCGAGAGAAAAATTGAGGTCAGAGTATCAGACTCTGTACGATGTAATAAATGTTAATAACTATGAATAATTCTTTGTATGTGAAAAGGTTGAATGATCGAGTTATTCGATGTTGTTTTGTGGTAGACTTGTCTGTCTACGACTCTTGTGTAAAATAGATTGAGAAATCTATTTATATCATAGCTATTGTAATCGTTCACCTGACCTCCTCTATGGAAGAAAGTGTGGATGGTTGAGTAGTGGTGGAGTGGAGAAGGTGGAGAAAGTGTTAGTAATTGTTGCTACTTCGATTGAGGTTGAATGTACGGTTTCTAAAACCACCACTCCTCTACTCAACCGTTGATCGAACTTTCCAGAGTTTTATCTTTTGTGGATGCACTACTGCACCAACTGTCGTAGACCGCAAGACCAACACCCTAGTAAATATCCCCCCATTTGTGACATCTTTGATGTCTCGTGTAATTTTTGTAGTATTAGGTACTACTAATGTTAAGTCGAGTGAGACTTGTTTAGTCTTTTGACTAAGGACTTGTCCTGCTTGATTGACCTGATGAGTCTAGCAAGACCAATAAAATATATACTTATTTTATTTATGAGGAATAATATGTTGAGTTAGGTCAATCTACATTGACATGTTTTTTTTTGCAGAAACAAGTGTAACATGATGAGCATAAGAGCATATATATGTGAGTGAGGCTTAGTATGGCCTTTAATAAAAAAGTTAGGGTTCTGAAGCTTGCATATGTGAAGCAAGTACAAATAGAA